>CM076254.1:11543692-11766192 GCA_038380765.1 Odontothrips loti
CGTCCCAAGCGGCTAGCATAAGGCACTTCGGCTGCGTCTCCAGCTCCTCCATAGCACCGGCTGTCTCCGCAGCTTCGATTCATTGGGCCGAATTTCGATCGCGTTTCGCCCATTTCATGAGGGCATGGTGTGGACTACACAAACGACTGTTCTCGACTTGAATTTGACGAGTTTCGACACTTTTGCTTTTACGCAGAATGCCGGCGTCCGCCCTGTCCCCTCGGGACCTGTTTCGCAGCGCCCTCCGAGTCCCGCTGGCGCCGTGACCACAACGGCAAGGTGCCGACGGCCGACGACGGCCGCCCTGGTCGCAACTTCCTTCGCCAATCGGCCAAGTTGCTGATTGGTAAAGTCTTCGGCCGGCCGGTAGGCGATTCGCGCGGTGCGGCGCCGGCGCCCGAAACAAACCGATGCGCCACTCCCGATTCGCTGTCCTTTATTCAGCCCGATTCGGCGCAGGTCAGTGGGCTGCAGGGCGGCAGTGCTGCGGGGCAGGGGCCGGCAGGGCCCCCGGGGGGGTAGGCCGGCCGCCCAGAGCGCGTGTCGGCCGGTACTGCCTACCGGGCCGGGCGCTCCGGCCGGCCTCAACTGGAGCGTAAAAATAAGTGACGACGCGCTGTTGTAACCATTTCCCCTTACCTGTACTCACCCAATTGTCTCTCTCTCTCTCTCTCTCTCTCTCTCTCTCTCTCTCTCTCTCTCTCTCTCTCTCTCTCTCTCTCTCTCTCTCTCTCTCTCTCTCTCTCTCCCTCTCTCTCTCTCTCTCTCTCTCTGCGACAGCCCTCACTTTATCGCATTGGAGAAATGACGCGCAGGTCAAAAACAGATCAAGAAGAAGGAAAATACGGCGCGCAGTTATGAAATAAAAATTGTCGTGCGTCTCTAGGATTATTTTTTTTTAAACGGATCCGCAAAGTAAGCAAAAATAAACTGCGATGTCACTTTTGCTTTTAAAATTTCGTTTTTGAAAGAATCGGTGCATAGGATAATGCTACTAACTGTGCAGCGAGGTGACGGAGTCGGCGGCAGCATGCGGCAGGCGGCAGCTGGGCGTCGCAAGGTGTAGTACGTATTGTTTTCCACCTGTATACCGGCACACGTCATAGCGCTCACGCTCCTGCCGTTTCCTACCTCTGTGTGTGTGTGTGTGTGTGTGTGTGTGTGTGTGTGTGTGTGTGTGTGCGTTGCCACATCTTCGACATGCACACAAAGCGAAAAAAAAAATGACAGAAAATTTAAAACCGCGTGATTTAGAGAGATGACAATTTTTAAGAAAAAAAAGTTAACAAAACATCCTTACGTTCTTTGTGTGATTCTGTATATCCAAGAACCTCTTGTTTTTTATTACTTAAAATTTTTTTTTGAGTGTGCACCCCGCCGGCACCCTATCCGCGTCCCACACCTGGCTGCGTGTGTTGCCCCGACATGCGCCCGCGTTCGCCGCGCCTGAATATGGGGTGCCACGATCCAGTCCATATTATCATTACTTCGCTCGCTATTCATTCACGCTGCGTCCCCGGCCGTGGGATTTTTCATACTTCCTGGGCCGTGGCTTGGCGGGTCAGCGGCGCAGCTCCTAGCGGCCCACGCCGGCGGCACTAAATCAACGCCGTCATTCTGCCTCCAAAACACAGCAGCCAACAGCGCCACGCCCAGACAGAAACACTTCTGTGCCGTGGAAATGTTCTCCTCGGGAAATAATTCCGTGTCATTATCTCATTATCTGGCTAAAAAAGATTTCGCTCAAAAAATTTGTATATACTCGAATCAAGCCAAGTATGCTTATGTTCTAATTTTTTTAAAGACACAGTAGAAATCGCGCAAGTTTGGGCTGCTTGTCTTTTCTAGAGTGTTTTTTCTCAAACAAAGAAATTATTCTGCTGGGCCAGCGCATCAAAATTTAAATGTGGCCACCAAGCTGATAGCAGCGAACGACTGCTTAACACCCTTATAATCTCGTTAAGGCGGACCCCAAGGGGGTACCCCATTTTTATCACATGCCACAGAGACAATGGCCGATTTCTTTCTCATGGTGTGGAGGTGGTGGCGGTGGTAGCGACACCGGCGTGTGGTGGTAGTCGTGTGGTGGGTGCGAAATGCTTGGTGATTTTCACGATAGCGCCGAGGCACACACACTCACGAACACGGCATCGAGCACGCCGTGAGAAAAGGAACGGGAAACGGACGACACACAGTGGTGTGTGTGTGTGTGTGTAGCACTGTGTGAACACACTCTGCAATCTCGACAGTGTACCCACTAAAAGCCCGCAGCGAGTGCAGATTGAGCAGGAGCCTAGCAGCTGCTTATGCCGACCGAGCCATTTCTTCCTTCCGTCGCTGAGCATTAGCCTATTGCGCGCGCGAGAACTCACTGGCGCTCTGCAAGGGCAGATGGAGACATGAAGAAAACGCCGCGATAACCAGGGGAGTGGAAACAAGAACTGGCGCGGCACGGCGGAGACATGGCGGAGCGATGCGGCACGGGGTAGGGCAGGGCACGGCAGGGCAGGGCGGCCTGTCACTCTGTGAGCGCTGTAGCGAGCGACCGCAGCCGGATGACTGACTGGATCGAGGTGACTGACATGCTCGGGCGGCTGCAGGGGCTGCGCGGGGCGGGAGTCTCGCTAATGAGTCCCCTCAGGGAGGACACTGGAGGACACCCTCACGCAGGAAAATTATTAGCTCCCCGGACTGAATTTGTTCGCTGATTTCGGGACAAGCAACAGTGGGACAGAAAAAAAGTTCGTTGCGGGAGCAAAGCACCCCTTTCTCTGCATTTTGCTCGCGCAACGAAGTTTTTGCTGAACTAAATTTATTGGGTGTCCCGAAATCAATAAACGAGTTAGTTGGGGCTACAAATCGTTGTTTTTTTTTAAACGCTTAGATCCTGTGCGGTCGCATCCCCCCATAAGGTCCCGCATTTGTGAGCTCAGCTCCAAAAGCCCCCCCCCCCCCCCCTCGTGATGCAAGTGTGTAACAATACAACAAACCAGATTTTCTTTTCTGATTTTAACATGTTTTTCATGGAAAAAAATGTTTTGGAATCTCTCTCTCTCTCTCTCTCTCTCTCTCTCTCTCTCTCTCTCTCTCTCTCTCTCTCTCTCTCTCTCTCTCTCTCTCTCTCTCTCTCTCTCTCTCTCTCTCTTTTTAGGGTGAACATTATTATTTTCCGAGTTTCCCCCGGTAAGGCCACCGCATGCGTAACACATCATCACCTCTGCGAAGGTGTATCGAACTTCGGAATCGAATCTTTCCGTGGAGCAAAGCAGAGGTTCGAGAAAAGAAAGTCAAACGCGGACTTGCCTAGCAGGGCCTGGCGGGCCTGCCGACTCAGCCCTGGCATTTGCATCTGAGGATGAGGCGCACGCGCTGTGAACCGTCACAGCTGATTTGCAAGTTTCCCTTTCCAATTGTGCAGCCGTCGCTTCCAAACACACGCCGCACTCCCCGCCGAGCTGTTGAGCCGTGCGTCGTCACCGAGTGCGAGAGAGAGAGAGAGAGAGAGAGAGAGAGAGAGAGAGAGAGAGAGAGAGAGAGAGAGAGAGAGAGAGAGAGAGAGAGAGAGAGAGAGAGAGAGAGAGAGAGAGAGAGAAAGAGAGAGAGGCGCGCAGGAATAGCACGCCGTCGCCTAGCAACGCAATACTGCAATTACACTGTCAGAGAGGTTCAGTGCCCAGGCCAGCTAACATGATGGAACGCACTAAAAAAGATGACTATTGAACAACATGTAAATTTTCGGGGACAAAAATGTGTATTTTTTGAATGTGTAGTTTATAAAAATAGAAGAGATTCCGATAAAATTGATTGCACGCTGCTGTTTGTCCCACACAGAGCCGCGCGCGCTGCAAGCCCTCTGCAGGTGGTGGACTGCCACTCCGCCACCTGCAGAGGGCTTGCAGCTTGCAGCCGCAGGGGGGCGGCCGGGGCCTGGGGCCTAACCACACCAGACGCGCTGCCCCGCGCTGCCCCGCGCTGCCCCGCGCTACCGGACAGAGAAAGTGTCCCCAACAGTCGTTTCTCCGTGCGGCTGATGAGAGTGACAATCCCAGACGCGAGGCGGGGCTCTATCAATCAGCCAATCAATCAATCAGGCGGGCAAGCAATCAATAAACTCACCTTATGGGAAATTGATGAACCACCCGAGCGGCGACGGGGGAAGATTGGTAATCCTGGAACGGGCCAAGAAAACAGCAGTGTTACTTCACACGAGAGTCAGAAAAGAAAATTTGAGGAAGGCTACAGACTTGGGATGTCGGGACGTCGTTACCCGAGCAGTACATGGTGTTGCTAATGCAGTATGATTCAAAACGTGGCATCACTCCCAGCTCTGCCTGCCTCGTGTCTCTCCCACAGGTGCGCCCAGGTGCCCTCATACGCCAGGTGATTTTGCCCGCAAAGTGGAGCAGCAGCAGCAGCAGCAGCAGCGGCAGCAGCAGCAGCAGCGGCAGCGGCAGCAGCAGCAGCAGCAGCAGCAGCGGCAGCCGGAGCCCGCAGACCAGACGCTGCGCTGTGGTTTGGACCACGTGATGAATCTGACCCGATCCGCACTCCTCTCCTCTCCGCCTGTCTATCCGTCTCCTCACTGACGCGGCGAGGAAGAGAGCGCCCGTCAGGGTAGGCAGCCGGCTCCGGAACCGTGCCGAGCGGGCCTGCCTACCTAGCAGGCGCTCGCTGCTGCACGGGGTCGATGAGCTACCATGTCTCTCTCTCTCTCTCTCTCTCTCTCTCTCTCTCTCTCTCTCTCTCTCTCTCTCTCTCTCTCGTCTCTCTCTCGTCTCTCTCCCTCTCCCTCTCGCTTCCCATTCATTCAATTACAAACGACGCACTGGCATCACGTGATTCCCCCTGCCCGGCGGACCGTGACGCGCACAAACACACTGCATATAGTGACGCCCTGCACGGCCGCGGTGCGGTGAGGGGCCGCCAGGGGGCGCCAGGGGGCGCCAGGGGCCGTCCGTAAGCACGGTGCGTGTGGGATTATTGGCGTTTCAAGCATGAAATATGCTTGACTTTAAGCATTTTATGCTTAAATCGTGCATTCATTTTTGAGAGTGTATTCAGACATTTCGGTGGCTACGAATCGCTTGCGACACGGGTCGGGTGAGCTATGTACCAGGAGGCCCCATCTGCTGCGCCAAAGAGTCACTCGGCCAAGGGGCCACTGGGGCCTCCGCCAGCCCGGGGCCGGGGCCTAGGCGGGAATCCCAGTCCGGCAGTCCGGCCCTGAGTGTCTAAGTATTTTTGAGGAGGCGCGGAAGTCAGGGCCGTATAAAACTACACGTGTCCGACACTATCGCGCGAAGAATGGGTCTCTTTACACGCACGACGCACACAAACGGAGGAGGAGGAATGCCTTTCTCCTTTTGTTTTCTCCATTTGCCAACAACAGAGAGACGTAGACTACACTCTATGCCCCTTTGACGATCCTGGATGCACTTGCGCGCGAATGCTGCGCTATGGGAAGTGCGCGCAGACGGTGGTGGTCGATGGCCCTCCACACTCACACACGCACACGCACAAACACACACACACACACAATGACAGCGTGGGGCATCTCCTCCCCGCCGAGTCAACAACGCTCGAATCGCGGCGCGCTCGCTGCATCAGAAAATCGACAGTAAAAGCAGCTGACAAAGTTTCTCCGTTTCCCTGTCCTTGGGCCGCGGCAGCCGCGGCCAGAGAGAGAGACAGAGAGAGAGAGAGAGAGACAGAGAGAGAGACAGAGACAGAGAGACAGAAAGAGACAGAGAGACAGAGAGAGAGGGCGTGTCCGTCACGGCGGCGGAAGCTGGCTTGGTTTTATGAAGCGGTCCCGGCGGGTCCCAGTGGGCTCTGGCGGGGTCCCGGCGCGCTGCAGGCCGCATATGGGACCCGTACCATACCGCACACGTGCTCAATAATCCAAAGTGGGGCGATTACCGGTCGCCATGCGCGATGCCAGGGCTGTGAGGCAGAGAGAGAGGGAGAGGGAGAGAGAGAGAGAGAGAGAGAGAGAGAGAGAGAGAGAGAGAGAGAGAGAGAGAGAGAGAGAGAGAGAGAGAGAGAGAGAGAGAGAGAGAGAGAGAGAGAGAGAGAGAGAGAGAGAGAGGGAGAGAGAGAGAGAGAGAGAGAGAGAGAGAGAGAGAGAGAGAGAGAGAGACTGCACCCGCATGGAGGACACGGTGGACGGCGTCAGGCCAAAGCTCAGGCCACACCGCCGCCACGTGCAGCCAACTACCTGCGGATTGGGATTGGATTGGGACCGTATCAGCGCGCGGCCCCATATTTCGGCCCGGCCGTAACCGGCAGGCACTTCGGCTCCGGCCGACACGGGCGGCTCAGTAACTGCTGCTAGACGTCAACACAATCCTGACATGACTCTCGCGGCCTCGCCGCCCTCGCTGCTGCTGCTGCTGCTGCTGCTGCTGCTGCCGCCGCTGCTGGCTAAGTTTCGCGCGCGTGTAAAACGCCCGCGCGATCGCCTTGGCGGGCGCACCGCGGCGGACAAGACAAAATAAAATAAAAAGAGAGACGCGAATCGCTTATTGAATTAGAGGCCACGCTCCATCAGCATCTCGTGCGAGTTTTAGGGACCTCTCCGGCTGCTCGACCCCCTGCTCGGCCCCCGATCCAGCCCGGTCCGGTCGACCCGGTCAAACTGTTTCGCATCAGCAGCAGCAGCAGCAGCAGCAGCAGCAGCAGCAGGGCCGGCCGATGCCGTGTCTCCCGGTGTCCCCATTCTAAATTTAGGCCCCGGCTGCCGCTGCTGCCGCTGGCCGGCCCAGCGCCAACCGGCTCGCATCGTATCGGCTCGGTTCTGCACCCTGCCTGCCTGCCTGCCTGCCTTAATACCCACCGGAGCCACGGCGCGTGCACGGCCAGCCACGGCACGGCACGGCCAGCCGCGCCGCCGTGACGCAACTTTTGGCCGTACGGGCGGTGGCTTCGTCGCCAAGCGCCGCCACCGCCGCCACCGCCGCCACCGCCGCCACCGCCGATCCGGGCGGGGAAGAGAGCCCGGTGATTTGTGTGTCGTATACTCGGGCACCCGGGGCACCCCAGGCAGCCATGGCCGGCACCGCACACGACACGGGAAGTAACTCATTGCTCCCGAGGCGGTGAATACCACACGACGGCGTCCTCGAGCTCCTCGCCGTCACCGTCGTCCTGGAGCCGACCGCAGAGCAGCAGTGTCACGCCGGCAAGGACTCCGGCGGCAGAGCCGGCAGAGCCACCGCAATGAGCGGGGTCCTCACACACGGAAGGATGAATTTCTCATACATAATGACCATGCAGAGAGCGGCACACGACGACCAACGACAATATGAGAATGATGATGGTGATCATTGTTCACTGACACTCGGGCTGACACGTCCGCAGGGAGGGGGAAGGAGGTGAAGGGGCAAATTTCTCATTACACAAAGTATACACATGCTCAGGGCACACGCCGCCGCGGGGCGGACAGACAGACAGACAGGCAGACAGGTGCACGGCGACGTCCAGAGTGAGGGGTGTGGGACGTAACCCGAGTCCGCGGTCGTGCCGTTGTCGGGGAGGTCCCTGTGCCGGTGCTGCTCGTTAGCCACACCACGGCCTCCTACAACAAGTGTGTCCTCCAGCTGCCTGTGCAGCGTGCAGCAGCGGCTTCCCACCATCGCCATGCGGCGCACTAGTCAACGCTACTCTCCAAAAAGGTGGCGGCCCGGCTAAACAAGCAATCCTCATGTTTCCCGCCAACATTATCCTTTTTCGTTTACTTCCGTTTCGGCCTTTCCGGAGTACTCTATTTTCTCTGTCAGCGATACAGCGGGGGACGGAGCGGCCGCAGCGCGGACGGCGGCGGCTGCTGCTGCTGCTGCTGCTGCTGCTGCTGCAGTCGGGCTCTGGCACACCGGTTTGCGAGCGCAGACCGCGCCCTGTTGCCGTGTGCGATCGGCCGGGCAGTGAGGGCGGGGGCGGGGAGGAGGCGGGGAGGAGGCGGGGAGGGGGCGGGGAGGCGCGGTGATGCCGGGGCCCAACCCGACCAGACCCGGCCCAGCGCTGCTGCAGCTTGAAGGCCATGTAAAAGCGCACACCGCGGCTCAGGGCTGCGGGGGCACGGGGCACGGGGCACACGGGCACGGCCCCTACAGCTCCAGCCGGCCGGCAGGTTACGTAAGGGACCACCAAAGGGCTCACACACACACACACACACACACACACACACACACACACACACACACACACACACACACAGACTGACAGACAGACAGGAGGGCAGCCGCCGAGGACCGGTGGCGGACCGGCACCCGTTATCGCAGCCGATTTACCTCTTCGGCTCCTCGATTTAAAGTCATTACGGCAGTGGGCTGACAAGGTCGGCACGGGCTGTGTTTGCACACACACACACACACACACACACACAGCAGCAGCAGCAGCAGCGGTCATTTGCCTGCCGTCCCGCATTGCTACTACTGCATCATCCTCTTCAGCCTGGCGGCGCTTCGAGTGCGTAACGTTTGCCTTCCGACAGTATAAAAGCGGCGCATACGATCACGTGATTATCGCTCTCATCAGTGCGGACGCCGCCCATCCATCCATCTATCCATCGGCTCTACGAGAGAAAAGAGTTTAGCTGCGGAGCCCGGAGCGACTCTTACTTTCGTCTCATCTCGGCTCGACTCTGCCGCCGGCACAACGGCACGGCACGATGCGGCTCGCGTCCGAGCAGCGGGGGACGACATCGTCATCGTGGTGTAGTACACGGCGGTGCGGCGGCCCGCGGCGGCGCGGGGAAAGTGTCGCGGGCCGCACACACGCCACCGCGGAGCGCAGTGCGCACGCGCGTGCGCACTGCAGCACGGCACCGCGTTCGTTGGACCAGTCGCTGTGCTGCGGTTTGGCATAAACGGCGAGGGGGATGGGATGTTATGGTTGCCACGTGATTGAGAAATGGAGACTATTCCAATGAGACTCGAAAACGGAAGTTGAAGAACACTCACTATACTGAGTGAGGCCGGAAACTCGGGAGAGCAGGCGCGGGAAATTTGAATGACTTAGGCCACACATCTAACGCGGTTTGCGGCGCTTACGTTTGAAAGGGATTTTATTTCTACTTCCGCTCATGGTCCCTGATTGGAAATGCCGATGCCAATCGGACCCATCCTTCCTGAGCCAATAGAGGTTTCTAATGAGACTTGGAAACGGAAGCTGAAGAACAAAAACTATTCCTACCCGAAACTCTGGAGGGCAAATAGTATACCTGCTCTGGATAATATCCTGTCTGGCAGTGTGGTTATTTTTCTTCAGCTTCCGCCTCTGAGCTTCATTGGAAGCCTCTATGTGCATGTTTCTCGGTTTCTGCGAAATACTTTTTTTTTTTTTTGGACGTCACCTTCCAGCAAGTCGACGTCAGAAATGCCATTAGGTTATGTGAGGCTCATTTCTCCGGGTATAACGGGGTATTCCCACCGGCGGCGGCCGGCGCGCGTGTTCTACGCCACGGATTCCAGCGAAGGGGGTTGGCTCATCAAAACAACAGAACAGCGTACAGCGGAGCCGGTGGAGCGCTCCCCTGGCCGCTCCACACAGGCAGGCAACCTACAGTAACACACGCGGTAATTCGTGACGTCCAGCACTTTAGTGTGTGTGTGTGTGTGTGTGTGTGTGTGTGTGTGTGTGTGTGCGTGCGCGTGGTCTTACGGTTTTCCGCGGCCACGCCGCCGGTTCCCCTTACAGCATTGGTGACGTCACAACACCACGCGGAATGCCCCTACTGAGCAGCCGGCACCGCCTGCTTCAAGGCCAACGCCTTGGGAACAGAGGCAATGTGACATTTCACCCTAGCTTCTCCGCTGCCTGCCTGCCTCTCTCTGTTTTTGCCTACGTGCAGGGGTTTGGCGTGACTCGTTGCCAACCTACGCGTGGACGCCCAAACCTGAAACTCTTTCCGCCCTGCTGCTGCAAAGCGTGTTTGTTCATCCACGCCACCACACACAAGCCAAAAACCAACAAAATGGGTGCGAGAAAGAAGAAATTTCAAGCGATGTAACCCTCCCGTTTATTTTTTTTTTTTTTTTTGAACGTTGTCGCAACGACGGCCCGGACGCCGCGCCGGCGGGCACGGAAAAGGGGTTTGCGGTCAACCCTGCCGCTGCTGCGCCGTGCCAGGCAGCGCCGGTCCGGGCCGCGGGCAGTGTCGGGCGGAGAAGAGCCTTCCTCCCGCCGGTCCGGCGCACCAATTGCCGTGAGAATCCCGCACAGTTGCGTCAGTTTTCCTTTTTAATTCCGAACGCTTCCGCGCCGCAGAGACGAAAACGTACAAAAGGGTTTTGTGCAGTGCGGCGGTGGTCCGGTATGGACCCGGGCCGGGTCAGACCACACCGACCCGCACTGGTGGCCGGCAGGACTCGGCAGGGCCCGGCAGGGACCCGCGGGGACCCGCATAACCTCCGGAGCGTTTGATAACTCAGAGGAGTCACTGAGGCGAAGACACGCAACGGAGTCCTCGTCGCTCTCAAAAAGGTGCGATTTTTCTTCATAACTCGAAAAACCGCGCGCTGAGGCCATTCGTCTGCGTGTCTGTATTTCAAAATGCCGGCTGTCACACACGAGTACGGGACTGAACCAACCCCGAAATATGGCCTCGGGATCGAGTCCACGTCTCCACACGGCCAGGTCCACCGGTCTGGTCCGACCGGGTCAGACCTGTTGCAGTATCCATGTCGCCAGCGGCTCTGAGCGGCAGAAGCGCCCCTAAATAACCTCCTCGACAAGCTCCTCTTGCTGTTTAACCCCATACAACAACAAAAAATACAATCAGAACTTTTGGTTGATGCTGATTCGACCAGATAGTTCGGTAAAAAAATAAAAATCCACCTAAACCGGAGCAACCTAACCTAATCTTTAAACAAATACTTTTCATCTTCACCATGAACCTAGTGTAACGATTGTAAAAAGCCAGTCATGGTGACTGACGTCAAAATCAGCGCTATGGTTTAGACAACTCGATATTTGTCTGTACTATTTTTTTAACAGTGTGGCATCCTCCTCTGGGGCGCCTCACCGCCGGCCACCGCCGGCCACCACCCAGCAACACGTCCTCGCAGGCGGTGCCGTCGCCGTCTCCGGGAAAGGTCCCCGGCGACCACGGTACGCCGCAGGGGACTGCAGAGGGGCGGCCACGGGCGGGCAAGGGCGGGTCCGGGACGACCCGGGCGGCCGTGCTCGTAAAGCCACCGCCAACGCCTTTCTGCGGAATTATTATTGCAAACTTTTAGCGAGCCGTGTGCGGCCTGCGGCTTGCTGCCTGCGGCCTGCTGCCACATTTTTGTGACTTTTCTGTTTTGTTTTGAAAATTGCAATGCATTTGCCGCGTTGGTATATTCACATTCAGTCGTTGGTGACACACGGGTCCGCGGTTTGGTGGAGTGGGGAGGACTTGGTGTGGCGCTGATGCGGCCGCCCCAGCAGGACCAACCAACCGGTACGAAAACGCTTTATGTAGTCCTTCGGGAAGGTACCGCAAAAATGACGTTTTAGTATCCGACGGCCGGAGCCGCTCAAGCATGAGGGACGCAGCGGAGGGACTTTGTCCAGTCAGTGACATCGCCTCCTTTTACCTCACCCACTGGCAACGGCATACGGACCCTCTCTCTCTCTCTCGCTCCCTCCTCCCCTCATCGTCCTTATCCGCTCTTCCCGCCCGCGCGCGCGCTCACACACACGCGCGCACACACACACACACACACACACACCTCCCACCAAACCCTACACCTGACACTTCCTGTGTGTGCCGGGCCGTCGGCAACGTCGGGAGACGCCGGAGGACTTGTAGCCCGCGCGAAGGGGTTACACACACACACACACACACACACACACATACACTAGCAGTATACTCATGTTCCAGGTACGAGGTACGCCGCGCCGAAGCCGACGAAGGCGGTGACACGTTCCTCCCCTCACCACGAACAAAAGCCAACGTTGTTTTCGGAAGAAAAAAAAATTAAAAAATGCGGGAAAATTTCGACCCATAACGAGTCGGGAAAACAAATTATACATACAGGCCATAACGTAGAGAGAGGGGAGAATTATTATGGTTATTGCGCCACCTACCGGCGAACGTGTGTACTTGTAGGTGAGTGTCGCCGTCGCGCACCAATTGCCGCTCACTAACTGGCAATGAATATACATTTCGCCCCTTTTACCAGTGAGCTGGCAACAACGCTGGCGCGGCGGGAGGAGTCCCTCCCCCCCTCCCCCCCCTCCCCTCTTTCCCCCTCTCTTCTCTCTCTCTTTCTCTCGCTGAGGTGGCTGACTGGCGTTGGCCAGGCGGGTACCATTTCCTCTGCTGAATGTGAATGCATCGCTCGTCCTATCACACACAATGAGACGCACCTTGCATCCGAAACCAGCTAGTAGACAGAGAGAGGGGGATTCGGGCGAGGCAGGTTAGAGAAAGAGAGAGAATACAACAGCCCAGCACTGGTCCAGTCAGTCACCCCCCTCTCTCTCTCTCTCTCTCTCTCTCTCTCTCTCTCTCTCTCTCTCTCTCTCTCTCTCTCTCTCTCTCTCTCTCTCTCTCTCTCTCTCTCTCTCTCTCTGCCTCTCTCCTGACCCGCGCTGCTGATGCGCCGACATTAGGCTCGGGGCCCACACGGCCAAATCACAGAGAGACCGATCCTATCCTAGCGGATAGTAGGAGAGAGAGAGAGAGAGAGAGAGAGAGAGAGAGAGAGAGAGAGAGAGAGAGAGAGAGAGAGAGAGAGAGAGAGAGAGAGAGGGAGGGAGAGGGAGGGAGCGGAGGGTCCGCCAAAGCCGACCTCGCGCTGCGCAAGCGCAGTCACTTTCCCACACCGTTCAGATCAACCGGATTATCCAAGGAAATAATGGAAAAACGAGGTGAAAATCGCGATGCCAGAAAGACCAGAGACAAAAAAAAAATAATTGTGAAATGACAAAACGCTACACTCCTGACGAGTGATTACCCCATCTCACGCTTCCGTATGCACGCGAACACTTCACAGCCGTCTCGGTTCTCCGGCGGCGTTCTCATAAAAAGTTGTGCCGCGTCGCCGTCGGCGCCGAAGGACACAGAAGGACACCGAAGGACACCGAAGGACGCGGGATTTTTCTTCTCGTGCCGTGCGAAAATCTCCGTCCGCGGGAGCATAAGCCTATCACTGCCGTCGAATATCTGGCGCCACAATCTACGGTATTCATTTTTTTCTGTCTCTCTCTTTTTCTCTCTCCGTTACCCTGTGCGTCTCTCTCTTCCTCTTCTCTCCTTCAGCGATGCTGCTCGCCTGCTGCTATCTGATTGGTGGATCCCCAAGGCCCCATGCGGGCCCACAGGGCACACGGCCGGACCGCTAGCCGTGACATTGGCACCGCTGGGACCCTTGGAGAGGCCGGTGGCCGGTGCGGTTATGTACACTGACGGAAAAATCAGCGGAAAAGTTGGGGACAAGCTGAAGAGCGAAAGCACTTCCAGACCGGAAACTATGGGGGCAGGTATGAAAAACATCGATGCACAAGGACCGCGCCAAATACAATGGGAACGAGAGAGAGAGAGAGAGAGAGAGAGAGAGAGAGAGAGAGAGAGACTTTCGAGAAACGGAACCCACCTGCTGCCAAGCCTCCTAGCCGCGGCGCTGGACACCATGACACGATTTAGGCGCCGCGGTGGAAGTGTTTATGGCCCTCCAAAGCCCCTGACAAATCCCCACCACCTGTTCTGTTCCCTTCGCTTCCCTTTCTCTATGCTGTTCATACATCCATAATTCCAATTTATTACACGACGGTCCGTCGTCGTCCTGCTTCGGCGGACGACCGTCAACCGGGCGCCAGGGCGGTCCACCACTAGGATGTGAAAAACGAAATTCAAAAGTTTGGTTCGGGGGAGAGGAAGAAAAAGAAAAGCGCGCCAAATTTTTATCGATCTGCAGGAAAAGCAGGTGCTCTCACAAAAAAAACCAAAAAACAAGGTGATTCCTCCTCTTACTGAGACGCGCGTGGCTCTTCTCTGTTGCCAAACACACCACGCGACCACGCGGCAGCTGGCTTGGCGAACACACACACACACACACACACACACACACACGATAACCGAAAACTTGCCCCGACCGTTTACGGCACGAAGCGCCACTACTGCTGGACCGAAGCTGGAGAAGCTGGAGAAGCTGGAGCAGCTAGAACGGCGAGGCCGGCGGGCCTCACAACCTACCTCACGGAGCAAGAGCACAGGACTCAAGCGCCGCTCGGCCAAATTATAGAGGCTGTCCGGGCGGGGCGGGGCGGGGCGGGGCGGGGCGGGCGCGATGCCGTGGCGATGCCGCCGTGATGAGCAGCGTTTACGGGGGCCGCCGCGGGCCGCCAACCGAGCAGCACTGGCAGCAGATCGGTACGATACAGTCCCGATCGTAAAATCATATCAGCATGTGGCGCCATCATTTGGTCGTGTATACTAACCAGCAGGCACTAATACCTGTGTGTGTGTGTGTGTGTGTGTGTGTGTGTGTGTGTGTGTGTGTGTGTGTAGGCGAGAGAGAGAGAGGACCTCAACAAAGACCCGCCGAAAAAATAACGGATGAATAAGCGTGCAGGTTCATTTCCACCGCTGTTTGTGTTATTGTTTTAAACCCCCCTTTCTTCCTGCTCCGTAACCAAACAACAACTAACACCACCACCCCTCCCCCTCTCCCCCTTCCCACCTTGATTTTCACGGTAAAGCTGTGAAAGCGGTCTTTCTGCGCACGCAAAATATCCAAAAGAGAGGGTGACGGAGAAAGCACCATAAAACAGGTCCCGTTTAATTTCGCGTACCTTTGGAGAAAGAGAGAGAAAGAGAGAAGGGGGAGGGAGCGAGAAGAAAGAACGGTGTAAATCAGGGGAGTGAGGGAGACAATGAGGGTGTTATTTGCCGAATGGAAAAGCGGAATAGCGGCAGCGATCGACGACCGGTGAGGGTTCTGCCCGGCCCCGGCCCCGGCCCGGGGGTCAACAGCAGCGGGAGCACCGTTTCCTTCCCGTATAGCATGGCAACTTCACGCTGGCCGTCAGGACCATGTTAGAGTCGAGAGGAGAAATACGAACCCCGGCGAGGGGATATCGGCCGCCATGGTAAGAGAGAGAGAGAGAGAGAGAGAGAGAGAGAGAGAGAGAGAGAGAGAGAGAGAGAGAGAGAGAGAGAGAGAGAGAGAGAGAGAGAGAGAGAGAGAGAGAGAGAGAGATTCCAGCACGATGCGCCATGATGGATCGTGGACCCCACACGTTGAAGACGATAGCCGCCAGCCGCCGCCGTTGAGGCCTGCCGACTTCAAAGCGCCATTTCCTTCACTTCCGCCTCGCTGGCAGGGCTCTCTGGGCTCCTGTGGGCTCTGCTGGGCTCCGCTGGAGTCCCTGGAATTCCGTCCCGATACCGAGCGCACCTTCTGCTGATAACGGCGACACACACACACACAGATTTGTGCCGTCCAAACTGAGCGCTCGAGTTCCCTAGCTCTCCGCCCCCGCTGACATCGTCCAGGTCGCGTTGCGGCTATGCTGTGTTGTTATAGTACTCCACTTTGACTTTGCCAGCGCGCGCCGCCTGGCGTGAGCGTTGGGAAGTCGGAGCTGCGCGGAGCTGCGCGGCGGAGCTCCGTGAGTCGGCGTAAATTAATTGCCTCCCGTGCGCTGTGTTCACATGCGGTCCGCGCCCTGGACTCCAGTCCTGAACTCCAGCGGCAACGCCGGGTCATTCTCCGCCGCGCGCCGCCGCCGCTAAAGCCGTATAGTACTCACCACACCCCGAGGGGGGGGGGGGTGTGTTCGATGTAAAAAGTTTGGACATTTCGCCGTAAAAGTCAATATGTTTGCTGGATTTCGTAAAGTTTCGACTGAATTTCATATGAATTGCGAGATTTATTTTTTAGACTCTTTCACCCTAGTGAAGGGCTTGTTCAGAGGCGAAATAAGATGCGAGTAATAATTATTAATTATTTTTGTTTTAGGGACCCGTTCCCTCGAGCGGCTCCTGACTTCATGAATTCCGGCTCCGGTCGCAGGTCCCCTCTGATTCCAGCCGTCATATCCGCAGACCGGCTCAGGCTCCGTCGTGGCTCGGCTGGACTGCAGCCAATCAGCCCGACTCTGCTCGGCTCGGCAGAGCGGACGGCCTGGCCTATGGGGGCGCTGACGGGAGCTGACGGGAGCTGACGCAAGGAATCTAGGTTCACTCACCCTGCCGGCCCGGCAGGCCCGGCCCAGCACTCACACGCACACTAGCCAGCTAAGCGTCCAGCTTCTGCAAGCCTGCCGACGCAGACTTTTCGGACTCGCCAAGGCATTAGCAGTATAGCGGGTCGACACGTCTTCGGATTTGGTGAGCGCGATCTTCGATACGGGAATGTATCGATGTCGTTGCGATATTGATGAAAACAGCACTCCAGAAACTTATCACATCCCAGCACACCCATCCATAACAACTCCTTATAACCTCATCTCTGTTTGTGTTCTGTTGTCTGACATAGTTCCACCCGATAAAAAAAGGCGCCCACGTGGTGTCCTGCCTCTATTGTGGTCACCCCACGGGACCATCAAAGAACCGGGAGCGGTGGCGGGCCGAGCCGTGGGCGGCCGGGGGCACTCTCAAAATTATTCCTCTGACGAAGGAAGTCGTCACAACTGACGAAAAAAACTTGACAGTGCGTGGGGGGCGGGGGGGGGGGGGGCGTCTCGCCGCATTAACTCATGGCGATCGGCTGCTCTCACGATGATCATGGTCACCAGTCCATTCGACACCGAGTCGGCAGCGGCGGCAGCGGCGGCAGCGGCGGCAGCGGCGGCAGCGGCGGCAGCGGCGGCAGCGGCGGCAGCGGCGGCAGTGGCGGCAGCGGCAGCAGCGGCGGCAGCAGCGGCAGCGGAGCTAAAGCACAGCCGCCCGCCCGATTCCTCCCCAGGATTACCATCGCTCCCATCCGTCTCCCCCCACGCCAACACTCCATTGTTCCGACCTGCTAAAAACTTTAAAAAATTATGAATTGGGCTCCCTAAGCAGGAGACTATCACACGGGATGTGTGACTCCATACTGCAGGACACGCGGGGCCTGCCGGCCTCAGGCTGCTGCCCACCTGCGTCACCGGGGACACCCGAGGACACCCCCGGGCCGCGGGCAGCGCGCCAACAAGTCACACTCTCGAAACAATCACCGGGAAATATATGGAGCAGCAGGGGCGGGCACACGGACAAATAGGTTAGTGGTCGCAACTATGTAATGCTTCAGTTGATTTCCAGACAAGCAGTAAATTTGCTTCTGAGACCTAAAATTTTGATTGGCGCCAACGAAAAATTAGTTGGTCCGACTTGGAGGTCCCATGAGATGCATCCGGAGTCTTATCAATCAACAACAGAGGCGGGGGCTGTTTAGGGGCTGGTAGGGGCGACCGCTCACGCATGCACACTTGCCTGCAAGCCGATAAATATTCCTACGGGAGCGCCATGAGCGGACCTCCATGAGAGGAGGCCGCTGCTGCTCGGGCGTTGCACAGTGTGCCCGAGGAATTTCTCATACCGCCCCCGCACGGTAACAACAACTCGGCCGCGCTGCGACTGACCGCGTGAAACAATTTATCCCGCGCATGCGCACTGACACGGGGGTATCTTATGGCGGCGCATGGAGTCGTGACTGCGGTGGCCACCGGCCTACGTGCCCTCTCTCTCCCTCTATCTCTTTCCCTCTCTCTTACCCTTCGGTCCAACAGGTATCTCTCAACAGACACAGAGAGAGAGAGAGAGAGAGAGAGAGAGAGAGAGAGAGAGAGAGAGAGAGAGAGAGAGAGAGAGAGAGAGAGAGAGAGAGAGAGAGAGAGACAGAGAGAGAGAGAGAGGATTTCGGAGGCTGCGCGGCGGCTCGCTTTGCGCCTCCTCGCGTCTCACATTCTCATACTCGTCGTCCCGTCGTGTCGTGCTCCGTCCATTCATTTCGGGGAACACACCGGGCGAATATAATTATAAACACCGCTGCTGCGCTGCATGGTTGTTCACGCCTCACACGGCCATGTGGAAGGATTGACCGGCCCGAGAGAGATGATGATGAGAGGACGACAACCCTAGCCCCAGCAGCAAGAAGAAGAAGAAGAAGAAGAAAGAGGAAGGAGTATGACAATGTGCATCACGTGCGGGAGATGTGTTCAGGCCCTGGTGCCTAATGAGTGAGTACGGGGCCTCAGGGCGAAAGTACAAACATGTATCGAGGATGTACACCGTATATGACCCCCTCTTCCACCCAAACACACACACCCAAACACACACACACACACACACACGACATTACGCAATAAGGGTCCTGTCCGATCGGCCTTCCCGCTCCGAAGATGGCATCTCTATGGCACGTAGCATGTCTGCTCCATAACGTCGGGGCCAGGAGAGCGAGAGAGAGAGAGAGAGAGAGAGAGAGAGAGAGAGAGAGAGAGAGAGAGAGAGAGAGAGAGAGAGAGAGAGAGAGAGAGAGAGAGAGAGAGAGAGAGAGAGAGAGAGAGAGAGAGAGAGAGAGAGAGAGAGAGAGAGAGAGAGAGAGAGAGAGAGAGAGAGAGAGAGTACCTGGACAGTACTGCATTAATTACATACAAAGGGCGGATTGTGAGAAACGAAGAAAGGATGCGATTCCTGCACGTACATACTCGGTGCAGTAACAGAACAGGGCAGATATGTGAGCAGTGCAAGAGCAGCTGCAGCAGCTGTTACAGTGACTTATGAGGCTTCGCAGGCAGGAGGGTGTAATGTGGGCCACCACATGAAATCGAAGCCCGCATCTCTCCCTCCCGCTCCCTCTCGCTCTCTCTCTCAGCGGCACAGTTTGGACCGGAGGCGGTGGCAGCAGCTCGCGACCGCGGGGCGGAAATGCCTGCGCCTACAGGCGGCCCCCGCGGTGGTTGCGCTGGGACCTTGATCTTTCTCTCTCGCTCGCTCTCTCTCTGCCACGCTCACGGGGTCCTCGGGGTCCTGCAGGCCCACGCCGGCAGAGGCCAGAGCGCACGGCAGCGCAGCTAGCCATCCATCACAGCCCAGCCAGCCGCTCGCATGGCGCTCTGTTAAAATAGATTACATAAAATCACGGTATGAGAGGGGGGCGGTGCAGCGGTGCAGTCTTCGGCGCAACTCAAAATTTCTGGAGCCTTAGCTCTCGCTGACGATATGTCACGACCATTTGATAGGGTCACACAACGCAGCTCTATTACGCGCGGCCGAGGAATTCAAATCTAAAGTCCGCGCGGGGTAATTCTGCGCTGTCTGACCATACCAAATGGTCGTGACATATCGTCAGCGAGAGCTAAGGCTCCAGTAATTTTGAGTTGGCTCGTGGCCGACGCCGTGGCGGAGATACTCTCTGCTGCGGTTCCCCTTCATACTGTTTCCGCTTTTCTTCTTCTTTACGACTTCTTACTTCCGTTACGGGTTTTTCCGGAGTACTCTATTTTCCGTGAGGATTTCGGATACTAGCAGCATGCGTGCGCGGCGAGGACCTTGACGGAGATGAGTAGGTGTATGCCTCCGGGCCTCCGCCTCCGGACCTCCAGGGGTCGCACCGAGACGCCTTAGCAGTATGCACACACTGGTGATCGTACCATAACCCGGTCGGCGGTCGGCTCCGGCTGACCCAAACCTGCTCCGGACATGCTCCGGGCCGCACCGCCCTGCCTTCGTTGACGTAATACCTAGTTTCTTCAGGGCACGCCAGGCCAGAGGTCACAACAGCGTTCACTTTCGTCGGAAATGTGAGAAAGCCCTTGGGGGCCCTTTGCGTGCCCGTGCGGCCGGCAGCAAGGGAAGCAAGGGCTCTCGTAACAGCCGTGTGTGAGTGTGTGTGTGTGTGTGTGAGGCACATGACACCGACACGCAGCGCTGCGTCAGGGCCTCAGGGCCCACAGGGCGCGCTGCGGCCAACCGTTTTAATTTCGATCACCTTTCTCTGCCGCCTCCATGCTCCTCGTGTCCGTCTCGAGGGGGCGCACTGCAACTGCACACGGTCACACGTCATGCAATCACGCGTGCTCGTCTCACACGTAACCACGCACTTTGGACACACGATGAGGGCGTCCCTCCGAATTTCTACATCAACGTCTGAGAGTTGTTGTATTTTGTGTGTTTTGAGGTCCTCGTTTTTCGATAAGTTCTATTGCACGAAAGTTTAAGATTATATATTACTAATTCTAAATTTATGAAAGAAAGAAAAATCAAAAATATAGTCATTGTATACACTTGCGGTCAAACATGAGGAAAAGTGAGAGTACGACCGGTCTCGTTTATCTGGCATCGACTCTGTCCGGACAGAAAGATTTCTCCAACAAACGCTAATCCATTTCTGACCCTGCTGACGGAACGCGTATGTTAAGTGGGGGACGTCTCCTCTCCTGAACAAAGTGAGCCTGTCGAATAGGTAGCCGGGCATATACGGCTCACGTACAGAGCGGCGTAGCGGCGCACCGACACTCGTATGACATGGGCTTCCTTTACAAAGTGCGGCCGACAGCAGCGAGGAAGGAAAAGTGTTTTAAACTTTCCAACGCTCCCTGGCAGCCGCTGGCAGCGCCCTCTTGACCTGAGCGCCCGCCCACCGCCTCCCATAACACACGTGTGGCCTTTAATCAACACAATTACTCGCTCATCCATTCACAAAAGCCCCCGCGAGCGACGCCTTGCATCATAATGTGTATCGGAGTTGTACCTATCGGGACTCCCCTCTCGAACAGAAGGTGGAAAAATCGATTTCCCCCGGACGCGATCTGCTCGGAGGCGTTCGGCCAGGCCGGCGTGGGGCCCATCCCTCATGTAATCTTCCTTCCCATCTTTTTTCTCATTTTACGCCTCTCCCGGACGGGCTGGGATTGTGTTTTTCTCTTTGACCATCTTTGACCGGCGACGACGGGGCGGGGACTTCCATAGCCAGCTGCCGACGCGCGACAAGTAGAGCGACTGCGAATAGTACACACGTGTGACTGCGAATAGTGCCTCCTTGTGATCGCACTTGCCGCAGCCACGCGCGCCGACCGCCAAAACTATGAATGGGTCCGCGATGGTGGTGGTGTGGAAGGAAGTGCGCGAGTGAAACAATATGCATTCACGCACTCTCTCGCACACACACGCGCGGCGGGTCTATTAAATCAAACGGGAACAATGGAGGAAATGAGTCATACCCTGATCAAGGTTCGACATCCTGTGAGTGTGTGTGTGTGTGTGTGTGTGTGTGTGTGAGTGTGTGCACCGCCTAGCGATAGCGATCAACCCATTTGGCAAGCCAAGGGCGTGGTGGGGCGCGGCGCGGACCAGCAGCCCCGTTGCGGGGTCCTGTCAAGTCCCGGGGTCCACAACTTGAGGCCCCGTGCAGCCCCGTGGGCTGCAGAGCGGACCTCTCCCCAAAGAGCCCCGCGGCAGACGTCCCTGGGGCTCTCCACTGCAGAGCGGACCTCTCCCCAAAGAGCCCCGCGGCAGACGTCCCTGCGGCTCTCCACTGCAGAGCGGACCTCTCCCCAAAGAGCCCCGCGGCAGACGTCCCTGCGGCTCTCCACTGCAGAGCGGACCTCTCCCCAAAGAGCCCCGCGGCAGACGTCCCTGGGGCTCTCCACTGCAGAGCGCCCGGGAGCGCCGCGTTGGTGTGGGCATCGTGGCCGCTACTGCTGTCTTTGCCTATCTAAGGCGCGCTTCAGGGGTTGTACTCGCTCTCGAAAAAACGACTCAAAATTGGCTGCGGAATTTCAGTGATTTCATTCATGGAATCGTGTCATGTCGGCCTGAGTGCGATTTCCTAGGAGAGTGATATTGTAATAGACTGTACGTGCCGCTGGAGAGCGAACAGCGGCGGAGCGGCCCTTGTTGAGCGGCTGTGCAGTGACATCGTCATGCCGCACTGACCGGCCGACAGGTCCGATAGATGGATAGAAAGGTGTACTGTAGATGGAAGGACAAGACAGCACAGTCGTGGATAGAATCGGTCGACAAGGACACGGGCGCGCGCCGACGACAAAACTGCTTATTCATAACGTGGCCGCTTTGCGCACTGGCCGCTCGCTCGCTGTACGGTCCCAGCGGCGAGCCGAAAGGGTTGCCGTGGTGGTGGTGGAGGCCGTGGTGGTGCCGGTGGATCGATTGGGACGGGACGGCATATGGGCAACGAGCCGCCCGGCCCGGCCCGGCCATCAGCCAGCGTGTGCAAGTGCAGCAATACGGCGCCGCAATCACCTCCACGATTGGTCAACGGCACAGGCCCGTTGGGCTCGGTGACCGCCGCCGCTGGGCTCGGTGCGTGCGCGCATGCGCCGGCCGCATCTCGAGTCAAAGCGGCCTAGCGACGACGCCGGGCGGGCGCCTCCTCGGACCCATCGGGACGGCCAATCTGGATTCCAAATCGCCTCGCGCTGCGCTCCGCGTAGCTCTGCGGGGCTGAGAGATACCCCGCGCGGGTCGTACGACGGCCAGGCTGTGATCGGCCGTTGCACAATGGGCTGCGCCAGGCAGCGCCAGGCAGCGCGATGAGGGGCGTCCAGGGGCCGCAGCACGTACCGGCCGTTGTCCGCTGTAACGAACAGCGCGCGGACACAGAAGCTTTAGGGGGCGCGCCCCGCCCCGCCCCGCACCGCCCCGCGCGGCTCCAGCCAGAGGGCCTTTGGCGACTACCGGTCAGCCTCGACTCGGGGGACTCGGCGGCTGCCGCGGACAAGACATGCTAACGTGCGCTAACGGGACAGTCCGTACAGCACGGCACAAGGTCCTTGCCTCCGCGAGTCCAGATCAGGCGACGCGGATAGGCGGCGAGGCGTGGGCGTGGTCAGCGCCCCGCCAATCACAATGCACCGTTGGCCCGCCATATAAGAGTCAGCAGCGCGGTAAGTTTTGAAGTCTGCACTGCTCTGGTTTCGGTGCTCTAGACGCACTTGCCTGTCTTGGGCGTCACGCGGTCTCTCCCTCACCACGCGCGTTCACGTCTCCGAAAGGCTTCCCGCCAACGCCCCCACATTCGTGACATGTCCCGTTCTAATTTAATTTTGACTTGACTCGGAGTTTTTGACATTTTGTTTTCGGGTTCCGGGCGGCCGGGAGCCCCCGCACCACTGCCAGCCACACCGGCCGCGACCTTCGAACCCGCCGGGCTGAGCCGCCCCCTTGGCCGCCCCGCACCGCCGCGGGGCGGGTGTGTGGAGGGCCTGGCGGGCCCGGCGGGCCTCGGCCAGAGAAAAAACTGGTCGAAATCTGGCGGAGAACCCGGCGGCCTGCCGCCAGCGCATGAACCCGGCCCGGCCCGGCGACAGCTGAGCCGACACCCGGATATCTGAGTAATTACAAAGCGGCCCGTGCGCCTCCAACACAAAACAAGTGCGGAGCCGTGCAGACGTGGGGGACGACCGGCACGCCGTTTGGCCTCTGGCGGAGTGCGAGGCCCCCGTCAGCCCCCGTGTGGTGTACGTGGCCGCCGACATGCCCGCCACGGGAAGAGGGGAAAATATACGACTGGTGGGGACAAACGTAACGACACGCAAGCGCTCCACGCACAGCGCCTGAATGGGTCGTGGGTTCGACTCCCGTCGAACTCGTCCCATTCCGTTCGGCGGTGAGTCATCAATCTTGCCCCTCCTGTGCCGCTTGCCGTCGTGGCCGGATGGGTCCCCGCCGTGCACATCCGATACCGCCTCCTCGACTTCAGCAGGTTCAGCATCTGTTTCAGCACCCGGCTCGGGTTCCAGCACGCGGAGCAAGGGGTGTCAAACGCAGAAATAGAGAGCGAAACCATTCAGAAGAAGAAGAAGAAGAGAAAGAAGAAGAACTGCAGCGCGGAATTATTTCGTTATTGGCAGTGTGCTGCCAGCACAGTAACATGTCGCATCAGAGCGGGTGCTGCAACAGCCCCGGGCAGGCGCCGCGCCACGCCACGCCCTCAAACCGCACGCCCCGTCCGTGTAATTAAGCACTAAGCAGGTGACAACGTGAGGTACAGTCCGACCCACTACAGTCCACGCCGCAAAGGCTGCTGCTGCTGCTGCGGCTGCCTCAGAACCATGAGAAGGGCAGTATAACCCTCCGTGTAACGCAACGCCGTGGTGTGGCCCATCGCGTACCGCTGTTGTTCACTTTCACCCTCGCCACGGCCACGCCCCGCCGGGGCCCAGCCCCCAGGCCCCCAGGGCCGTGAAGATTCGGCCACCTGAACTCGGAGATGAAAACAACAACCCCACATGCAATCAAAACTTGCATATAAATTCAGTCGAAATTCGTGCAATTCAATCGAAATTCGTGAAATCCATTCTTCCAGAATTCATAAGAACTCTTCTCTGAAATCCACCGAAATTTTCAAATTTGTGCTTTAAAATTCGCTTCTCGAGGAACATAAGGCGAGGCGAGCCCCCGGCTCGGCTCGGTTTGGCTCGGCTCGGCTCGGTTTGGCTCGGCTCGGCTCGGTTGGGGTTCGCACTACTGCCTGCCACCCCGACGGCGCCATCCCTTGTGATAAAAATCCGTCCGCCTCGGGACACGGGTGCTCTCCGGTGTCCTCCGGTCCCCTGGCGGGCGCCGCCCCGCCGAGGCCCGAGGCCGCCGCCGACCCGGCCGGATGTCCACGACGGCGACGGCAGCTAGCCAGGCTATAGCCGCACCCAGTAGCGGCGTCTCCGAGTCCATTAGGCAGCGCGTGGTGCTGTCGCCAAACCACCACCGTGACGGCGCCAGGGCGCTGCCGGGGCGCTGCCGAGCGGCGGCCGGCATCGGGGAGCCCCTTTGGTTATACAGGTTATACAGGAGACTCTCTTGTCTTCATGTCCTTTTGTTCCGACTGGACGGCCGCCCGCTCTGGTCGCCCTGCCCGCTGCAGCGTTGCGACCGCCGCCGACAGCCGAAATACGCCACTGGTTCGCGCGGGGGCGAGTCGCGGCGTGGCGTCGGGGATTGCATGCTGCTGCTGCTGCTGCTGCTGCTGCTGCCGCGACTGCGCTGTCCTGTCACTCCTATGGGGCGCCGCCAGCGCTGCCAACCCCCGGCCAGGCCGACAAACTGACAAACCCACCCACTCGTTCCCATTTGGAGAAAAAAGATAAGCTGTCAGTGGTATATAACTAATTTTTAAGTTGATTTCCAGACAAGCAGTAGATTTTGGTTCTGAGTACTACTAAATTTGGTTAGGGGTACTAAGTTTTAGTTGCACCAACGAATAAACGTTAGTTGCCGACTAATAGGTTCGTTTCAGGAGCAAAAAATAAGGGGGAAAAAATAGTTTAGTGCCCACAACGTACCTCTTTGTAAATGTTTTTGCAAATATTTTCGCATCGCGGTGAGGTCGGTGGCAGTGTGCTTCGGCTGTTGCACAAGTATGACATTTACCAACACCCGGGCTATCATGGGGGAAGACACGGCACCGTCAGCCGCACACACACACACACACACACAGACGCGCGCACACACACATACAATGCACATGTTATGCAGACAAGACACTTGTTGGAGGTGCGAGCGAGTGAGGGGATGTCCGTAAGGATGAAAGTGAAAGTGGGACAACACCAAACAAAACACGACAGCAGGTGGATGCAGATGATTAGGCCCAGCCAGCCGGTGGCGGCGGCTCAGGAGGGTGGGTAAGCTGGGGGGAGGGGGGGGGGGGGGGACAGAAGGGTGCGATCGTAAAGCAGGAGGCGAAACAGGCGCTGGCTTTGTGCAAAGTGCGGGGCGCGCTCTGTCCAGCCCCCGCCGGGTTTACATGAGTTATTTATGCGGATAGGCTCCGAAAGGGGCTGTTTCGCCCGACTGACAGAGGCTGACGGGCTGTCGATCAGGAAGACGAGCAGACAAGAATAAGTGGAGCGGACAACCCATAGGTAAGGGTTGCCTAAGTGCTCTGAAATGTCAGAACGGTCTGACATTTCAGCGCTCACCACAAGATATTCAGAGTTGTCAGTCGGAATTAATTAATTTTCAGTCATTGACTCGGAAGAACCCGACCAATGATCTAATTAATTAGGCGCGCTTGAGCGTAATTCTCGATTCAGACTGCTACATCGAAAAAAAAAGTGCTCGGAATTTTCAGAATTTTCTTGCAGTGCGAGGGAGAAACACAGAGGGGCGGGTTTAGAGGGAAGAAGGGACAGAGACAACCGGCGAATCTGGCTGGTAATGTAACAATAGCCAGCAAAACACTTACCTCACGGATGCAAGACGTAAATCCAAATGAAACGAAAGCTCGGAAACGTCGATTCTCACACAACGACGGTCACACACAGCCGACTGAATTTACGAAAGGGGAGAAAGAGTTTAAAATTTTTGATGGTGGTAAAAGGACTGCTTGCGAGTTCTAAAGCCAAGGCTGGACGAGCCGTCAGGACACTTCAGCAGAGTTAACTGGCAGGCCGGCTGCCTTAGGACCGCAACTTTATTTTTTTATTGTTTTTAACGCCAATGCGGCAAAACTTTGCGACGCCGAACGACCGGTGCGGACAAAGGCCCCTACGGGAGGGCCGGCGGGGCCCAAGTGCGCTGAGCCGGCTGAGCTGGGCCTCAGGTACCCGCCGCCGAAACCCGGCGAAATGTCCTGACCGGCGACGAACTCCAGGGCCTCTGGCTTTGAGAGGATGCAGCAGCAGGGCGGAAAAAGATACTTGTCTAACAGACCACACTTGTTTACCGGCTAGTCCACAGACGAAGGCACACTAGGCCGGTGCGCGGGCGCGCGCGCGAACGGGGCGGAGGACACGGGGCGGAGGACACGGGCGTTCGGACGGCCGGCGGGACGGGTACTGACAGCCACCTGCGCGGCGCGGCACTACGGGACGGGCGCCAAACTGAACTGACGGGACGGCGGCGGCCTGGGCCTCCCTCACCTCACCCTCACCTCGCCGACGGGGCCCTCGCCGTTCGCCGTCCTCGCCGCTCCAGCACGCCGGCACCGGCCGGTACCCCCACCACCGCTACGGCGGTAACCCCCTCGCCGGCGGCGGTGGCGGTGGCGGCGGCAGTAGCAGCGGCATCAACCCATTCAATGCTGCTGCGGCGGCGGCGGCACCTGCTGCCGCGCTGCGGCGAGTCCAGGTGGCGGTGATGTGAGGCGATGCGTGGGACGAGCGGGCAGAGCAGGCAGCCAGGGAGCCGAGGGAGCACAGCACGGCCACGGCACGGAGGGCAGGGCAGGGCAGGGCAGGGCAGGGCAGGGCAGGGCAGGGCAGGGCAGGGCAGGGCAGGGCAGGGCAGGGCAGGGCAGGGCGCTAGGGAGCACAGCACGGCCACTGCACGGAGGACGTGAGTGAGACACCCGTAGCTGAGGGGAGCATCTGCAACAGTTTGGCCAGGATGTCGAGGGCTACGTGCTCGGTCGGGCATGGCGGCACGGCGGGCCGCATAAGCAGCAGGCTCACGGAGGGGTGCGGCAGCTGATCAAGGGCCGTCGGCGCCTGGAGGAGGGAGTCGGGTCCTAGCGGAGCGGCTGCTCTGGTGACGGGCACACGCACACACGCACGCACGCGCCAGAAGCGGCAGCGGCAGCGGCAGCAGCAGCAGCAGCAGCAGCAGCAGCAGCAGCAGCAGCAGCAGCAGCAGCAGCCTAGTCGGCCTCGGCGCGACCCACCCACCCACCCACTCGCGTGGAAAGTCCACCTCCCAGCCTCAGCCGCTGTAATCTGGCTAAAAACCGCCACGGAAAGTACGCAGGTTGTCCGCGGGCTGCGGGGGCGGTACTGACATGGCTACCTGTAGGTGACGACTGTTTGGGGAAAATGTAGAAGTGAATTGGCAGTCGGCTGGAGTCGTGCCCGGGCCGGGGGCCGGGGGCCGGGGGCCGGGGGCCGGGGGCCGGGGGCCGGGGGCCGGGGGCCGGGGGCCGGGGGCCGGGGGCCGGGGGAGGTGAACGTACTCCGTACTCCGCTGCGCCGCGGCACAGCCGGCCACACTTCGGCCCGCCGCGCACGATGGGATGCCTAACGCGCAGGCGCGAGGAGGCAGGGGCACCTGCGTAGAGAAGATCGACGAATGAAAAAGATACCCTACCTCTCCCGGCCGTGGTTAGGGAATCCCACCCCAATGTTTGTGCCATCCGGGAGGCCACTGCCAAACTTCGGTGTCGAGAGTGTTTGTGCAACGCACTCCCCGTGAAGGGAATGCCACTCAGTGGGAACCGGTTGTTATGCCTTGTAGTCGACTGCTAAGGTAGAATCTCGTCGTACTGGCGTACCCCCGAAAGGGACCTCTCTCGCAAGCGAGAGGGGCACTCCTACGTCCCAGATTCAAAGGAGTTACGGTAGACAAATGGTCGAACCCTACACTTTTTGCCGACGTTTGCCCGAACCCTTAGCCATTCGCCCCAGCCGAGTGTCGTCAGACACACTTCCCGGGTCGGGTAGTCGAACCGCGGAACCACTCGTTCGACTCCGGGGAGCGCCGCGGCCCTGAACACTAACTTGAACTAACTTGGATACTGTCAACGGTTACTTCTGAGTGCACACATGGCGTCCGATATCTTTTAGTATATTTTACCCTCCGTCCTCGGTCGGCAGACTTTCAGAAAAATTTTATCACCGGCAAGGAGTTGAACCCCGAACCTCTCGGTCGCCGACCGATCCGCTAACCCATGCGGCTACAGAGCTGCGATGGCGATCGGTAGCGCGCCACATCGATTCTCTAGCCACTCTCGTCCCTGAGCGTTCTGTCCGCGCGCTGGGCCTGGTCGGAACGACAGCCAAGAGAATATTGTCGAAATGATGCCGTGTTGAAAATTTTGAACGCCATCTTCTGCCAAGGACAGAACGCAAAGGGGAAAAAATTGTGTCGGCGGTGGGAGTATATATGGGAGGAGGAGCACATCACCCTGACCCTGCGACAGGCTGTCAAACGTCACACCAAGCCGGCGGCAGCAGCGGCAGATGCGGCAGATGCGGCAGCAGCGGCAGCAGCGGCAGCCAGGAAAGGAAGGCACGTGCTGCTTTTTGTCGGGGCAAACTTATTCGGCGACCTCTCCAACACGGCAGTCGGATACACTTACACGGTGCGGAGCTCGAGTCTACCAGTCCATACTACGCAGATCTACTTGTCTCCGCCGTGTTAAGCCGTACAGATGGGGTGAGTCCTTATCACTGATCTAAAAAAGAAAGCCCTGAAAAGAGTGCGCTGCATCATGCACTGTCAAAACCTTGCGAGGAAACTGTTCGTATTACGAACTATTTTCTTCGTAGCTTGCGAAGAATATTACGGCATTGTAATACAAACTAATTCTTTGCAAGCCTACGAAGATTTTCTTCGCATTACAAACAAATTCTTTGTAAGAGCTTTGTAAGCTTGCAAATAAATTCTTCGTATTGCAAACAAATTCTTCGCAATGCAAACAACCACAATTCTTCGCAAGCTTGCAAAGAATTTTCTTTGCAAGCATTTGACAGTGTGATGGTAGCGACTAATGGTCATGGCACGGCTCACCAAGGCTTTATCTCTCCTCTTGTTGACCCTCGTAAAAAATAAAATCCCAGGGCCTCGTGTTGAACACTGCTTCGCACTGCTTCAGCGATGGCGCAGGTTCATTCAGCCTCCTGGATTGAAAACCTTAACATGTTCAGGCCCTACCGAATTCGGGACAAAACTTGAATTCATGAAGGCTACGTATAAAAATGTCGAATATTGAACATGACAAACTTTCCGAGACAAAATACCGCTCCGGTATACTCGCTCCCTCAGGCTTCACAGCAAGATACTGAGATATCCCTATGGAGATATGCTTCGAGGTATTCTAACAACAGCCCTGCTTGCTAATTATTTACAGTGGAAATCTGAGAGCAGAGCGCCGGACCTACCTGCCGCGTCTTGTAAGTGAACACGCAAGCCGGGCTCGGCGGGGTTGTGGCGCGGCGGTGGGTTGAACCGATAACTATATGCCAAATGCTTGCATGTGTTTTTTGCCAGGCCCTGTTAGGGGATGGCATTACCGTTCCCCTAGTTCGCAGCTCTCGCAGCTCCTTGACAGCCCTAGCCAGCGACCTCATACGCAGGGGGCCCGTTTCGTGCTTGCCCGCGTTTGCGCATAAAAAGTCAAGACGCATTAAGCTGAGGCTAGAGTTCGTGTGCCTTGGCCGGCTGCTGTTAGTAGGCCCTTGTCTATGCACTTATGGCCCTGCGGCCGGGCGATGACTTAGCTTTTGGCGTAGTGTGGCGTGGCGTGGCGTAAACAAAGACACAAATGGCGTAGTTTTGTTTCCCGGTTGTAAGTACAAAAGTGTTAAGTGTGAAGTGATTTTAAATAACAATTTTGTGTCGTTGAACTATGCTTACAATCCCAAAATGGTTTTTCGTCATTTTCTAATTAAAAGGTTGCAAATTAAAACATGATGACATAAAAGTCGCAAATGTGCACAAATATTTATGCAGAAGCCGTTGCAACATTGGCTAGCGTTTTATATGTTGGTCTGTCTCGCAGAAGCCACTTTTTTCATTCAGCTGATCGGAGCTATTACTTAGCTGCGTCACCTCGCGGCCCGGCTCGGCCCGGCACATGGACCCGCGTTTGCAACTGTTCCGGTCCGACGGCGAAAAACAAAATGACAAATAAAGAACATCAAAGCTGCTAATGACGCTGTCCGCGCCTCGCCGCCTAGAAGGGGAGCCGACGGCGACCGCGCAGGACCCCCGACAAAGAGTTCGGCGCCGGCAGCCGGCGGGTGCAGACGGCGCCCGCTCGCCACCCGAGGTGGTCGTGGTTCTGCACGACGGGGTATGCCATAGGCAGCCATAGGCAGCCATAGGCAGCCATGACGTCGGCGGGCCAGCAGCTCCTGCTCGCGGTGGCGGCGGTCATCCTGGTGGCGCCGCCCGCCTCCGCCATCCTGCGCCGGCCCAAGCAGGCCGGCGCCAACGTGCCCCCCGAGGCCTGGCTCACCACGGTAAGCAGGGCTGCCGGCCGGGCCGGGCGGGCTTTGATACTCCACATGCCCCTCCTACTGTCACGGAGAAAAAAGATTAGTGTTGGCAACTCAATTTTCAGTTGATTTCCAGACAAGCAGTAATTTTTTATTCTGAGAACCGAAATTTTGTTGGGGCAGCTAATTTTAATTTGAACCTACGAAAAATTAGTTGCCCTAACCGAAAGGTTTGTTGCGGAAGCAAAAATGTAGTTTTGCTCCCGCAACGTTATCTCTTCGTTGGAGCAATTAAAAACTATTTCCCCAAACACAATTTTAGTTCACAGAACCAAATTAAGTGCTTGTCTGGAAATCAACTGAAACAAAAAAAAAAATTCTCCGTGGCGCGCCTCTCCCTACCAGCCCGAGCTGATAACCCATTGGGGCTACCCGACGGAGACACACCACGTGCGCACGGAGGACGGCTACATCCTGGAGGTGCACCGCATCCCGGGCCCCAGGGGCTCCCAGCGGACCCCGGGGAGCCCCGACAGGCCCCGGGTGCCCCAGGCCAGGGCCCCGGTGCTGCTCATGCATGGCTTCGGCTCCACCAGCGAGTGCATGGTGTTCCGCCCCCACAAGATGCTCGGTGAGTGCCGCGGATAGAGCCGCATCGCTACGCCTCTTATCCACGCGATCGACAGAAAATGAGTGTTTTTCGCGTTCGGCCGTTTGTTGTCGTTGCAGCTTTCATGCTGGCCGACGCCGACCTGGACGTGTGGATCGGCAACTTCAGGGGCACGTTCTACGGGAGGAGGCACGTCAAACTGAGCACGGCGGACCCCCGCTTCTGGGAATTCAGGTGCGTGAGGGCAAGCCGGGGCAGGACTCGACACGGAAAGCGATGATAACGGGTGGGATAATAACCGTGTCTCATGGCTGTGAAGTTGGCACGAGAACGGCATCTACGACGTGGCGGCCATGCTGGACTACATCATCGAGCGGACGGGCCACCCGTCCGTGCTGTACAGCAGCCACTCCATGGGCGGCACTGCTCTCATGGTGCTGCTGTCCGAGCGGCCGCAGTACAACGCCCGGGTCCGCGCCAGCTTCATGCTCGCGCCCGCCGTCTACTTCCACCACGTGCGCGGCAGCTTCAGGGACACCATGCAGAAGATGCGCTGGGGCTATGTATGGGCCACCCCCTAACCTCTCCAGGCGAACGGACTCGCGTGGCTCTGCAACTGTGTGATTCTCGTGCTCTGCAGCACTCCTTGGCCACACTGAGGATGGAGAACCCGCTGACGCGGTACCCTGTGCCCCAGCTGTGCCTGGGCACCGACGGCACGAGCAGCATGACGGTCTCGCCGATGTGCATGAAGTATTTCACCGACGCCCAGGGCCCGTTCCACTCCCAAAAGAACAACGTGAGCACACGCAGAAAGAAATTGAGATTCGTTGTCGCAACAAATATACTCGTGACAAGTAATAAATTTGGTTGTGGGAACTAAAATTTCGTGTTGGGGGAACTACGTGTTAGTTATTGTGACAGCCAAAATTTATCTCTCGGAACAAAATTTGTTACTTTTTCTAAAAACAACGAACAAATTCGTTGTGACAACTAAACATTTTTCTGCCTGCACCCTATAAGCGCCCCTTCATGTTCGATATTTGAACCCCCTCCAGTAATGCATGGCGTTATTTTTCTACAGACGTACCTGCCGATCCTACTCAGACATTGGCCTGCGGGGACATCCGTCGGCCAGCTGGTGCACTTCTTCCAGCTTATAATACGCCGTACGTCGACAAAACGCCGTACCGAGAGTACTTGCTGTGGTGTGTGCTCTGTCCACCCCAAACAAACCTGAACCCGGCCCTTGGCGTATTGCTTCTTTCAGGTGACGGCTTCTTCAAGTTCGACTTCGGTCCGGAAAGGAACCTAGATAAGTATGGCACGGTGTACCCGCCGGCCTACAACCTGACCAACGTGCACAGCCCCGTGTTCATCTTCTACTGCCAGAACGACTACCAGGCCCACTACAAGGTGCGTGGCTGGGCTGACGGCGCACTGAGGCCCCACAGGCCCCGCTGACCTAACCTAACCTAATCTAACCTAACCTGACCCCCCCCCTCCCCGGTCTGACCCGCAGGACATCAAGAAGCTTGCCGCGGACCTGCCGGGGCTGGCCGGCCTCTACCTGGCGCCGTCGGAGACCTTCAACCACCTCGACATCATGTACGACGAGGATGCGGCGGACCTGGTGTACACAAGACTAATCGAGCAGATGCTGAAATACAAATGACGCTTAATTTGTTTGCAGAGTGTTCTCTCTCCCTCTCTCGATATGTGTATTTGTCCCGGTCTCCGACAGACAGACGTCGGGTAATCCTGGTAATCCGGGTAATCCAGGTAATCCGGGGTAATCCGAGGTAATCCGGGTAATACTGGTAATCCGAGGTAATCCGGAGTAATCCGTAGCTATTAACACAGAGTAATCCGAAGTATTCCTCGGTAAGCCGGGGTAATCCGAGGTAATCCGGGGTAACCCGGGATAATCCGAGTAATCCGAGGTAATCCGAGGTAATCCGGGGTATCCGGGTAATCCAGGTAATCCGCAGTAATCCGGGGCAATCCGGATAATCCGAAGTAATCCGGGTAATCCGGGGTAATCTGGAGTAATCCGGGTAGTGGTAAACCGACAGACACCGATTTTTCAAGTTGTTTCCGCCTTGAGTTAGCCCCTGCCTGTCTGCCTGTCTCCGGGCGGGGGGAAGGGGAGTGTGGTGACGGGGGAGGGTGGGGCGAGGTGTCGATGACCCTGCCTGGAGTCTCGCTGCGGGGGGTATGTCCGGCCGCAGAGTACCGCCGCTAGAACCGCTGCCGGCACGGAGTATGTCTGCTTTGGATAGAGAGTTGGAGAAGCAGGGCTGCGCACCCGGCTGAATATTCCGTGTCACTCACGGTTTCACTGACCGGCCTTTGTAGAGTAGACTGCAAGCCTCAGTCTCGTGGAACTAAAAATTACACTACTTGAACTGTCATCTGCAAGCAGCGGGGGTTCCTGCTTCCGCACACAAGCAGATAAGCAGATATGGCACGCACCAGGCCATTCTAAATGAGTCCCGCCCTGGTGTCAGTCTGCCGGCTGGCGGAGCATGAAACTTGCAGGTGCACACAGCGAGTGCTGGCGAGTGCCATGAGGGCCTGGAGCCGAGGGGCCGCTGACATAAGCCGCGCTCATGCCCATCCAACCTTCCTAGATACCCCCACTCCAGCCTTACTCCCGTCCAGCATCTACCCCCCCCCCCCTCCCTCACCTGGCCAGCACACCTGGGCACGGATACACGCAGCCCCCCCCCCCCCCCTCTCCCCCCCGCGAGACTCAAGTGAATCGCAGAGAGTTGAGTCCCCCAGCCGCAGCCCAGCCCCAGTCGACGAGGCTCGCTGGTCGAGAGGAGAACCGAGCCGAGCACCGCGCAGCGCGACGAGCCGAGAGGGCCGCATTTGACTCACTTCGTCGTTTTCTCCTGTCCGCCCAGAGCGCGCAGAAAAACCTTTGTGTTTTGTTGCCTTTGTTGGATTGCCCTGCGGAAAACCCGCCACAATATGGGTGAGTGTGTTTTGTCGCGTCGTTTGGGCGACGACGGGTGGGAAACGGACCGAGAGGGTTTAGACCAGCGGCTGGAATGCGGCACAGGTGTCACTACTGGGGCTAGCAGACGGTGTGTGTGTGTGTGCGCGCGCGCATGCGCATTCACATTGTAAGCAAGCAACAGCGAGTTGAATTTTTCGAACGGCACAGCATGTGTGTGTGTGTGTGTGTATGTGTGTGTGTGTGTGTGTGCATCCAGCACCGTCTTAGTCACCTCTCTTTTGGTTTGGATGAGGCCGCCGCAGGAGCCGCGCGCAAAGCCATCGAGGACACGTAACCTTGTGTGGTGTGTGTGTGTGTGTGTGTGTGTGTGTGTGTGTGTGTGTGTGTGTGTGTGTGTGTGTGCGCCGCCCACTTCGGCGAGGGGAGGGGGCGGACCTGTCGCGACGCATGGGCAATATAATACGTTAAGCAAAGAGTAAGAAAAAAAAATTAAAAAAAATGTTTGTCGCCGAGTGCTGTCGTGTTACGTCGTCTTTGTTGCTAATTATACCACGTAGGTTGATGATGGCACGATGGATGTTGTCTTTATGGCGACAAGCAGCACACTGTTGATTCACTAATGATATCGCCGTCACAACTGGGAATCGTCCCCTGGAGCTAGTGTGAAGTACACCAGCAATCTTCAGTTAAACTGTAGTTTTGTAGCAGAGAAAGGTCCAGTTATTTTGGACAAACTATGGTTTTTCGCGTTAACTTGCATGTAAACTACAGTAAAAACTACAGTTTAAGAAATAATAGAAACTTTACAGTTTGAGCTGTAGTTTCACTAATACAGATCTGGGGTTCACAGTCCACACGCGTTTCGGAGAGCATTGCAAGGAGAGAGAGCGCGCGGAGCCGTCGATGGGAATCGAACCCGCCAGGCCTGCGTGGGAGTCGGAGAGACTTCCAGTTCCAGGCCCCACCAGTGACAGTTTACTCTGCACGCCAAGCACTCCTGACCAGCTCCAGAAACGGCGCGAGATATGAGAACGTTCTCAGGATAGCAGTTTACGTGATTTGTGGGAGATGAATGGTTAAATGAATGAATGAATGAATGAGATGCGGAACAAGAGAACCAGGATGCTGTGCATCCCGCTGCCTGGTGTCGTGCCTGCCGCTCTGTCTCGCTCTCTTTCTGCTGGTTGCCGCCATGCCCGGGTGCGGCGCGGTGCGGCGCGGTGCGGCGCTGTCCGAGGAGAGACCAGAGACGCAGACGCGTGGGAGCGGAACCGCAAGCGAAACTCTCTCGAGCCGCAAACACAACCGCCCGTACCGGCTCGGGCTCGGCCCCGGCCCAGCCACCAGCCGCGCGGCTGCGCGGTCGCGAAGCGCCTCTTTTCGCACCCGGACCGCGTCCCAGCAGCTGCAAGCGGATCTAAATAAAATAAGGAGCAGTTTATTTGTGAAGGAGGTATATCAAAATGAAACGAGGTTGCGCTTCGTATTCGAATTGCATTACGAATATGTCCGTGAGCGCATCTCTTCATCTCGAGGGAGCAGCTGATGCCGTCCGCCAGCGCGGGTTCGATCCCCCGCAGAGCCCCCACTTTTACACGGTCCGGTGCTGTGCGCCTTACAGGCTATGCAACCGCAAACCGCAGTACCGCGGTGAAGGGCGGGACGCGGCGGCCCCCATCCTGTGGTCTTGTCCTTGCCGCACCCACACAAAAAGACGACTTAAATAGAGCGGAGGAAAAAGACGCGATCGGGCGTTGTGGGGATTGTGCTTCAGCGTACACCAGGCGCGGATTTAAGGGGGGAAGGCAACAACCCTTTTGCTCCCCCCCCCTCGGCACCTGAAGGGTGCCGGAAATGTAGGCAACCGGCATTATACTTTTCCGCCTGTAAGTGGGCAAAAAGTGGGATATTGCCGCCCTCTCCTCAAGCCGCTCTCAGATCCGCCACTGGCGCACACAGAAGAAAACATATGAGCAGCTTTGCTTTTCCGAGGGCCAGCCGCTTCTCGCGGGGACCTAAACGCATCGTGTGACCTCATCCGGTGACGTCGCCGTGCTGCTTGCTGCCGGGGCCAGCGCCTGTCGGTGCGAGAGGGACAGACGTAGTGCGAGGTCCTGTATGTGGAAGCGAGACGCGGCCTCTGTGGGGGGCGCCGGTGGAGGTAGGCAAGCCTGTCGAGCTTTGGTGCCGCAATGTGGCCAACCTCGCGGCCTGCACCCGATACACACCCCAGACAGATGCAAATCTGCATCATCATCGGGCGATTTGGAAAGAGCGTCCAATTCGTTGTGCAACAGCATTCGGCAGCCGGTGTGACGCCAACTGGAGCTGCACGTCTGATGTGCGTCCGCTGCGCAGCTTGGCGCAGCCCTGCCAGTCCCGTTACTGCTAAAGCTGTGTCCGGTGCGGCAGCAGCGGTAGCTGCGGTAGCTGCGGCAGCGAGTGTGCGGCCCGGGGCCGGGGCCGGTCCGAGGGGCACTAGTGGCCGTGGCCGCGGCTCAGGATTTTGCCTTTGTTCTCTAGAGGGCCCCCCCTTTCTTCTGACATTTAATCTTCACTTTTTCCCTCCTCCTTCATCTGTTACAGAGATCTCACGGACGGCCGCCTCGCTGTGCGTCGTGCTGCTGGCCCTGGTCGCGACCCTGGCCAAGGAGCACAAGGGCAAGGACATGATGAAGAAGTCCATCGTGTTCGACAAGAACACCCCCGACGTCTTCTACTGCCCACAGTCCAAGCCCACGGGTACGCGTGCACGGTACCGCCTGCCTGCCTGCCCTGCTCGGCAGTGCACGCTAGGCAGCAGGCTGAGCAGACTGAGCAGGCACAGGCCGCACCGCTGAGCTGATTTGGTTTTGCTCCGTCGGCTCGGGGGCCGCCTACAGCCTATCGCTGCCTGGGCCGCCGCCCGCCGCCCCGCGCCATTCTCGCTCGTAAAAGAGTGGATTTCGTAAGCAGCGGGGGGCGGACGGGTAGGCGACTCGGGGCAGCGTTTACTTCAATCCCGAGGCTTCGCGCCGCACCAAATTCTTTCTTTCGAAGTCTTTTGAAATAAAAAGGAAGGAGAGAAAACTTATCCCACCAATAATAAAAAAAAAAAAATTCTGGAAATATCTGATTACGGTCACTTTCTCCCCGGCTACCAGGCATCGACAAGATGCTGGTGAGGGCCAGGCCGCTCAAGAAGCTATGCGAGCACGACGGCAACCCGCTTCCCGAGGACTACAAGAGCGACTGCTACAACGACGTGGACGAGACCAGCTACGCCTGCAAGGAGAAGTACCGCATCATGGTGCGTACCCCGCGCCCCTTCCGAGGCACGGGGGGAAAATAGTTGTTCGCTGAATATGCGTTCCGGATTTTTCCGCAGAGTCCCGAGGGGAGCCCCCGGGCAAGTCATCGGCACTCGCCTCACCTCGGGTCAAGTCACGCGATTTTAACGTCAAAACTAATAAGCCTCAACTTTCACGTCAATAATTTTTAGGGAGGAAAAGCAATAAAAAGTGCTGCGGCGTGGGAGAAAATTAACTTAGTACAATAACCCACTCGCTCTGCGCTACACGAAACTGAAATTTAATGCAATTAGGTGTAACATTAGCCGCGAAAAAAATGTACCACTGCTTTTAGGAAGTATGTACGACTTATGACATCGGCGGTAGATTCGAGGTAGTGATAATAGTATAGAACAAAGTGAAGTCCAAAATCAACATTTTTTTGATCCAATATTCTACCCTTGAGTAGAGACTTGCTGTGTGTAGACATGTAGATACACATTTGCTCTAGAAAGCGCCACCTAGAAGTTCCTCAATTTCCATATAGCTTCCCATTTCCAGATTAGTCGCTAACAGGTAGAAATGTCGAAAGGAACGGGTTGTGGGTTTATAATCCTGCTCCTAGATCACATGGAAATCCTTTGTATGAGTCGGAATGCAATTAATTTTTGTATGTACTGCCCAATTTATGCCTTTCTTTGCAGATCCTGGCCTATGACTAATCCATTTTTGAGAGGTCATACCCATAAACCCCTATTGATGTACCGGTCCGGTACCCACACCAGCCCCCTTCATAAGTTATTGAGTTTTTCATCCCTTTGCACATCGCTTTTGAAGCATAGTCTCCATTTCTAGAGAATGGAACCCGTTGGAAATAAAATTGCGTACAAGTGCCCCCCCCCCCCCCTTTTACCTCTTCGTTTTAGACGGTCCCGTTTTGGATGTAAAATTGGATATGAACTACAGCTTCTGCTTTCGCGCTGGCCAATCGTAACCGCCCAGCAGCATCTGACATCTGACATCGCCATCACCATCACCTACCTTAATCGTCATTATTAACGCCAGATAATGGTTTATCTTGCAGAAGCGGTTGGTGAAGCCAAAGCCTACTGAAGCAGAAACAGAAAGCACAGCGATCCCAGAGGTCCCCGACCTCGACACCGACTTCCCGGCTGACATCCTCTAACTTTAAACCCTCCATGGTAACCATGCGGCTATTTCGAATCCAGCTCATCCAGCAAAGCCTTCCCTTCTTCTGCATATTATTCCGCCTGTTTTCCCTGTCCTCCTGTTTCTGTTCCACTGAACGTCGTTGCTTATTTAGGCTCCGGTCTTGTCGCCTGCCTGAGAACTGTGAATGCGTTGGCAGCAGCACGAGGTGCAGTTCCGGTTCCGGTTGGTGCGGTGAGAGAGGACCGTTTCCCATTTCCTTTCGTCGTTTGCGGATCTTTCTCTTCTGCTCTTCCCTCGTGTGTTTGCTTGCAGCGTACCTTTTACCTAGCTACGCAGCCCCTGTGCATTATTCCGTTATTTATTATTAAAATGCGCCCGAGTGCACCTCAATAGTTTGTGGTCGGCTCGTCCCTTTTCCACCCTGAGTACATGTGCACAACATTGTGTATAACATTTTGCATTAAGTCTGCTGCCTTAATAACCCTGTCCCGTGCAGTCTATTTTCAGCATGCTGCTAAGTCATTCTTTGTTCTGTTTTACGCTTTTACATGTAGTTCAAGGAGTTTCCTGATACATTGCGATTCAGTCCAGCCCCGCCCAGCCCCAGCCCTTGTATGATTGTGAGGTTGAATGTGTTAAAGTCCAAACGTCATTTAAGCTGGGATAAAGGGCAGGGCACAAGTAATCTGAGGAGCATCATGTCAGGAAGCAACTCCCCTTGTTTCTTTCTGTCTGAGTGATGTCACTGCATGTGCTGAGGGAATACTGTGGAAATTCGGCTGCATTAGTTTCAGAATTGTAGAATGTATCTTGCATTATCTTTTTTAGAGGATCATGAATGCTTTAAACGAGGAGGCCGTCGGTTCTGATCGGGGTCGAACGACGGTAAGATAATACATTAAAAACTTAGCAAAACCTACTTGTGTACATTTGTATTTACTCAATGGTAAAATTTAGTATGCAACTTTAACCACTTTCAAATTTCCTCATACTGGCCAATAGTAACCCTGTACATGTGTGAATGATTGGTCACTTGAATGAACATGAGCCTCGTGTCTTGAGGGGTTTGATAGTATATCTACCTGTTATTGCATGCAGCAAAGAAACGACTCTTTTATGTATCAGTTTCCAGATCACCCCAAAAATTCTAGTATGCACTTATTTCTTCCTCTCTGTATTGGTTGAAAGCTTTGAAAACACTTCTCCCACTGTGTAAATTCTATTTCAGGCAATGCTGTTGCCCGCCTTGACTTACCCCTTTCTTTTATTGGTTTGCATGTGTTAAATCTACTAGGTTCAACTAACAGAAATATCTTTCTTTTGACTAAACTACATAACATTGTTTGTGCTGTTTTGCTAGGGCTAAATTCCAAGTCTCAAATGAAACTGTGCAAAGATTAACTTCAGGGGGAAATTGCTAAAGCAGTGCATGATTTATGGTTGCTCATAGCTTATAATTTAAAAATTAATGGTAAGTAGATATGAAAGACAGTAGCACTATTTCCTTACCAATATTTGAATCATAATACTTTTTCAATAATAAAACATTCTATTGTGGGGAAATGCCAAATCCCTGAATGATAAGCTTGATTTTATTGGAATGAATTGGCTTTGTGCAGATGCGGATGCACCCTCCTGGCAACAACAACGCTGAAAATACCTATCCCTTCAAGAGAAGCAACGACAAAGTTGTCAAAGTGAAGACAAGTACAAGGAGCAAGACTCGGCGCACCAAACACCAGAACTAAATGTGTAATACTTGTCTACTGGCATGGGTTGCATGAATCTACCAGCCATCTGTTCTAGCTTCAGTTTGGAATTGGACTGGAAGATGTGCACCCTGGAGAATATTAACTGAATGGTGTATGTGTTAATTCAACTAAACATATTCTGATCAAGCTTATTCTCTCAGTACTGAACTTGAACCAAATTTGCATACAGTGCAAATTTGAAGAATTCTGCAGGTGGCAGGCTCATGGAGTGAAGCAGTTTCAGATATGAAGCTAAAAAGTCAAGCAAGTGATTCAAGCCATCTGCAGAACAAGCTGCACAATCCTTTGGATTTCAAACTACTATGTCCCTGCAGCTTGATTCGACTTCAACTGAGGCATTTGTTAAGGGTGTGAACGAAACAATGATGGATTACTCTAGACTGTCTATTATCTTTTGTACATAACATAGCAAAAATTAAAACCAAGAAACAAAATAAACACATTCAAAAATTTTAGAAGGGAAGTTTTCTTTTTCTTTCATAAAAAAAGGCAACATCAGTTATGAAAACATGTTCAAGCATTCCAAAAGTACAATCCAAAAAAATATTTGAAGCAACTAGAAATTGATCCGTCATAATAATGAAGTATACATTGGAGTTAATAAGACGTTTACAAGTCACAGATCTTAGCTTGACAAAACACCACTAACTTAAATGTTCTGCCAATTAATTGTAACTATTATCAAAGATAGTGAGGCGACAACCAGGAGATGAATTGTAGCCTGAGGAACCTTCAAATGAAGCCATTCAACAACATACACCGAAGTTGAAGTCAAAGAAATAATTAAATAGGAAAGTCAAAGTGTAAAGATGGCCCCTCTGCCATCAGAATACCTTTTTCCCATCTAGTAAAAAAATAACAAAAATATCTAGTCTACAAATTCACATCTGGCCCTAAGGTGGTAATTGGATGGTTCCCTTAAGATCTAATTTCTACTGAAAAAGTTAATAGAAAAGAGATCTAAAGCTAAGCATTCTATGACATGTACTTACAACAAACCATTTCTTTATTTTTCAAATTCACATTTCATGAAGAATATACAGGAAGAAATCCAGGGTGATCCTGTCATTGATACAGCATTAGTACAACCTGCCTACTGTAATTCATCGCTAGATCAATATCAAAAAATGTACATGGCATTAACATAAACTCCATTATTCATCCTTACTTTTTAAAAAACCTACTTACATACAGATGCCTCCTGTTAAAACAGCATTATTTAGAGATCTCAGTGATGCTTTGTACAATATATAAACTGTTTATTTCAATGCAATGTCTAACATAGACAATTGCCAACAACTGTTAATATTGCACAACATTGTCTATACAATTGAATAAATATACTGCAACTTTGAAAGCACACACATTGCAAACCACTTATCATTTGCCCTCTGCACACCAAGCTGAGCAGTTTTACTTTTTCATAACATACGCAAAACCATGGAGCGTAGCAGAAGGTCCTAAAATTCGGCACAATTTGACAGAGAACTTCAAAATTGCAAGTAAAGTTATATATATACATAAGAGCAAGATTGGCCATTGTAAAACTGTCAAGGGATAAATTGCAAAAATTGACCTTGCAGACAGGGGAAAGAAGCAAAAGAAATTGAACAATGCTGTTACTTATAAAGAAGGAAAGTTAACATGTACTTAGTGCTCTCGGCTGCCAGCCTAAGAAAAATATTGAGCATGTGATTGGTTAGAGTTCTAGATTACTGATACTACTTTTCATAAATACCATAAAACAGTCAACATGATACTTAAACCCTTAGAAGTACGGTGCTACCAATAAGCTTTCTACATTCTGCTAAAACAAAGATGGAAGAAAACTAATCCTGCTTTCCAGGTGCGTTTGCTCACTTTGAACAAAGTGAGTTGTTATAACACAGTTTTTGGTGCACAGAAACACAACACAAGAGAATTCACAATAAAACCTTAATAACACTAAGCTGAATAAATAATAAAATAAAATTCCTTAGAAGCAGAATATAAATACTAAGCTGAAATAATAATTTGACAACTATTTCAGGCAAGACCTGGAAGGGAACTTTTCCTTGGAAGCTTTTTTCTGAGACCATCTGCTATACATGAAGTTCAAACTTGGGATTCACAGTTCAAAATAAGTGGTCAACAATGTCCCTAAATTGCAGTAGACAAACAGCCCACAACCAATACGTTTGGTTGTCGAATAGATTTGATCCATAACAGCTGCTTGATTTCCAGCCTTAAGTTATAGAAAGCAGAACTTACGCTCTGCCAAAGCTGAATTCTACATTCATTTAAATAAAGAACCAATGATCCTACAAGTAGTTGGCTTAGACACCATGTCCAAAATGCCAATGCCGACATGTGTCCCCTTGTGTAGTTATAAAGAAATCACATTATGATTATATCACAGTCCACTGTGACCAGCAGCATAATTAAATAGCAAGCCCTACACATTTTCTTCCACATGTCACCACCTAATTCTTTTAAAACAATGTTTTTCAGCATTCGGAGCACACTTCCTTGAAGTGTACAGAGGGCAAAGAGGTAAGTCAGTAGCTGCAGGAGTATGGCCTACTGTGAATTCTGATTCTTTGCCTGCTTTCTTCACTGCAAACAAAGACTTAAGTGTAGCTCCTAAACTTGAACCTGCAAAATTTTAAATGAAAATAATATCATGTCATTATATTTCAATCATGAATCTATTATTCAAAACTTGAGAGAATTAAAACAGATAATTGTCAAGAACAGATACCTACCTCACATTTATACAATTGTTCCATAACTTGCTCAGGTTGAGATTGCTCTGAAGTGGCAGGCTGTGCCCCATTGGAGGAGTTGGGGGTAGCATTACTAGAGGTTGGTGCTGTGCGACCATATTTCTCATGAATCGCACGGTGTCTTTTCAGAGCAAACCGATCAGAGAAGGCAACATCGCAGATATCACAACGATGAGGTTTCTCTCCAGTATGCACCTTAACAACAAGTACAGAAAAAGGGTTAATTGTAATAAAGCTTGAGGAATGAGAAATGAAACAGAATAAATAAAATGCCAAATACCTTGTGGTGATTTTTTAAGTGAGTTGCTTGATTGAATGAAGATCCACATGTGTCACAGCGATATGGTTTCTCACCGGTGTGAATTCGTCGGTGGTTCCACAACGTTGAGTGTCGGGCGAACACTTTGTCACACACCTGCACATTATAAAAAACACTGTCAGATCGTAACTTGGACAAAACTGACCATAGACTCTTCTCTCAGAACTTGATGATAGTTACCTCACACTGGTATGGACGTTCTCCACTGTGGATTCTCTCATGGTTTTTCAAATGAGGGCTCTGAGAAAACTGCATTCCACATACACCACACTTGTAAGGCTTTTCACCTGAAATTTGAAAAAAACAAATGCAACAGGGCAATTAAGAGGCTGTATTTCAAGAATAATTCAAGTTAATTAACACAAACACTTTGGACCCAAGATAGAAAAAAGATCAGTCAGATGTCAAAACAAAAGTAAATTGTCAGCACCAGGAATTTGACAATTTTACTGAACAAAATGCTAAGGAATGCAGCAACAAACATCTTGATTTTAAAGTCTTCCCATGAATTGGTTGCTAAGGGATGCTACAATAGACATTCTTTGGATTAAAATAATAGGTACATTAAATGTTACTGTGTGCTAAGAGGTGAACAGATTAAATAAATTATAAATAATAATTATAAAGAAAAGCAATTGGGTAGTGATAAATATTAACTAAACCAAACAGTAAGAGCTAAATGCTTTGTTTGACACTGTACACAATCCAGTTATCAAACCAAAACGATTGACAGCCATATGAGGAACTCTGCACTTCTTCCTCAGCCTCAGCCAGCTCCTCACCTCAAAGATTGCATCCTATGTTTCATGTTTATATGTATTGCAAACACACTAAATCATGTTTTACGATTTGAAAGTGACCAGGCATTGGTATAGTCCTACCACAAAAATTTTACAAGGTACTTAGTAATGAAAGCCTCACTGGCAATGTCATATAAAGGTGTGTTCCACAATTCCCTTATTAAATTTGGACAAATTTTCAGCTTCACACTAACCCAGAACTTTGACAGCCAAGTCAATGGACAGTAGAGAACTGACTGGATGCAAGTATTCTCAGGGTTGTGAGAAAATGAATGTCTGTTAGCTTCAGCCCAAAACATACCAGAGGGAAAGGCAAGACAAGAAGGGAGATAAAAAATGGGACAGAATCAAACTTAGGAACATGGAACCTATGGTGACAGATTGTCGTAATAGGCCATTCACAAGAGGTGCCTTGGGTTATAAGAAGCTTATTGTGCATTCTATGTTCCATCTTCTCAAAAACACGAGTTCCCCATTTCTATCGCGTTTTAGCGAATAGCCCCTAAATTTGGAAGAAACCCCTGTGCTTTGAGAACAAGATATTTAAGTTGATTCAGAATCACAAAAGAACACATTAGGGGGAAGGTGAAAGCACTGATTGAGAAAGGTATACTTAAGGCCCTTTGCCAGAAGCAGAAACAGATAGGACCCAAGCAAAGCCGAAAAGGATAACATTATGTACAATTTACGGAACCTGCACAGGGAGGACACCAACTTCATGAAATAAAAGCAGAACTATTCTCTATCTAGGGAATTTGAAATTGATTCCTTGCCTGTGTGAACCCTCCCATGATTCTTGAGGTAGGCGGCTTTGGCGAAGGCGAGGCCACAGATATCACATTTAAATGGCTTGTCACCAGAATGTAAGCGTTTGTGGCTCCACAGAGATGAGTAGCGACTGAAGGTGCCATCACACACGTTACAGTGGAATGGTTTGTCCACCGCTTGGCTGCAGGCAGGGAGAAAAAGAGGCACACAATGAGAAAAAAACAAAATTCACCTGTATGGAGGCGCTTGTGGCTCCACAATGAAGAATATCGGGCGAAAGCAGCACCACATGTATCGCACACATGTCGCCTCGGCTTATCACTCGGCACTCTATCAACAAATCCATTTAATAAGTTTTGGAAACCATGAATTACACAAGAATTCAGTGAGATTAACAAATGCAATAGGATAAAAATTGGCAAAAACTACATCATTATTGGTGAAAACTGAAAAATACCCTGACTAACTACATGCATTACCTTCTCTTGGCTAATATAAATCAAAACTTACCTCCTTGTACCCCCAACAAAAATAATGCCTGATCCGTTACACTTTTGACATTTAGTGACAGTGGCCATGCCTCTACGCTTCACAGGATGATGTCCAGGTTTCACTGAGGGTCCATCACCACCTTCTCCTCCACTAGCGTCACTTGTCCCATTTCCAGCGAAATTTGGGTTGCCAACAGCATCTTGACAATTTCCACACTTCACAAATTTTCCTTTCTTTTTACCATGAGTGTGGTCACAGGGAACTTCCACACCACATGAAGCGCAGCATTTTGGAGTAGGGGGTGCCTTGTGCATTCTACAGGACAAAGCAAATGTTAATAAATCTGGATCTTCCTTAATCTAACAATCGACCTTACTTGTAAAAAAATAAATTAAAAATCCTCAACACATACTGTGCTTTATGGGCTTTCAGTTCACCCGGCATGCTAAATACTGCTCCACATATATCACAAGTGTGTTGCCTGTCTACAGTGCCTGCCGCGGCATTTGTTTGTTGAGCTGTATTAACAACTTGGGCATTTCCAGGAGCAGGAGCAGTTGCTGAAGCATTTGCATTAGCAGTATGGATACGCTTGTGGTGATTGAGCAATGTTAGGTGGCCAAACACCAACCCACAAACATCACATTTAAATGTGGCAGTTGATGCAGCAGCAGCTAATGACATTTGATTGACAAGAGCATAATTGTACCTGCAAATGAACAAAAGCACAAAAAAAAAAAAAAAAATCAACACATTAGTTCTACAGAAATATTAATGACATTTTATCACCCATTATACATTATTTCTTGGGAAACAGAATCTTACCCAAATGGCTGAGCAACATCAAACCTGTAGCAGGTTTTGTCGTCACCCTGACCCTTTTGAATCATATTAACATTGTAACAAAATGGGAATTCAACTGAATTCCCTTTATTTTCCTCTTTGCTTTTATCTGTTTGATACATCTGAGGAGCACCACCAGGTTGTTGCTGCTGCTGTTGCTGCTGCTGTTGCTGCTGCTGCTGCTGCTGCATACTTGGATCAAACATTATGCTTCGGGTTTTCCAGGCAAAGGCCTGTCAGTCAGATGAGGGCCAAACAATATTGATCCTGACAGAAACTCCCACTTAATATATGTGGAGTTCAAGCTGAGCAAGAGAGAAAATAAAAAAAAGATTTTAGAAAGAATTAGTTACACAGAACACTGGTCTCAACAATCCATTATAATTTTTGTTTTATCAAATTAATCCTGACATGGTTGTTTCAGACTGTGTTAAAAGCATAAATTTGCATGTGGCTAGGATGAAATGCTTCCGTACCTTTGCAGTTTTGAAGAAATTACAATATTTTAAACATATTTTCCAGTAGTCACTGAAAAGAAAACACAGAAAAAAAATTAAAACCAACGAGAAAGTTTTAGAATACAGTAGTGGAATAAAGTAATTTCTCATCCAAAGAAATCTATGTGTGCCAACGGCAGAATTCATGGCATGAGAATGTGAGTTAACTGATTGGTAAACTTAGATGAAACTAATTAACACAATAAAAGATCTGATTCAACATCACACAGCCATCTTCAATTCTTGGACCAGTCACTAAGTCTTATTTAATAGATCAAAATGCAGAAAACAAGTAGAACTGATATGAAGATGAGCCTGTCACCAACTTAGTTTTGAAGCTCAGTGAAGTCAGGGAGCAGGAAAACCACACACGAATGCATATTTTTCGAAAGCAAAATCAAAAATGTCCACTTTGATTCAGATTAATTGGAGTAGTCCACGGGCTACGTTAATCAGAACGAAATTGTTCGCCGAAAATGCACCTCCTAACCTATGCAAAGAGAGCGGGACTCCGTCCGCTGGCGTTCAAGCTTGGTGGGGGTATGCTATAATAGCCGAGCACGGTTGTGCCTTCACCTCATTTTGCACTGAACTACTTAACACTTGGATTAAGGTCAATTCACCGCCCACTACTCGATCATCAACCGTATTATTGCTTTGACATTATAGTGCGGACGCATGGGCTTATTATGTCACCAAACAATGCTTCAAAGCCCAGGGTCAAGCCGAAAGCGAAGGAAAGAGATGGCTGAACTAGAACTATTCTGCAGAACACAGGGTCATTGCGGTGGACACATAAAAATCCCCAACACAATCGAATTGGTCGTGCGGAAAGCCGATCACAAATACGTCACTTTCACAAAAAAATCAGCTGTACCTTCAATAAACAAGGTGCAGAAGAGTTCCCACATACGCCTATCTCGCTCTACCGCAGCGTCCGCCATTCCGCCATTGAAAACACAAGTACATTCTTCTCTCTCTTCGACGTCGTCAAAACGCCAGGGTGACCAACTGTGAAAGCTAAACTGACTACCCACGCCGACGTGCTGATGTCTCTCGACCTTAAAGTGAACTATTAAAAACAATTAAAAACAAATGTAGCTTGAGTTTTGATTTGTCCCAGCAATATTTGAAAATCGAATGGACACACTTTGTAACGTATAAGAAACATGCTTCCAGCAACAACGGCAACCTAGCATACATCCGCATCCGTCCGATTCGTGACTTCCGGCTACCAAATGGCGGGAGGCGTCGGGAGGTGGTTCAGCTCAAGTTCGTTGTTTGAGCAAGGCAAAAAACAAAAAAAAACAATAAGCAGTTTTCGTACTAAAAAAATCTTTATTTTCAAAAAGTTATCAAAACGCTGGCAGATCTGGCAAAATACACCGAGATATTTTTAAGTTAATAAATAGATAGTGCAATACAGATTTATCCATACTCAAACATTGTTGTTACTTTCACTTTGGCCTATGATTTCTTTTGAAAGTGTTAAGCTGAATCTTAAAAGAAACTGTGAACCTAAAATCCCCCTTATTTTAGAAGTTTTAACAATAATATAACCAACCCATTTCCACTGTGCAAAAAAGTTTAAATGAAATGTTCTGCATCATAGTGCATAAAGAACCTTCTTCAAATAACTTAGTGAGGTATAATGTAGAGTAACCATAAAGTCTAGCACCATTTGCAGGATATGGAAAAAGACCCCTTTATGCAGATATAACTCAAAGTACCGGTAATCAGTTCTTGTGACATCAAACATGGTAGCACTTGTACATATGTAGTACATTGTTTATCATCTAACTTATTCTTAGGTAAAAAAAAAAAGTCTGATGTTTAAGATATAAGGAAATTGGATGTAAGGTGTACATTTAACATAAGGGAAACCACACACCCATTGTTCAAAGTGCCTTATTCTGAAACCAAAATCCTGAAATGCTGCATTAACATACTACTCATAAAACTTAGGTAAAATTAAAGGAACATTGCCATCATAATGATACAAGACAAGAAAAGGAAACTTCAGCAAAGTAAGCTTATGACTTTGAGGGTAACCAGATTAACGGATGTCACTGCTGCAGACAAGGATTAAAAAAATGCAAAGTGAATACATTTAAATACTGTCATCTTCATATCCCATACCCTTAATCAACGGCTCCAATCACAGCTCACACCAATTCAAAAGAAGTATCCTCCTACCTAATAAAGAAATTACATTGTGTGTTCCAAACACACAGATTTTTGAAAATCACAGATAGAAGAAAATTTCAGGGAGAGCTCCCCTTCATAGCTTATGCTAATAGAACATGCACTTGTCTTTTTCTAAAATAAAGTCATTCGTAAAAACTTTACAAAGAGTAATTAAGAGATATTCCCAGAGTTTGTTCCTTTGCATTTCTCTCATTCATTTACAAATTGAAATTGAACATACAGTTAGCGCACAATATGAATGCCAAAAAACTTACACTTTCCACCAACATTTCACAGGCTACCAAAGGGACCCAATGTTTTAGTTTAAGAGGTAGTAGTGAGTCCTTTGGCTAGAGTTGCTCTTTGGTGCACACAAAGAAAGCTTTGTTAATGCAGGTAGAAGAAAATTGAATTCAAAGAATAGTTTGAGGTAAGAGCATGTAATGCTTCACGCAACTACACTTCTGACTACAGATTGTTGAACTTAAAACTGTAAGGCCAAGGCTTACAACAAACTCCTCACAAAAATTTAAAGCACTTTTTCTCCGAAACCTCATTTGTAAGTCCTTAGGATGCGCAATTAGCAGGAAGAATAGGAAAGGTAGCCTTGTTGTTTTGTAGCCATGAACGAATTTCTTCAACCAATTTCTCCTTTGGGACCTCAACTTCTTTGCGAGTTGCAACTTCTCTTAGCTTCACAACACCGCGGGCAAGTTCTGACTCTCCAATAACAATTGCCAAAGGAATGCCACATTCCTCACAGTACTGAAGCTGGGCTAACAATTTGGGGTTGTTTTTGTAGGAATGTTCCACCTGAAAAATATGTAATCCTTCAGAATGCCATACAGTGCAACAGACAGTACAAGGACTTGGAGATCACAACAAAAAAATCACAAGAGCATTAAAAAGTTTACCTTCAGACCAGCATCCCACAATTCACAGCAGATCCTCAATCTGTCCTGAACTAAGTTCTTTTGAGCAACAGCAACAAATGCTTCAACTTCAGTGGTGCGTTGTTTGAAGCCAGAGGCAGCATATTTGGCCTCCATGACACTGAAGAGACGTTCTACACCAATACTAACACCCACACAGGGAACAGCACGGTTTTTAGGATCAAACATTCCCACTAGGTTATCATAACGTCCACCACCAGCAACACTTCCAACTCCAACATCTGATGTGCCATCACCTGAAATAAAACACACATGAAAAAAGGGATACCCAGAAATCATCAAAAAACATCAAAAGAATCATCAGAAAACATCAAACCACCAGAACCTTACCTAGTAGAACAGCCTCATAAATAACCCCGGTATAATAATCTAAACCTCTAGCAAGGCTCAGATCAAATGAGGTAACACTGTCAACCTTGTAAAGCTTCGCATAATTTAAGAAGAGCTTCATTGATTCAAGACCTGACTGAGCAGCCTTGGAAGATTTAAGTTTGGGATCAGCCAACAGTAGTTCAACCAACTCCAGCCCTCCATTCAACCTGACATATTCACCAATGCGATCTGCAGCCTCTGGATCTAGCTGTTTCTCATTCACCATTTCAGCACGAACTTCTTCCCATGGAGACTGAAAGGTCAAATTAGATTTTAAAATGCAGTAAAATTAAGGGCCGTCATTCCCAACAGATAACTTTCGGCAATTTGCTCGTTACCTTGTCCAGTTTGTCCACAGAAGAACAAATTGTGCGGAATTTATCACTTGGTACACCGCAGGCCTCAAACATACCATCCAAAATTTGTCTGTGGTTTACCTTAACTTTAAATGACCCTAATTTCATATCACTTAAGATTTCAGACACAATCCTTACACATTCTATATCTGGCAGCATGGGATCGTATTGGCCAGCAATGTCAAAGTCCTAAGGAAAATAACAGTTGCATTGGACATAAATAAATAGTGATACGGAAAAATTACAAATTGACTCCACTAGAGAAAATGCGCACTCACACATTGAAGGAATTCCCGGAAGCGACCCTTTGTCATTGCAGGATTGTCTCTGCGGTACACTTTAGCAATGTGGTATCGTTTGATATTAGTTATCTTGTTCATTGCCAAGTATCGAGCAAATGGTACAGTAAGATCATAACGGAGTGACAGGAGTTCACCTCCTTGGTCAGCAAGATCATATATGAGCTTAGAATCTTCACCATACTTTCCAGTCAAAACTTCCTAAAATGAAAATTTAACATTTGGCTACCTATCATTCAAACAACAAAATTAAGTTCAAACACCTAGAAAGTACCTTCAGCTCAAAAATTGGTGTGTCAATAGTTTCTGCACCATGACGTTTGAAGACATCAACAATTTTACCCAGTACTTGCTGGCGCAAGGCCATCTGCTGAGGTTGGTAGTCTCGAGTGCCCTTTGGTGTCTTGAGGGTAAACTTGTGGGGTCCATCATCAGGAGTAATTTTTGCTTTCAATGCCAAAAGCTTTGCCACCTCTTCATCAATCTGAAATTTGAAAGAAAAAGAAAATGAAATGAGTATATCTTCAGAGTAGTCCACCTGACAGGATCAACTCTGATAATCAGCCCACTGCTAAACATCTGAGCCTATAACCCACCTGATGAGCAGTGAGAGTTGAATTTGAATAAGATGCACATGAAGAGTGACATGTTGTAACCCATCTCCCATTGGAAGCAAAGCGACCAATCAAGTGACGCAAAAGTCCCATATTACAGAGATGATTGCGCAGCAGCAATGGCACAAATAGAGGAGTGCAAATGAGAAAAATCCAGATCCCTCAATACATCTGAAGATCATCAAGCAAGAATAAGAAATAATACCATGAAACTTGAATAATGTAGTCCATTACTGCAACTACATACATGCCATTGATAGAAATTTTTCAAATTGTTATTACATAGTTGATTACCAGAGCTTTGTCCGGTGATAACGGATTTTTTTAAAAATGTTTTATTTTTAAACGGGGAGTAAAATTCCCAGATAAGTAACTACCCATCCTAGTTTGGTTGGTGTCAGGTTAAACAGCTGCCCTGCACATGACAATCTCTCATTCTTCCCACATACACAAGCGTCAAAATAACCAATCAGTTAGATACGGACAATAACTTAGAGGAGCATTACAATACAATAGAGAATTAACCACGGGGATGATGCAATATTGATCCTGATAAGTGAGGGCTACGACAGACGTGGTATTGTACTTACTTGATCTTTAGGAGCTTTCGCGGCTTTCAGTCGACGTACAGCTTCACCTTGCTCCTTGATTTGATCAAGCAAAGCAGCCTTCGCGCTGTCACTCATAGTGCTTCACGAAATTACAAAAATTACTCCCTCAAATAACGCACATGGGTCCGTACACGGACAATGCTTCTGCTCCGTGGCCGTTGCGGTGGTGCTCTAGTTACTTTCTAGTAAGCTTCTCATAATTGCGTCAGATTGGCCAGTTCAAGGGCACAAAACCCAAGACCTAGAAGATAAATGTTTTGATTCCCTGATGAGATGTTCGATCTTGATCAATCTTGGGTATCTTAAAAGATTATTAGAAAAGAAACCGTGTTTCAATGTGAGCCAGAGCGATATAAAAGAAACTGAACGAATTTAGGTTGGCAGCGAAGGCTCTTCCAGGAATCCAGGAAATTAGAAGCATAGCGGCATCGGCAACTCAGTCTTAACTGGTCGTAACATAAGGTTTCTTGTGCTGGGCGGGGTAGTAAACGAAACGGGACAATGTGTCAATCTTGAGTGATCGGCAAAGAATGGACCAGGCTTGCCCAGCTGATACCAGAAGTGTTATTCAAAACGGTTGGGAGTATCGGGCCAGGTGGCCAGTTTCAAACTTTAAATTTTAAATTTAGATCCTGAAGTGATATACAACTGACTAAGTGTAATCGGACGTCAGAGCAGTTTCCGAAATTCTTCTATTCGCCATCGGATAGAATAATAAAATCAGAATTATGGGCACGAGCATGAGAACTTCCCTAGGTGCGGCGACACGACTAAGCCAACATATCTTCTCCATTAGCGAAAATATGAAGTCCGATCAGCACTGAACAGTGAACTGTCTGTGCTAGCGAGGTCTGTGAATGTGAGTTTGCAATCGATGGTACCCGGTCTTCTGGTCAAAACAGAGCGCCTGTTCAAAGCGTTCAAAGCTCCCGCCGGCTCCCCTGCGGCCTGCAACCAGACAGGCTTAAATAATTCGACCCACTCGAACAAAGGTTTCAGCATTCGCATTATTGTCGCAGAACAGCTAAAATTCAATGTTAGCATAAAACAAAGGGTGTTAAGGTTATTCGAAATACATATTCCTGCCGTAAAAAAGTTCTTTCAGCGCTTGGGTTTTGGTGAGCTTGGCCAATTGAGTACTTCGCAAACGACCGAACGCATTTGTTTTGCCTGTGAGGTTCTTCGCGTAGTTTCTGGAGAATTAATTTCATGTTATGTTCTACTGGTAGTGCTTCAAAAATGCCGATTTTAAACTGAATTAATCCGCCCACGACTTCAGTTTCTGCAGATTCAGAGGCATCTTTTGCGCGTGTTCTCTGGGTGATTCATGTGAAGTCCGTGCGCCTGGCCTGTCTCTGGCCTGCCGTGGGCTGGTGACGACATCCTAAACCCAACTCCTAGGACATCGCTCCTGGGATTAGAATTTCTTTGCCCGGATCCGTTGGGTACGTAAATTGAATGTGCATTCCCGCTGCATGGAATATATTGTAAATTAATAATACTGATTGAGCCTTTAATTTATGATGGAATGAACAGTAATTACTGTCATTCAATGACAAGCTACTTTCTGATTGATTGTTAATTTTCCTAAATTTTGATTTCTTGGTTTGAATGGCACAGATAACTGTTTTTTCCAAGTGTTGTGTATGCTTTAATATTGTTGAATTTTCTGTGTTAATCAAGATTTTGTTTAGAATTACTATTAAGTTGTGTGCTCCTTTTTTCGTCTTTCAATTTATGCCAATTACTTTGTGTAACTGTAATTTGTTTTCTGATTTCAGATCCACATATCAAGATGATTGACCTAACAGTGAAGACCTTAGACTCTCGCAACCATGCATTCTCCATGCCAGATGATGTATGTAGCCTTCAAATTATTTCCGACATGTTGTAGTTATTTAATTTAAACCTCGTGTTTATGAGTTGAACTAAATTAAATTTTTTTATTGCCTGAGAAATGCAAGAAATATTTATTATATAATATTAATTGTGTGTATTTTTAACTGTCTTGTTCCTGTTTAGGCTACTGTTCAGCAGTTGAAGGCTAAAATTGAAGAAACAATGAACATTCCAGCCAACCGTCAGCGTCTAATTTTTCATGGCAGGGTTATGCAGGATGATAAAAAATTGTCAGAATATGGTTAGTTTGGAAAGTTGTCTGATTTTACAGGTCATGTACTGTATCATTGTCATTATTCACATTTTTATTTTATGCAGAGGTGCATGGTATGGTTATTCACTTGGTGAAGTCACAGCCCCCACAACCTGGGTCAAGACAAGGCAACACAAGTGGCTCCACCAACGCTAATGCATCTGAAAACACCACAAGGAATTCAGGACCACGAGTGTTTGGTCGTGTAGATGGCAGTGCAATGTTTGGATCTGTTGTCATTCCTGTCATTGGTGATACTGGTAAGTGATGCAGAGTGCTGGTCTCTGTAAAGCTCTCAAGTTTCATGATCATTTTATACATCTTTGTTTTCAAAAGGCATCTTGTTTCTCGTGATCAAATCTGTTTTTACAACTTGGCTTGAATAGGAGGTGGTCGTCACGGGGCATGGAGACTGATGAGTACTGCTGAGCGCATGATTCAGCGAGCTAATGAAGTCATCTGCCACCATGAACATTCATCATCAAGATCCACATCAGCTGCACCATCTGCCACCACAACACCTTATAATAGTTCAAGAGATTCAAGTGGCACTCACAGTCCCACTGCAGAGTCAACCCAACAGGGAGGTGCTCCCTCAGATGCCAAGTAATATATCAGCAATTAGAAATTTCTCTGAAGAAAATCTGAAGCATTTCATAATATAATATTTTTTCCCCCTTTAGACCAACAACTTCAAGTGCAGCAGCAGAGCCATCCACTTCATCAGGAGCAGCAGGAATGGATACTGATATGGAAACGGATAACAATACCACTACACCTTCTATTACTGTTAGCAATGCTGACCAACCAGGGAGTAAGTTCTTATATCTTTTGAATTTCTATTTTATTTTTATTTTTAATTCTGTATATCAGTGTGGTTTTGTTCTCATTCTGTACTGTAATTTTTCAGCCTCTGCAGCACCAGGCAATACCCCACAGGAGGGTTCTTCTCAGGACACAAACCAACCCCGCCAGCAGAGAGGGTTTGTATCCCTACTGTTTTGTTTCCTGCACAAGTTCAACCATGGACTGTCCTTTAAAATTCAATTCACTATTGTTTTTGTTGTCATCTTTCAGAGTTCCATCTGCAGCCAACATGTCTGCATTGCTGACAAGACTGCGAGCACTGCAGAGTCGGTTTAATCCCCTTCTGACCCGTTACCATAGATTAATTACCGATGATCCACCTACAAGCAATGCTCAGCAATTAGCTGAGCGGTTGATTTTGACTCAAACAGTACCAGAAGTCCTCCATCTGCTTTCACATGCCTACCATGCCATCAGCGAGTTGACCATTGATTGGGAACTTTCCCCACCTCGGCAAATGCGCCCCTTACTAGCACCTGCTATTCAGCAACTTGTACAGTTAACTGAAGGGATGAATCCCTGGGGCTTAACCATCCCTACACCAAACTTTGGTCAGCAACCTCAATCATCATCTTCGAGTCCTGGTAGTGCATCAACTGCATCTGGTTCGGGTCCCTCAGCCAGTTCATCTGCAAGTGCATCAACTGGAACATCAACTGGTACATCAGCCAGTGCATCGACTGGTGCATCAGGTGGTGCATCAGCAGCAAGTTCATCTTCCACTAGCGCAGGTGGAGTGCCTGAAGTTACATACATGACAACCACTTTCCCTGCAGAAGGTGGAGAAGCCACCACCACTTTCAGCACTCGGCCAGCTACGAACTTCGAGGCGGCTTCTGCTGCTGCGACTGCGTCAGGGGGTGCTGGTGGCGCTGGCCGCACTCCAGTAGTCACTGCTTCGATTGATTTCACTGGCCGCAACCCTGGCTTCACAGCTGCCCTCAATGCAGCATATGCAGTTGCCAATCGTATTGCAGCCTTGCATCAAGCAAGCCACCATCCAAACCAGCAGCCTCAGCAGCAACAGGAACAGCCCCAGGTGCAGCCGCAGCAACCATCTCAACAGTCACCGCAACAACCACAGCAGCCGCAGCAACCACAGCCAACACCACAGCAGCAGCCACCACCACAGCCACAGCAGCAGCAAGGCCAGAACCGAGGCTCAATTGTAACTGTACCTGTGGGTATGATTGATATTCCTGCCAATGTTGAATTTTTCATGGAAGTTGGCCCAAGTACCATCACAATTGACTCTGTTGAGGCCACCATAGGCACAACTGGTACCTTCACTCCAGGAACGAATGGCAGCACCATTGATGGAAATCGTATGTACAATTATTTTTGCTAATGTTATTTCTAAGTTGCTGTTTGAGTGATTTAATTATGACATTTCATTGTTTCAGCTCTCAACATCAACTTCCCGTGGGGAAGTCCTCCACCTCAAGAATTTCTGCAAGGTGTGGTTCAGGCTCTGAGCCGAATCATAACCAACCCAAGTGCGAATCCGAACATGCGTCGAAGAGGCAGTGCTCCAGAGAGCACCCCTAATCCAAATTTGCAAAGACGTGGAAGTGCCCCTGAATCTGAGAGTGTGGAAGGCAGCATTAATACCAGCAATGAGGCAGCTGCAAGCAATGCATCATCAAATTCATCCTCCCCTGGTGGAACTGGGGGCCAAGGTCAGACAAGTCAAGCACGAGGTTATACTGCCACGCATCCTACCACATCAACGCAAACCCGGTCAACATCTCGTCCTCATGTGCATCACTTTGCCGCCACTAATTTCCCAGGTGTGCATTTTTTACCTTTTCTTTAATCTATTGGCACGCTTGTTCTTATTTATAAATTTCTTTTCTTATTTTTAGGATACTCTGTTGGATTTTCTGACCCTTTCTTGCCTTGCCACTCTCAATTCTTTGCGTCATGGCGTCGCCCTCGGTCAAATGCTTCTGGTAATGCATCTGCAACTGCTAACAGTGCTACCCAAACAAACCCAACTAATCCAACAAATGCAGCAAACGCAGCTAGTTCAGCTAATCCTTCAAATCCAGCTAACCCAATAAATCCACCTAACACTGTGAATTCAGTCAACACGACAGCGAGCCTAACTAACCAGGCAAACCCATCAAATCAAACAAATCCAACTGTTGGTCACCGCCATAATTTGCAAGTCGCTGCAGATGGAAGATTGATTAACCCAGCTTCAGGATCTGGCCCCACTGTTGCCCAAATTGCAGCCCGAGGCTCAAATAGATGGCAGCGCACAACTCCTGCTAGGGAGTCTTTGTTGAACTTTATGGAGGGTATTTTCCCAAGTATGTATTCTATTTCCTTATGTTTTTGATCCATTTTATTTCTATTCCTGAACGTTATTATGAAATTCTAAGGAAATGATGATTAATAGGGCCCTGCATTTTTCCCCCGTAAGGTGCTGCAAGTGGTAATGCATTGGAAACTCTGCTCAATGCTGTGGTTACTCCTGACGGTCAGTCCCTCCGGGCTAATGTGAGTGTAGAAGTGTGCACTAAATCATTTTTTATTTTGTTTTCATTTTTTCCATTGGGTTTTAAAATTTTGAGCTTGACAGCAAATCTAAATTTTTGAATTTTCCTTCAGGTACCACTTGTTAATTTGTTGGCTGCTGATCAAGTTGATGCAGCTCGAGGAGTATCACTTCTTACTGATTTCCAGCTTGCTGCAGTAAGGCCTTTTTCTTGCTATTCAGAACCTTTTTTTAAAATTGGTTATCTTACTTGTATTTTGGTTGCCTAACATGCTCTTTACCTTTTAATGCAGATTGCAAGTATTACTATGCATGATGTAGTAAGCCTTTTCGGAGGTAGCTGGGAAGCCATTAATCATGTTCGGGAAGACATGTATAGGTTTATATGTACTCGACTTTGTCCTAATACACCAAACTCAGAAATGTTACAAGCCGGTATTAGCCGCTTCTTGTCAGAGCTACGACCTCACTACAATATTATATCTGATGGTCAACTGCAAGATGGAGTTGATGCAGTTGCCACACTGGAGCGTTTTCATCAATCCATTGTACCAGAATTTTTCCAAATGGTTGTTGATGATAGTGAGTAAATCTACAAGTATTATTTGGAACTTTCTTGAAACCCTAATTTTATTAATTAATTAACTAACACAAACTATAATATTTTTCAGATCGTGCTGATACTTTCGGACGAGATGTACATGAAATTGCTCATAGGTACCTGGGCTGTTTGTGGGCTATTGTCAAATACTGTTGTGTTGATGATGAGTCTGTTGAAACTGTGTTCCAGTCATATCTGGTATGATTGATTTCCATGTATAATTTTTTTCAAATTAACAAATGTTAACTGTAATATTTGATGGAACTTTCCTGTTTTTCAGAGACACATGAATGTGGGGCGTACATGGTCCCCGACACTTTACATTGAACAGGTGCGGCGTTATATTGACACCATAATTGTTCCCTTCCAAGATATCGAACCATTTATTGTACCCTCTAGTAGAACATCAGAGGTAGCACCTCAAGCTGTGGTAGGCCGGGCTTCTGAAATTAACAGCACGTCTGAAAATGTAACTATGGAACAGTCTACAGAAGAGTCACTAAGAGTTGGAAATTCTTGTCTAGTTGGAACCGTTGAGGTATTAATCATTTTAATTCCTATTGATATAATGTGTTTTCCTCATAATTAGGTTTTTCTTAATTTTTCTTTTGCCCCATTAGCCCATGGACATGGATCCACAGTCTCCGCCTCAACCAAGTGCTTCAGCTAGTACATTGCCTCTAGACGCTCATGCCCAAGCCAACAGTTCAGAGGAAGCTGCAACAGTAAGATCTATTGGATTGTCTGAATTACCTCCCATGGATACAGAAGCGCCTGCACCTGCCCCTGAAGCATGGCATCGAATTGTGCCACCTGTAAGTGGTTCAATTGTAATGCTATGTGTAAAGACTTTTTCTACAAACAACTTCCCAAGAATGGAGTTTTAAGATTGTTGTTTTCTGAATTTTGCAGGAATGGGTTCCTATCATAGCCAGAGATGCAACTCGTCAGCGAAGACCAAGTTCACAACCACCTTTAAGTGATGCATATCTGGCTGGTATGCCACCTAAGCGTCGCAAATTGGTCACATCTGACAAACCACAAGGTACCCTTGGAGAGGTGATATCAGGTCAGTTGCATGTCCTAGCTTGTCTTCAAACCTTTTTTTTTTTTTTTTTTTTTTTAATTAATAATTTATTATTGTTGCAAAATACTATGTGACTAATTTAATTTGTTACCTTTTCTTTTCCTACTGTAGCAAATATGGAGAGTGCCATTCAGTCTGCAGGTGTTTCTAGGTCAGTCATGTCCGTCGTTCAGGAAGAAGCTTCTCGTGATCCTCGATTGAGAGAGGCTTACCGTGAGCAACTAAGGGCAACTGTAAGGGCTAACCTTGCTAATAATCCAGACTATTCAGCAGAACGCTATCCTAATGTCGCGAAGTATTTTGGTAAATCATGAGTTTGATTTAAACCAAAATATTTAGCTATAGAAAATGATTCACTTCTGAATTAATTTACATCCAGCTGCTGCCTCATAAGATTCTGATGGCTGTATGATACAGTTGGTGAGAAATTGTGTGCTTGTCCTGGATTTAGGATCTAGGCACATTTAATTCAGCACTAGTGCAATTCAGTTTGTGTTCTTATATTAACTGTTTGCACTTCTATCTTATATGTGATAGTAATGTGATGGTATTAGTAACAGTTTGTGTTTTTGGACCACTATTTCATGCAATGTTTCTTCATTATTTTACCTGCAATTGATGTTGATTTTTGAGTCTGTGGTTCGGTCTACGTACTTTCTTTCTTGATAAGACTACATCAGTCTATGTTGTACGAGTTTTTCCACCCTACTGTTGGCCTCATTATTTTGATTTACTGTTTGGAAGGTGAAGCAATTTTCTAAATACTAAATATAAATACTTGATAGCTATAGCTGTCTGTCACAATTGGCAGAAGCATTGTTGTCCTTGGCCCTATTTGTACTTTATCTAAGAGCGTAGCTACGTCCATATGAAAGATCAAGACATATTCATTTTTTGTTGATTTGATTTGGTTTCCTAGTCTTAATTAAAACCATGTTCCTGATAATCAAGTGGTGGTAGCATGTAAAAAAGAGACTTGATGAAACTATTTTGTCCTTCTGTTTTCTTCATTGGTGTTGTGTGTGTTTTGGCAGACTTGGCAAGGCACAATTTTGTATGCTAGATCTCTCACTGTAAGGAATCAGAAAATATATAAACATACATTCATATATATGTGTGTGTGTGTCTGTGTGTGGTAAAAATTATCCCATTTATAACAGCTTAACAAGAACAGGATGCTTTAACGAATGAATATGTTCTGAGATATGTTAATTTTCTTTTGAAATGAATATTATTTAAGGTTTATTAAATTAGTGTAGTTAGTACAAATACAATCTTTATTCTTTGTGACTAATGTTTCTACCTAAACTTGAGGGCATAGAATAGCAAGCGAGGTGTAAATAGACAGTTGACAAAGACTTTGCAAGGTGATGTTACAGCTTACTGGCATTGAATGTCAGTAAATGTGTATTGCTTTCCTTGATGCCTTTTTAAAGGGTAAATTGAATTTTCCTTGAGCATGATGGTTGAACTCTTAAGTCATCAAAGCACTAAATTTTCTTTTTCTAAAAGTTCTCACTATCACTATTTGATCTTTCCACCATATCTTAGTGAAGATAAGGTCCAAAATTTATCATTACTTTTCACCTGTCCTCTTCTTTTTATAGACTGAACTTTTTTAGAATCAAGTTGCAAATGTATGAAGGTATGTCGCAGTGCAGTCCAATGTTTTACACATTTGTTCCTCATGCGTTTTAACAAAAACAAGCTTAAGTCACTCCCATCAATACCAGTTCTCAAATTGGATTGTCAACTTTTGCATTTCTTTCCGCCCAACATTGCCTGCTGTTGTGCCTTTTAAATGTGTAGCATAGTCTGTCAACTTTCTCAGACTGAATCAATGGAGAAAAGCTGTAGGTGATAATTTTGTATGGAATCCTCGTATCTCTCCCATTTATGGCAATTTTGTAGGTATTTAATTGTGGAAATGTATATACAATATTTCTGTGCCCTTAAAAGCCTTAAAATTATCATTTGATAGAATCCCATGATAATGCATGGATTTCATGCACTTATTTAGGTGATTGTATGACGTTTGCATAAAATAAATTAATTTTCATGTGTGCTGGTGTGAATATTTCTTGCTACCATGGCAATGGCTGATACCTTTCCACTTTTAAAGCTAAAATGAGCAGTTCATTTGCCGCTCACAGCCGCTCCTAGGAGAAAAATATCCCTGTTGCCTAAATTGTCAGGTGATGGGGTTGATAGCTATGCACAATGAAAGAACTTGACATTTTTACATACTTTACAAATGTATTTAAAGCTACATTTAACCTATATTAAGCTCTTGGTTCACAAAACTGAAAAGAAAACAGAAAATTATGCATTCCTTTTTTTTTTAAAGTATTATTATTTAATAGAAAGAAACTGAATGCTGGGTGATGATTGCTAAAATTTTGAAATTAACTTCAATGGCTTTGATAGTTATTGTATTGCATCTTCGGGTCCATGATATAAATAATGAAATTATGTTTTGAAAGACAGCACTGCATTCAACAAGATGCTTATCTTGGCATTTCCCAGAAGACTTGTGGGTTGCGCATATCAATTCTAATTGTAATTTTGACCTATAAAATTGGAGACAAGCTCCAGGTTAGGTGTAAAGTCTTCTTAACAGTCACTGGTAAGCAACTTCCTAATTAGTTAAATGTATTCATAACTATAAAACTAGAATTTAAATTACCTTAACTAAACATCCTAATATGTGACAAGATTGAAGGGAAAACGCGGAGTAGGAAAAGTTGTACTTCAGACCCAGTAAAATCTTTTTCTTATTAATTTTGATGTTGTATGCTGGTGGTTTTCCAAAATACTTTGCACTTGAAATTATAGCATTTTATGAATTTAATTAGGATTAAAAAAGCAATTCAATGACATCCTGACACGAGAAGGAAAGCCACCTTTCACATACAAACTGTTGCATTTGTTGATCTCCCTTGATGTACCATTTGCTTCCGAAACTGAAGCACATATCAGTGTGAACTTGTGTGCATCTCAGGAACCTTGTCAGTCAATGAGACTAATTTTCAACTCTATATGCCTCAGCACCCAACTAGAATTAAATGTACTCTTTACATAGAAGGCAGCATAGACTTGCATCGTATATTTACACTCTACATGGGGCCATCCTATCAACAAGAAACATAACATATTTATCATGAGTGAAATTATCACAATTCATAACACCACCACACAATACCTGCATTGACGCTGCATGTTGCCTACAATTCCGAAATTATAATAGAAAACGACATATATATAGAGAGAGATATAAATTATGGTAGGTAGTAATGGAAACTTACACATAAGTAAACCAACTTTATACACAAGAGTTGCTTGATGATTTTGCACAGCAGAGTGTGTCCTTTAGGCCTAACATCACACGGTCACACGGGCATGGCAAGAGAGGGGAGGGACATGGGTATGGGAATACTGTGAGTGCGAGATGAAGGGGAGGGAGGCTCCGGGCTCCGGGGCGGGGGCCGGGCGAACCTAGGCATGGTCTAGGCGTCCACTGGGAGAGGCATGGGCAGGGACTTTGCCGTCTCGTTGAGCAGCTTGATGAGGATGAGAGGGGGCAGCTCGGACGCTCCTGCCTCCGCCTCCGGTGGACTGTCGGCTGCCATCGCCTCCGGAGGTTCCGGAGGAGGGTCCTCGGAGTCCGACGGCGTGGTGCTGTCCGGGGGCTCCACCGGCTCGGGGGCCTCGGCTTGGGCCTGGGCCTGGGATTCGTCGGTATCAGGGGCCTCGGCCTGCATGTCGTCGAGGCCGGCGCACCCCGGACTTCCCTGGGGACTCTCGGGGGGCTCCTCCGGTGCCGGTGATGAGAGACTGCTGGGGGCGGGGAGGGGGAGTGGGGGTGGTGGTGGCGGCAGTGGGGCGTTGGCGAGCACCATCAGCTCGGGGTCCACTAGCCGCGGCAGGTCCTTGGACTGCTGGACGCTCACTTCCGGCTGCAGCAACTGGATGACGGGTGGCAGCTCTTTGAGCACGGGCACAGCGTGGTCGTCGTGGCCCGGGATCGGTACCATAAGCCGCTCGTCCTCCTGTGGCACGGCCACCGGCACGGCCACCTCCTCCTCCTCCTGGACCGGTCTCCTCTCAGGTACGTGCTCCGCTTCCCGCTCCAGCTCAGGGCCCGGCGCCGGTACTGGTTCCGGCACCACTGCGGCTGTCGTCGTCGGTGTGGTGCTCATCACGAGAGTCGTGGCCTCCGTGGTGGCGACGGCCGTGGTCGCTGGTGTCGTCGTGGTGGCCTCCGGAGTCGTCTCCACCGCCTCGGTTGTCGTCGGCTCCGGCGGTGCCGGCGTTGTCGTGGTGGTGGTGGTGGTGGTGGTTGTGGTGGTGGACGTGGTCGATGTCGTCGTCGTGGCCAAGCTCGCCGGGACTGCGGCCGCCAGGGGCTGCAGCTGCGTCAGCGGGTAGCCGCCGAGGACGACGGCCTGTGCGCCGGGGACGCCCACCACGCCGGGCACGGACACGCCAGTGTAGATGGCGGGCAGCACGGGCACCGGGCCCTGCACCGGCACCTGCACCGGCACCTGCACGGGCACGCCGTTGAGTGAGCCCACGGGCACGGACAGGAGCAGCATGTGCGGCAGCGCGAGCGTGCACGACGGCACCCCCTGCAGCTCCGTCAGGTTGCTTTGGAACACGAGGAGCGCGCGCGCCAGCTGCTCGTCACAGCGCACCGGGTTGTCTGCAGACAAGCGAAGGACATTAGAACACAACGCTACGGCCGCGGGTCGCGGGTTCAAATACTTCCGACAGCGGGTCGGCTCCATACCATGGAGGGTGATGCGCAGCACACCGTTGACGCCGTGCACCTTGCAGCGCGTCTTGGCCGTCAGCTCGGGGTGGATGCGGCTGATGTTGTTGCTGCTGAGGTCGGCGCGGCACAGCACGGGCAGCCCGTGGAAGTCCCGCTCCAGCACCTCCAGCAGGTTATGCGACGCCATCAGCTCCTCCAGCTGCGGCATGAACGTCTGCGAACGCAGCCAACGCACAATCAGTGAATGAGGAATGGGGAATGAATGGGCTGACCCCCATGCCCATGCTCTCCAGCCACAGTACCTTGGAGGTCTCCTCCAGGGTGCGCAGCCTGTTGTAGCTGACGTCGAGGCTCTTGAGCTGGTCCAGCCCGATCAGGTCGTCGGGGGAGATGCTGGCCAGCAGGTTGTGGCTGAGGTTGAGCCGCTCGAGGCCCTGGACCCCGACCAGGGCGCCGTCAAGCGACACGAGCGCGTTGTACTCGAGGCGCAACTCCTCGACTCGCGTCTCCGAGTCCACCACGTTCTGGAAGAGAAGAGAAAAGACAGATTGGATTCTGTGCTCGGCCGGCAGCCAGCTCACAGCCACAGCCCTGGGTCATGTGGTCCCACCTCCATGCGCCCGCTCAGCCTGGCGATGCGGTTGTGGCTGAGGTCGACCAGCTTGAGCCGCTGCAGGCCGTGGATCTCCAGCAGGCTGAACTCGGCCAGCTTGTTGTGGGTGAGGTTGAGGTGCACGAGGCCGCGCACGCGCTGCAGCGCCAAGTTGAGCGACTCGATCTCGTTGTGGCCCAGGTGCAGCAGCTCAATGTTCTCGGCCTCGACGAACTCGTCCTCGGCTAGCTGCAACAGAGCGCAGGGCCTTAGTCATGTCGGCTGTCGGCCACCCCCGGCCGGCTGCCCTCGCAGCCACGTCACTCGCCGCACTGCGCTCACCGTCTTGATCTTGTTGGACCCAAGCTCGAGCAGCAGCAGCCGGCGCGCGCGCGAGAAGACGCCGTTGAGGCTGGTCAGGGAGTTGTTGGAGGCGAGCATGGTCTCGAGGCGCGGGCAGAGGCGCAGCTCGTCCGGCAGCCGCTCCAGCTGGTTGTTGGCCACGAACACCAGCGCCAGCTGCTCCAGGCCGCGCTCCGGCAGCTCTCCGTCCAGCGTCGTCAGCTGGTTGAAGTCGAGGAACAGCCAGTGCAGGTCCAACAGCTCCCTGCGACAGTAAAGGCCGGCCCTGTCGCATCTGGCAGCCGCTGGCAGCCCACGGACAACACCATTGTCCATGGGCTGGGAACAAAACAAATTGCCATCCCACGGACAGTTTTTATTACTATAACCAGTGACAGTATCGTATTTTTTCACCCAGGGACGCACAACTTTGTCCAGAACAATGTAGTTGTCAATTAGACCTCAAGAAACAGACATTCAAAAATGTATTTATTTATTTATAAAAAAAAAAACCTGTGGGCTTCGATTGATGGTACTCACCGGAGAGTACCGTTGAGATGCCTCAGCTGGTTGCTCCCGAGGTGGATGTTGCGCATGGTCCTGGGGAACGAGTCCTTCTCTAGCGTGCTTATGGTGTTGCCCACGAGGACGAGGTACTCCAGGGCCGCCAACGCCTTCAACGTCAACACACGTCAGTACGGAAACATGAAGGCAGCGGTATTCGAACCCGTGCCTCCTCTCTCTCTCTCTCTCTCACCTTGAGGTCCTGCGTGCGCACCGCTGTGAGCCGGGAGTGGCTGAGGTCAAGCGTCTGCACCTTGGGCATGAGGGCGAGCACGGAGGCGGGGACGGCTGGCAGGGCGTTGTCGGCCAGGCTGAAGTACCGAGTCCCGTTCAGCCCAGCGAAGGCCTCTTCGGGCAGCTGGCTGCAACAAACCTCGCGATGACGCGCTCCGCAGAAACTTACGGCTAAAACGGAAGCACCAAGACGCCAGATGTTGAGATATGGTAATTTCCCATACCGTCGCCCGCGCAATTTGCCATAGCCGTAGCCGTACGAGGCCCAGCAACCCAATGTTAACTTGTATATGCATGTGTTGTTTACCGCGAATGTGAATGTGTACGGCAGTGGTCTCGGTCACTTGTCTTCCGACTTTGCTGGAGAACGGTTGTATCTTGTGCTACTGAAGAATACATACTGAACAGTTTTTGTCAAGACTAAGTCTTCCTTATTTCTCTGAAATTACCCCCAAATCTGAATTCACAACACCAGAAAACCAAACAAAACGGGAATTTCAATCGATCAGCTACCTTTGATTTCACCACTCTCGGTGCGCATCCTCGCAGCGGCTTTAAAACTTGGTTTCGTTCTGTTTTTGTCTCGTTTGCTTCCGTTTCAATCACCTCCCGGGTACCCTATGAGTAACTTAAACGCGTGGGGCCGGCGGGTACCTCTCCGGCCCCGTCCCCTTCCCCTTGCTGCAGCCCCCACCTCTTGCCCGGGATTTGCCCTTGGCCTTTGCTTTTCCCCCGGTTCGCCCTTTTCTTCTCTCTTTGCCCCCCCCCCCCCCTAGGCTGCCTGCACTTCTCAAGGACGCCAAGGGTCGTTGACCCGCGTTTATGACGGTCACCCGCATTGGCCCCGCCACGCCCGGGCGCGGTAGGCAGCCCGGTGGACACGCCCCCTCCAGGCCCCCCGCACGCGCCGCACAATCATCTACTTCCACCGGCGTGCATGCGCTCCGCTCATCCCGAGAAGAGAAAAGGAAAAAGGAAAATGAAAGAAGAACTTAAATAAGGGGAACGGCGGCGGCGGCCCCGCGCGCCAAAACCTTCCGCCTGACGGCCTGTCGGCCTGACCGTGACCAGACAACTGCGTCGAGACACACCACACGGCCACGGCACGGCCACGGTACGGGCACGGCACGGCCACGGCACGGGGACCATAATCGTCCTGTATCCAGGGGGTCCGGGGTTCGATGCTGGCCGGCTGCAGCTCAGCGAAACAATTTTAACGATTCAGTATTGTGCGTTTCTTATGAATGAGTAGTTTGTATGGACAATTTGAAGTAACAACAAACGAACATCCGACAAAAAAAAAAGAAAAAATTAATAATAATAAATAAATGCGAGATTAATATATAAATTGCGCATGGCTGATGCAATGGAGAGAAGGGGAAGGGGTTTCCGTGGTTGGCCGCGCGGCCAGTCTATCAGAGTTGTTGGGGATAGAGCAAGCAGCTCCAGCTCAGCTCGGGCTCGGACTGGCTAGGTCGGGTCGGGCTTTGACTGTCACACACACACACACACACACACACACACACACGACCGGCCGCGGTGCACCGCTCACACTCATGACGCGCCCCCTTATCACCGGTCGTTATCACGCAGCCCCGCTTATCGCGCGCTGCATCGCGTCAATTTGATACCACATCCCTTGTAGTACGCGATAACAGCCGAGCCGAGCAGCAGCAGCAGCAGCAGCGCGGCCAGGCCTAGAGATGTCGTTTTTATTTTAGACTTCCACCTTAGTAAAAGGCTTTGTCCACAGGCGTAATAGTAATAATGATAATTAATATATAAAAATGATGATTAATATAATCATTATTACTATTATCTTCTAAAGAAAAAACGGAAAACTGTACCAAAAATATGTATAATTTAACTGACAATTTTCGTGAGGTTCGGTGGGTTTGGGTTGTGCACGAAGAATTGCTAAACTAGCGGACAAAATTGCTCCTCTGCGACAGTTGGAAGTCTTATAGAAGTGCAGAGAATTCCGCACGGTTCTTTATTTTTTATTGCAGAGCAGATACAAGAACGTATACTAAATCCGGAGGGCGTGCATACTGATCATAGACTATTTCCTTCCATATCCCGCCACACAAACACACACACACACACGCACATAGATAGGAAATCGGAGAAGAGATAGGGAGAAATAAAAAATACGACAAGATAGCCCCCCAATACTGATCTCGAAGAGGCGGTGGACTCGGACAAGAAGCAGCAGAGGCAGCAGAGTCGGAGAGTGGTAAAAATACACGCGGCTGGTCCCGTAAGCTCGTCTGCTGTTCACATGCGGCGACGAGTGCGTTTATCGTCATTTCAACAGCACTCCGTGGCGAGTACAGGTGGTCAGCAAAGCTATTCTGTTCGCACTGTGAGACAAGAAGCGATTTTTTTTTCGTTTCTTTTTTTTTTTTTTTTGCAGTGCTTTCGGCAGTGCTGCCTGGCGAGTGCGAGTAGCGAGCGCCTGTCACCGGCAGCATAGGCCGCGCGCTCACCTGAGCTGCACGCGGGCTGCCTACCCACCACGGCGCTCCGCTGGCTCCGCTACCTGCTCCGGCTGGCCGGTGGAACACAGGGGTAGGTTGGGTTAGCCCGCGCCTCCCCTCCCCGTGCCGCATGGCAGAGGCGGGAGCGGAAACTGCCGTCGTGGTTCGGAACAAGGAGGGCCCCCGAGCTTAAATAATTTCCATTCCACGCATCCCGGCCAACCGCAAGAGCCGCAACGTAAAAAAAAAAGTCTCATTGTGACGTTCTCTTTCCGCGTTCCTTTTATCTCCCCGAGACGATAAAAGTGTTATGAAGTGTCAACAGCAGAGCCGGAGCAACACCGCCCACCACCTGGAGACACGCTAGCGGCACTGATTGTCCCTGCCCAGCCCCTGCCCCCCCACGGCCAATGGGCTTGGCGCGCGCCCAGGGCCCCCGTGGGCAAGGCTCCCATTGGCTCCCCGCCCCTCCCCGTACCCCGCCACGCCACGCCCCGCCATGCGGACGGCCCGTCGCCATGAATGCACCACTTCACTGAATGGACCGAGATTCGGGCGCTGCCGCTGCTGTGCTTGCGAGCCTACGCCAGCCAGTACGGCCTACACAGTCGGGGACAAAAGGCGCAGCAGTTGTTCTGCTTGCTGTCAGCTGAAGTATTTGACATTTGAAATTACGACTCGTGTCCATAAGGACGAAGGGTACAGAAACAAATGTAATCGAACAACGAACAGATGGTGCTGTTCAACAAAAATCCCGCAATTTTTTTTTTTAAATTTAAAATACGCAAAGAAAAATGAGGTTACGATTCTTTCTTTCTTGGAATGTTGGCGTAATGCATATCGTCTCTGACGTCAGGAGCAGAAGGCATATGGCATCCCATGACCGCCGTGTCGCTCCGCGCTAGTACAGCACACACACACTTCTGCCGCGCGGAGTAACAAACAACACAGAGGATGGCTTATTTTGACATTTGCCGAAATTTTGCGCGTTGAGGCCGGATGTTTTTGTGTCATGGTCCGTCCCTCGCCTCGCAGGCCGGGACAGGACGGGCCGCCGACTTGGGTGTCCACGACTCACCTTTCCCCACCGTTAAGCTGCTCCAAAGTGATTTTAAAATAAACACAATAAAACAGCACATTTCTTATCGTTTCTTCTCGTTTTTCTCTCATTCCTCCCCGAGGAATCTGGTCGGGTCTGGTTCGATCCGAGCGGACAAGGTCGAGGTCACGGGTCACGTTACGGAAGAGTCCTTTCTCCCACAAAAAACCCCTGCGGCTCCTCTGTTTGCGGCTAGGCCTTAGGTGGTCGCGGTGCCACAACAGCCCTGGGGGTTGTCGGGGGTTATCACGTGGGTAAGCACGGCTGGCACGGCTCAGAGCTCCGACAGAGCTCCGCTGCTTGGCTAATTCGTGTCGCTTTGTGTGTCCATCTCTGTCAGTCTTGTTGCCGTCTCTCTCGCATACACGGCCGGACCAGCCGGGTCGGGGGGGCTTTCCCTCGCTGTGACCGGGGCATTTTATATCTGTTCTGCATGTGCTTTCTTCCTCGGGTGGAAGTACTCGATACGGACGAGTAGAGGCGCGCGGGGAACTGGGCACGATAAAGGAAGGGGAAGTTTAAATCACGTGCACAAAAAGCCGCGACGACATTTTCATGGCCAGAGAGCTCGGCGCCAAACTTTGTCACAGCCACAGCAGGAATCGGGCACACTGCAGAGCCGAGAGACCGGCGGGCAGAGCGGATACCCGGACGCATCCGGGTCAGTCGGAAAGTCGTTCTGTCAAAACAGAAAGGGACAGGAGACGTATTCGGACGCGTCCGAGTACCTGCTGCCCGCCCGTTTCTCGGCTCGGTGCTCCCGGGGGGCGCTGCAGGGCAGGGCTGTAGGGCGTCAGCCACAGTAGCCGGCCCGGCATTGGCCCGGCGGACAGGAGACATATCGCGGGGACATACTGCAGTCGCTCATGCGCTCGGCTACACGCTCTTGTTTTTCCCCCCGCGCTTCGTGTCTCCGCGCCGCCGGCGGCTAGCGTTGGCTTACATCACTGGCATCACTGCCACATACGCCCTGCCGGCCTGCCGGCCTGCCGGCCTGCCCCACTCACTAAACATGCGACGAACGGGTGACGCCGGCTCTGTGGCGACCGCGGCCGGCGTGCCATACCAGAGGGCGGGGGCAGCGGGACCGGCTGGGGAGCGGAGACCTCTCCTAAAGAGTCCACTTGCACTGGTGCCAATACCGCATCAGGCAATACGTGCATGCGCCAGACGGAGACAGAGACAACGCAGCGCGATAGGGAGGGAGCGAGAGGCAGAGAGAGAGAGAGAGAGAGAGAGAGAGAGAGAGAGAGAGAGAGAGAGAGAGAGAGAGAGAGAGAGAGAGAGAGAGCGGCAGCCAGCCAGTGGCAGCGCCCCAGACGGCGTGGGGATAAACTGCTCGCCAGTTATTGGCAGCGCGGTCACGCCTCTCTCTCTCTCTCTCTCTCTCTCTCTCTCTCTCTCTCTCTCTCTCTCTCTCTCTCTCTCTCTCTCTCTCTCCCTCTCTCTCACACTCTCGCACTCTCTCACTCTCACCCTCCCTCCTAGACGACTCCTGCTTCTGCTGCCTGCTTGGCTAGAGTTTGTCGTCCGGCACGCAGAGAGATAAACAAATCCCCCCCTCCCTCGCCCCGCTCGGTGCCCCGTCCAGCCCGCTGCCTGCGGCTGCTGCCAAAACTCTCCGTCGTATGACAAATGCGGCGGCGGCAACGTTTTCATAGTCCGGCGCGTTAGAGCAGTGCGCCTTCCGCCCACATACTTTGCTTCAACTGATTATCTCACCACGAACACTTCAGTGTACTTCACTCTCTGTCTCTGTCCCTCCCTCTCTCCACCTTCTCCCTCCCTCCACCCTCTCTCTCCCACACCCAGAGAAACAGATAAATAGGCTAAAAGCATTCAAGAATATTTTCTTGAATCAAACCAATCTTAGAGTTAAATCAAGGAAGATTCTTGGAGCCATAATTATATTCTCGACTGCTTCAAGAATACACTTTTCTAGGCTTGAATCAAGAGTTCGATTATCTGGGTGCACGTGCACACACACAAGCACACACACACACGCGCGTTAAATACAACAGTTTGAGCACAGTACCCGATATGCCGGGTAGAAACGCCACAATGCTGCAGTGTTTTCTCAATGTACTGTCGAAGCGATTTAAATTCAAGCGCCGTGTATTGACAGCTGTTGGTCTGTTCCAGGAACGGCCAGCGGAATCCCAGAAGGCAGAGTCACGGTTATTTTTCCTTCTTTGGGGCGCGGTATTGACAGTCCCTGCAGCAGTAAACAAGGGTCACCGCTGCATTTCTAAGAGTTAAGTACAGCTCTGTACGTGCAACATTTCTTGGGAACTTTTTTTTATAAATGCCTGCTTGGACGATGGATGACCTAAACTGCGCAACATTTTTTTTCTCCAGGAACACGAGAAGGCTACAATGGAATAGGATGCGAGGCGGGCGGGGCGGGGAGTGAGGGCTGCTCGCTCAGTTCGCGCCAACTTGCCCCCCACCCTTCTCTGTCTCTCTGTCTCTCTCTGTCTCTCTCTCTCTCTGTCTATCTCTGTCTGTCTGTCTGTCTGTCTCTCTCTCTCTCTCTCTCTCTCTCTCTCTCTCTCTCTCTCTCTCTCTCTCTCTCTCTCTCTCTCTCTCTCTCTCTCTGTAACACGCTGACGTCACAGTCGATGTCAACAACACAGGGATGGGCCAGGAGAAGGGAGGGGGGGGGGGGTTATAAGGTGCCGTCACCAACTTTGGCAATATCAGCAAGGGGTCGGTGACAGCGCGCCTCTCACCTGAGCTTGTTGCCCTTCAGGGTGAGCTTGGTGACGGACAGGCCCAGCTCGTCGAAGCCGCGCTCGGGGAAGTCCTGCAGCTCGGAGAAGGAGATGGAGAGCGCGATGTGGACGTCGGGCTTGAAGCGGCCGCGCAGGGCCGTCACCACCTGGCCGAAGGACGTCATGCGCTCGCAGACCACCTCGATGGTGCGGCCGCGCGACATGGGGCTGCAGGTGCACGGCGAAATGTCCCGGCGCTCGGCGCAGTGCAGCGAGCCGCGCGCGGCGCCTACCCCCGGCAGCGAACCCACCGGGCCCAGGCCCAGCAGCGCCAGCCCCGCGGCCAGCACCAGCCACAGCAGCGGCGGCGGCATGGCGGCAGCGGCAGCGGCGGCAGCGGCAGCGGCGTCAGAGAGCCGGAGTCGGCTGTCGTCCTCCCCCGCACTCACATACTGGACGGCACTGCCCGGCTGTGCCCGGCACTTCCCGGCTAGCGCTGGCACCGCAGCAGCACCACTGCAGCACCGGGCCACGAGCGGCAGCGGCCGGCGTCGGGAACACGACAGAAACACGCCACTTTTAGCACTGATTCACCGCACTGGTACAGATGGCTTCCAGGATACTCCACGTTGTAGTGCACTACCCAGGGCACCAAGCGCCCGCGCACGGGCTGCACACGGGCCGCACACGGCACGCGCGCGCTCGTGTGCACACACACACACACACACACACACACACACACACACACACACACACACAGGCGGCTTCAGAGCTCGGAGGTCTCGGACCGACCCTGCGGCCTTCGGTCCGCCACGGGAGGCACGGCAGTCACGTCAAAGTAATGATGAAGCACGCGAACACCACCACGGCAGGCACGGCCCGGAACACGTCCGCGGACACGGCGCGGCACGGCACGGCACGGCAAGGCAAGGCACGGCACGGCACGGCACGGCACGGCAAGGCACGGCACGGCACGCCACGGCACGGCGGTGCGGCGGCGAGGCCAGGGGTTGAGACGTCTCGGACCGGACGGCACAGGGCGGGACGGCACGGGACAGGACGGGACGGCGAGCGCACTCCACTCGGTATTGTCCGCATGGACGGCACAGCGGCAAGACAAGAAGCTGGCCGCACCGCACCGCACCGCACCGCACCGCCTCACCGCACCGCGGCGGGGCACCGCGGCTCGACCGCTGCCGCCGCACGAGGCGGTGGGGCGGCCGCGCTCTCCGTCCCTGTCGCTCGCCTGCAGCCCGCCTACGGCTGTCTCTGTCTCCCTCTATCTGCCGACACCGCCGCCACCGCCGCTGCTGCTGCTGCCTCGGCACGGAATAGGGCGTGGGCAGCTTGTACAGGGGGCCCCATCCCATCCCCGAGGCCCCCGCCGGTCCTGGTCTTCCCCTCGGGGGCCTCGGCCCGGCAGAGCGGCCAGCGGCGGCCAGCCGAGCGGCCGAGTCGAGGCCCCCGTCGGCCCCGGCGGCGCGGGGCTCACCTCCTAGGTCAGGTGGCGCTGTGGCCACGGCGTGGTGCTCACTTGAACTCTTTGATTGGTTTTGATGTGGATGACCCCAGGCGCTGCGCCGCTCCGCTGTGTGTGTGTGTGTGTGTGGGACAGACGGCCGTGCGTCACGCCGTGCACGTGCACGACGGCACACGCCGCACGCCTCCCCATGCCGCCCCGGCCGCCGAGCTGCGCGCGGTGTGAAGGACAGGACGGACCTGACAAAGCCAGAGGCACGGCCAGAGGCACGGCCAGAGGCACGGCCAGAGGCACGGCCAGAGGCACGGCCAGAGGCACGGCCAGAGGCACGGCCAGGGCACAGCGCGGAGACAAACGCCAGACGAGTAAATGAAGCTTCTCATCTGCCCCGGCGCGGCGTGGCGCGGCGTGGCGTGGCGGACGACGGGGGTGAGGCGGCGGGGCGGGATCGCGTCGGAATCCAGTAAAGCGCACAGCGCCGCTCCGCCGCCGTCACCGTCCCCGTCGTCGGTGTCATCCTCCGCGCCGCGCCGCCGTGCCGCTCCGCTTGGCTCCGTTTGGCTCCGCTTGGCTCCGCTTGGCTCCGCTTGGCTCCGCTTGGCTCCGCTTGGCTCCGCTTGGCTCGCGGTGACCGCCACGCCACACCGCCGTCGGCCGGCTGTCCTTCGCCTCCCACTGCGGCCTAGACACACATCCGAGGGCTCCGTGCCGGACACCGGCTACCGCAGCCCACCTCACGCTCTTCCCCTGCTTCCGGTGGCGACCATCGCGCCGTCCTCGCGCGGCATGACTGTCCGGCCGGCGCATTTCCAGCCGGGAGGGTAGGTAGGCTAGCCCGCACAGCGCCCGTGTCTGGCGTGCATTGCCTACCTCTCAGGGGCTCGGAGCGGTACGGATACGGTGCGGGCGGTGCTGGGCGGGCTGCCAGACATGCCAGATATTTGACACCTGCCGGCGCAAAATACAAAGTCACGTGACTCCTGGGCGGACACAGAAGGCTCGTCGTCGGCCAGCCGTCCCGCCGCTAGATGGCCATACAGACAGGCGCTGGGTTCCTCACGGGGTTCCTCACGGGGGTCTCGGAGCCGCCGGGCGCCCTGTCGCGCCGCGCCACGTTCACATTTTGCACGTGCTGCTCGCCCTGCTTTCAGATGACGCGGGGCCGTGGCGGCATGGCCCGGCCCGCCCGGCCCGGCTTGGCCCGACAACCACCCGATACTGTAGCACGCGTCCCCCGTCTCCCTCCCACTCACTTCGAGGCCGACGCTAGAGTGACAGAGACGGCGGAGCGCACACGCGCACGCGCCCCGGAGCACCGTAACTGCCATGCAAATTGGGCGCCGTTGCGGTGCTCTGATGCGGGCCGGGCTCGACCGGGCTGGTGCCCCGGGCCCCCTCCGGCCAGCCGCCACCCGCTGCTGCTGGCGATGGCCTGGTCTGTCGTCTGCTGTCGCACCCATCTCGATAAGGATGGGCAAAACAAAGGAAATCAGGTCCAACATTCTCTCAATCAACATACATATATATATATACATATACATATATATATACACATATATATATATATATATATATATATATATATATATATATATATATATATATATATATATATAAAAAAACATCCGTGCTCCTATTCCGTCGGCCCGGCAGCCCCTGGGGCCCAGCCAGCCCACGGGCAGCCCTGCCCTGGCCTAGGCTGGCGCTGGTCTGCCGAGAGGCCTATTACTGCCAATCGCGTGAGTGAATGCGCGACTCGGAATAAATTTCGTGATAATAATAAATACAAGCGTTGCGTGCGTTATCCTTTTTGTTTGTGTTTTTTTTTCTTCTTCTTTTTTTCGCGGACGGCAGAGGCCGCGCGAGACGGGGCGAGGTGTTGTTTCGCGTCGCTTAAGTTGGTGTTGTGCTCTAATTTTTCTTTTCTTTTTCCCTCTTGTGTGAGGTCACATATGACACTCCTCGGCGAGGCGACCTGCCAGTCATCTGCTCCATAACAGCAGCGCTCACACTGGCCGCAAGTCCTTCTCTTATCCAATCAAACAGCCTGCGAAGCCTTGCGGTGCTTTTTTTTTTTTTTTTTTTGCTGAGCTTCTCTTGCGTTTCCCCGCCGTTTGAATCCAGCCCTGGACCATCGAGGCTGCGTCACTCTAGAGACTTCTGAGATTCTCTATGCGTCATTTGTATTTGGGATTCCGAGCCCCCTTTCCTCCCAACACTTCCTGAGAACTACTGTCCCGAGACACGCAAGGCGAGCCGCAAAGGCGGAGATTTGTCCTGACATGACCGCTATTTTTTATAATTCATTTTTCATTAAGGCATTATATGCAATGAGGAGGTTTTCAGGCAGAGAAACTACAAGGAATCCGTGGCCAAGAAGTTGCAAACCGGAGGGCAGCGGGGTATGGTGGTGGGGCGGCGTAGAGTCCGGCTGGCCCGGCCCGTCCCTCTGAGCCCCGTCCCGTCCCGTCCCGAGTGGAAAGTCTCGAACTTTGAGATGTACAGCTGATAGCAGAGAGAAGAGGAGGCTTGTCGTGTTTACTGTGAGCAGACCGACCAGCTGGTCGACCAAGAGCCCCGGCATGGGTCTAGCCCGAAAGTGAGTGAGAGAGAGGCAGGCATCGATCGCCTCGCCGCCGTCCTTGTCATATCACAGGGCGGCGGAGGGCCCTCCTGCAAGTGCAAGAGAGACAGGCACGGCCGGCAAGGGCGGAGTGACGAGTGACCTCTAGGCAGCGCAGCGCAGCACAGCGCGTTCGTTCGCTCGCCGCAGCATCACTCTGCGAGCACGGCACGGCAGCACCGAGCCCAAGCCGTGCCCCTGCTCCTGTCACCGCCTTGCAGAAGCCCGTCAGCCCACACGGTCACCAGGACTTCCCTCCTAGCGCCCGGACGTCCGTACCAACGGCGTTCAGTCAGAAGTTGTTATCCACGACCACATGAAGGGATGAATATTTATTCCCCACCCTCTCCTACCGAATTTCTAGCTTTCAACAGTCACGAAGCTTGATTTGTACAGAAATTGCACAGGCAGGACGGAGAGGCAAAAGACAACCGGCTCAAAGGCAGACAAGGAAAGAAAAAAAATGCTAAAGCAAAGTTCAAGAGGACAGTTTATAATTGACATGTCAACTACACATAACAAACTACAGTTGTCAAAAGTAGCCTTTAAGTCCCAAAAGAATCCAGGATCAATTCACAGAGGTACAAATGAAGTAATGTACAGATGTTACAAGTTTGAGAATTTTTTCACCAAATAAAAACGTTTCTGAGTAAAGAAAAGAGAATGTCTGAAAAGAGCAAAGGCTCACCTCAACATTAAATGGAAATAAATAAATAAATAAATATTTATAAATTTTGGACAGAACTGAGACAAGTTATTTAACATTCAAAGTGCACAGAGCAAGTAAGTAAGCAGTACCACAGAAAAGTGATTTACAATCTGTTTCTAAATACAATTTTTTTAAAAGTCCTTTCATTTATAGGCGATCAACATAACTACAATGCCAGAGTCTTAATTCAATATAGTAGTCAGAAAAGAAATAATAATAATACTTATGTAGTCTTCAGACAATATTGTATTTGATGGGTCTGTAGCCAAATTAAAACTCCAAGGAAAGAGAGAGAGAGAGAGAGACAGTAAGGCTGCTAAAAGCACATAAAAAGGAGAGTAAAATTATAAGTATGTTACGCAAAATTTTATTCAAGTGAGAAAGAATCTGGAAGAATTTTTTTCTGTATTCTACAATTGTTTATTCGCATAGAGACACTTTAATAAACATTTTTAATCCCTGTAAGACACTTTGCATTCACTCAAGAGAAAACTCCTGATTTTGGTCAGGGTCTCCATCTGTATTGTCTGTAACCATTTGATTCATTTCATCCCACATGACTTGAACCATTTCAACAGTTCCATCATCATTAACTCTTGCAACATTACCCACTGAACCAGCAGATAACTGTCCCACTTCTTCACCTGACATATCTACTACATGAACATAAACATTTCCATCCTCTGTCCCTTCGATATGTTCAATATGTTCACCTGTAGCCTCATCTGTAATTGGCATGACACACATAGCTTCACCTTCAACACCATCCACTCCTTGCATAACCATACCAGAAACATCAATGGTCATCTGGAAAGTAAACCAACAGTAAAAATCCAAGACAGAAAAGGAACATTAAAGTTAAGGTAAATAGTATGACAAAATATACCACAGGAAACTTACTGTGTCATTATTATCAGTTCCTGTTAATGCAGTAAGCTGACCATCTTCCCCTTGTGTCATTACAATTGAAGTTGTTCCATCACTTTCACCTTCTGACACAGATGCTATGACCATTGCATTACCATTGGTGTGGTTCTGAGAGGCTTCATTAAATTCGTTTATTTCAGCTGCAATCATTTCCACTGTCTCTGCCTCACCAGGGCCCAAGGTTTTTGAAACTTCTCCATTTTCATCAGTAACAACCTCTGCCTTGAAACGCTTGGCTTGGTGGTTTTCATCATCCTGTTCAGCAAGAGAACCATCTTTCTTTTTAGGATGTTGTCGAACATGATGTACTAAGAAAGCATTGTAGTCAGTGGTGTATTTGCATTTGTTGCACTGCATCCATGTGTCAGATTTGGAGTTCTTCTTATTCTCACCAACAGTACCTTCGCCATCACTCTCCCCATCAGTGCTTATAGTTTTTCTTTTTCTATTCTGTACGACGCATGCAAAGAAATCAATAAAAATACAATCAAAGATAACATATAAGTGAGGAAAACTTTTCAAGTAAGCTTTCTACATATTCTTAAGAAATTTACCATGTCCGATTTATGTTCTTTACCTAGGGACAAAAAGTTAAAATTAAAAATAATTTTTTTACTTGAATTGTTAGGAACAGTATGTAAGCAGACTTTGATAGCAAAGGGCAGGAACTTACTGGCATTTGATGAAGGTGTTATTTGAGGAGGTGGAGCTGGGGCACCTGAGGGTTTAGTGTTCACAAGTTCTCCTTCCTCCAGAGCATATTTTTTTTCTAAAAATCGTAAAACGACACCACGCACTGATCCCATTTCAGTCTCTAGGCGATCTAGAGTGTTTATTAATGTTGCACATCCCCGACAAATAATATCGTCTTCTGATATGACAACCATATACCTGCAAGTTCATTTTTTTGTTTTAATTATAAATATGCTGTTACTTAAAGAATAATTTACATTGACATTTCGAATAATAAAGTAAACATTGACTTTAAGAGCTGCTACCTTTCGCCAACCAATTGTCCAAGCTTCTCAATCAATCTGACTTTGGTGCTCTGGGTACGGCAAGTTGCAAGTGTGTAATATCGCCCTGTAACAGCCACATCACACACGAAGCAATGCAAGTCTTGCCCCGGCAGAGCTGTTCCTGTGTGGGCTACGGCTGTTGTCATATTTGCTGTAAGGAGAAGAAGAATAAGGTTATCAATGAATGAGATTGCAAGCCATTTTCCTTTAAGTTTGAGGTTTTGTTTCACACTGAAGTCACAATATACATAAAGGAAGAAGCAAGGTAAGGGAGTTTTCAAATATAAAGAGGTGATGACCATGAATTAACAGATTTTTTTCAGAGATTGAAAATAAACACTGAAAGTTGCCGACTTTGTCACAACAGGAAATATGCATGTAAATATAGAATATAAACAACCAGGTACCACACACCGAAAGTACTTCTTCTGAAAATGACGCAGTAGAAAAGTATGTTACCGCAACAGCATGCAAGCCAAGAAGAATAAATGAAACTAAACCTAGTGCAGAATTGTACTACCGATCTTTAAATCAAATGTAAATAAACCCTACGTTTCAAATGCCGCGTTTGTCGGCACGACAAGTCGAAGGAGTCGAAGTCGAAATCAACGCTCCGCCTTTGCTCACAAATCGATTTCTCCAAATTCACTTTCCTTCATTTCTTCACGTTCTTCACCCCTTTCACTTTTCCAGGCTCATAGAAGGGCAGATTGAGAATTATGCTGTTGGGAAAAGAAGAAACTTACCATTTAATTTCTGTTGGTGTGATAAATATCACACCCGTATGGAAATAAACGCAACTTGGTATTCAGCTTGCCCTCCTTGTCCACAACTGGTCGTTACTCTTGGCGTCGTCGTTGGCTCTTTTCTGCTTCGACGCTACGCTGCCGTCCAGAACGCTGTGCAGAAAATCCAAACAAAACCAATGGAGCTGAGTTGAGTCGAGTTACCTAAATTTGTGTTTGACTTGACATGACTCAAAATTGTTGCGTCCAAGGCTGTAGACACAACAAAAGGACAAGTGTGTGTACTTATAAAAAGTTTCCGTCCGATCCGCAGAGAAGTAAAGTATGGGAGACTCTTGTCAGGCGTAGTGTTGGCTCACGGCCCGGAGCTCCCGAGTGGAAAAGATCTCCCTGCGACAGGATTTGCGAGGTAAAGCGGACAAGTCAGTTTCTCGCTCTGAAGTAGTCATTTTTCGGGGCCATGTTACTTTTGTGAGGGTTCCCAGGCAACATTTTAACCGTAAGTATGCATGGAAAGTGGGGGAATAACCTTAACTTGATGTCTAACTTCGTCAGCCGCATAACCTCGCTCAAAGCTTTTCCCTGTTTTCTTCTCGATGTTGCGTCCGTATTCCAAGTGATATTTTGTTTATAATTTCATACGTTCTGTTTTTTATGCATTTACCTTCTGTAGAGTGATCAATTAATTGAAATACTTCCCCTTTTCCTAATTTCATGATGGGCTATTTATTGTCAATATTTATTCATCAATCCCAATTCTTTCCATGTGTGAAGGGTGTTTAATGCACTAGATTCTTGATTACTGTCAAGTTAATCTCATGGTTCCCCATTAATTTTTGTTCCATTGTATGTGTCACACTAACCCGTTCTGACTTTAAAAGTTGGAGGTTTGAACTTGAGAGAGTTATACTTATCTTCATTCACCTAATGTTCTATTCACGTCAGCTACTCTGATTTATTTTCTTCTTTTTCCCATGCAATTCTAGATTTATTCCATGCTATGTACACTAAGGGTGCTGTTTAGAAGATATTTAAAGAATGGCAATCTTTTTAAAATCATTCATCAAATGCCTACGTTCTTAATAATCTACATTAAACTTTCTCTCTCATTCTGAACTCCAACTATTGGAGCCAATTGTGCAAACTTCAATTTTTAAAATTGATTAAAAAAAAAAAACTCTGTTTTCAGTGTCATTTTGACGATGACCAGTTTGAAACGGATCACCAGGATGGATTTTTCAAGTTGAGATGGGATGCTGTGCCACGCCTCTTTGGAAGTAAAGCGAAAACTCCTTCACATTGCTCTCTGGTAAGTGAATTTATTGTTTCTCTTGTATCAGTAATATTTTGGCCAATTTTTTAAAAACCTGTGACCTGCAAGTTTGAAACTTAATTTTAAATTCTAAAATCCTGCATTGCAGAATGTACTTCAGAAATCGGTAATCAAAGGGCCAGAAGACGGTAAAGTTGTGGATAGTAATTCATTGGGAATTCAGCAACATATACCAAAAATGTCTTCAGAAGAATCATTACAAATTGATGAGGGTCTTGGTGAGGGCAAGGAGCATGAGACTCCAGCCATAGAAGAAGAGTTTGAGGCTACAAACCTCTCAGAGGAAAATTTTATGCCTGATAATGTATCCAGCATTGCAGTTGATGCTGGGGCAGAATCTATTTGTGAAAGTGAGGTCGTTGCAGAGACAGCAGATCCATCTGAAATGGCTGAGGCAGCCAGAGCTGGTATTTCTGTAATTGCCAGCACTGCAGAAGCTGAGGCTTATTTGTATGCTGAAGTTGATCAGACTGCTGAAGGTTTAGAAATTGAATTGACCTCTGAAGTGGCTGTAGGGGTTGAAGCACACACTGATGAATCCTCTTCTTTTGTGAAAGGCTCAGAGGCAATTCAGAATAAACCTATTGAGGAAAATGAAGCAACTGCTATTGTTGATGAAAGTTCTGTTGTTAATGAAGCAATTATGGATGATGAAGCAGGTGATGATGAAGATGCCCTTATCATTAATGAAACCAATGAGAAGACCGTATTAATTTTTAAAACCGATCATGATGAGTGTCAAACAAGTGCACAAATTGATTATGAAAATGAAGAAGGAGAACTGTTTATTGAGAATGATACAACCATTGATAATGAAGTAGTAGACCTAAATGAGGATACTTCTGAAAAAGCAGATGTTGAAAGTGAAGAGATTGGTCAGGAAGAAGTAGATGCTGAAGTAATTGACCTGGAGGAGGCAACTGATGGAAATGAAATCCTCTACCAAGAAGAATCAGTTGATGAAAATCAAGTACTTGCCCAAGGTGAAACATCTGCTTATTATGAAGAGCCTGCCCATGATGAAGCAGTGACAGAAATTGATGTGCCTGCCCAAGATGAAGGAGTTGCTGAAATTGACATGCATGTCCAAGATGAAGGAGGTGTTGAAGTTAACATGCATGCTCAAGATGAAGGAATTGCTGATAATGAGATACCTACCCAAGATGAAGCAATTGTCGAAAGTGAGTCACTTCTCCAAAATGAAACTGAAAATGAAGAACTAGATCAGGATGAAGCTATCCCAAAAATTGAAGCACTTGCCAAAGAAGAAAATATTCCAGAAAGTGAAGTACTCGCCCAAGAAGAAGCTAGTACAGAAAATGAAGAACTTGACCAAGAAGAAGGCATAGCAGAAATCGAAGCTCGTGAAGAAAAAGGGACAAGTGGAGAAGTTGCTGAAATTGAAGAAAATTCAGGAGGTGGTTTTGCTGAAGTTGAAGCAAGTGTAGAGGAAGTTGATAAAAGTTCTGTTCCCAATGAGACGGATGAAAATTTTGCACCTGATGAAGCTGAAATGGGTGGTCTTGGAGAAGCGGAGGAAGATGAAGAGACAACAGACACTGCTGAAGTTGTAAGTGATTTAGAACAGCACAGTACTAGTGAAGAATTGGTTGCAGGGGATGTTACAGATGAAACAAAAGTAGATGAAACAACAGTGGAAGGTGCAGAGGAAGCAGTTACAATGGACCAGGGGAATTGTAATGATGTGGAGGGTTGTGTGAATATAGATCATGTCCCAGAAAGCCAAGTACCTCTCCAGGAAAATGCAACTTCTGATGGGACTTTAGTGATAGAAGAATGTGAACCAAGTGGCGATCAAAACGATGGTGAAATTGATGCAGAGGAAGAAGGCAATGTAGCTGAAGAATGTGAGGAAGATAGTGGTGAAGGCTACTTGGAGGATGAGGGAGAAGGTGAGGAGTTTGTTGGAGAAGAAGAAGATTTTGAAGATGGAGAGGAGATGGGCGATGAAGTGGAAGTGGAGATAGAAGACTGTTCTGATCCCGAAATGGAGGCAGAAGGTGGTGTAACTTATATCATCAGCGAAGGCATGATAGTTGTGGAGGAAAATGAGAGCTCAGAGGCTTTCCAGTCTGGTGATGACAGTAAGTATATCTTTTAAGCTGTAAAAAATGTACTTTCTTATCATTTTAACATTGTTATACTATAATTAAAATTAAATTAACATTACCATAATTGTTTTTCTTGTTTCCAGGTACTACTATTGAGGAGGAACACATTATATGCGATGATCAAATTGGAGGTGGACAAAAAACTACCCGTATTGTTATCAAGATGCCATCATCCAAAAACAGTGAAACTGGTGTTAGTTCTGTTCAAGAAGTGGTGTGTACTGAAGTCATCAAACCCCCTGAGGAACACACATTACCTCCAGGTGACATACACGAGTCGCAGTCTGCGGTGTTGGAGCAACACAGCATTGACACCCAAGAAGATAAATCAGAAATGAGTCAGCCCACAGAAGCTGTTGAGAGGGAAAATGTGGAAGGTAACAATTCAACAGAATTAAGTTGCAGGATTGATGCGGAAAAACCTGAGGTGCCTGAGGAAAACAAACAAGCTGAAAATACTATATTGAATCTAGACAGTTCCAAAGATGTGGCAACAGACAGTAAAGCAAAATGTGGAGATGTCACTGGGAAGACCAATGATTTTGTTGCAGTTAATGTAAATATCGTTGACAGTGTGGAAGCACCTAAAGCTGATGTCAAGGTTATGAAGCCTAAAACCACATCCAGGGAAGTAGCTGTTGACCAGAATGCAAGTTCAGCTCCTAGTTCTAAATCTCTTAAGATGCCAAAATCAAAGGATGTTCCAAAGGTTTCAGTGCAAACACAGCAGTCAGGTTCCTCTGGAAATGTAAAATCTACAGAGAAGTTGGTATCAAAATCCTCCAAACCTGAAACCAAAAGTTCTAAGGTTGGCCATGAAAAAAGTCGCAGTGACTCGTCGAAAGAAAGAGGCAGTGATGGATCTAAACATCACTCTAAACCGACTCATAGTTCGTCTAACAAACATAAGAGTCAGAGCAGCAAAACAAATATTGATGAGAAATCTTCCACTTCTGCTAAGTCTTCAAGTAAACATGAGACTGCTCTCAAAGAAGAACAAGCATCCAAATCAGATTCGTCAAAGAAACTCACTGAGGCTAAAGACATGGCAACTCGGGAAAGTCATCCCAGTAGTAAAAGTGCTACCTCTTCAAAGCCAATTTCTTCAGGTCATCGAACTCGTTCAAACTCCACCTCTAGCAGGGATCCATCTCAAAAAGACAAGCGAAGCTCTCGTAAAGATGAGAAATCTCACTCAGATGACTCAACAAGCTCAAGTGCAACAAATTCTGATGCTAAGGCTGCTCTTCGGAGCAGTCGATCCCGGAAGTCAAATTCAGACACTGCTGGCACTTCAGTTATTTCTCCAGAGCCAGTGCAGACCAAGAAGGACAAAAGTAAGATCACTGTTGAAACTCCTCAGAGACAGCGGCAAAGTGAACGTGTTTGTAAAGCAACCGAGAAGGCCATTGCATCAGGACTTGTGTCCAGGAGGTCAAGAGCTGCTAATACTGATTCAGACAGTCCTAACAGATCTGATAAACAGATCTCTGAGAAAGCTCAGGACTCTGGCTCAGACGATACGACAGCATCACACAGAAGGAGCAAGAGAAAGGCTGACTCCCAACCTGCCTCAAAAGAAGAAGCTCCTGTCAGCAAACGCAGAACCACGAGGAGTGGAGATGCTCAATCATCTAACGAGACCCCTGAGGCAGCCTCCAATGTTCAGTTGCTGAGATCTGCTCGTAAGAGTAAAAGCTTAAAAAGGAAGGGATCAAGTGGTGATTTGTAAGTAGAAGTTTTTCTTATTGTGTTCAGTAACCATATTTGTAACTTCATGATTTAGAGGTTTATTGTGTTCAATACAGGCCACCAGCAAAACAAACCCACATTGAAGAGTCTTCATCCAAAGAAAAAGTGTCTAAAGAATTTATTGCTGATATCCCAAAGATGTGTCGTATTTGTGGATCAAAGAATGAAAACCTATTGAATGTCTTTGGACCTGAGGGTCGCACCATGCAACTTTCTGAGAAAGTTCATAGCATTCTCCCCATTAAAGTAAGTGTCTTCTGTGTATAAAAATACATACTCAAACATTAATTTCGCTGACTCAAGTTAATTTTTTTTAAATTTTTTTATTTTAACAGATTCGGGAGGAGGAACCTCTACCGACTGGTGTCTGCCATTCCTGTGTAGTTACCTTAATGGCTTGTGAGAAACTTGTTGAAAAATGTTTGAACATAGACAACCTTCTACGTGTGCATTATGAGTGTCCTATAGACAAGCCATCTGAGGAGAAGAAGGAAGACCAACCTCAACTACCCTCTACAGAGCAAAACCAAAATTCGGAAAAGACAACTGAAAAGCCAGTTAAAGCTGCTACGCCTGTGTCACCTCAACCACTTGTCAAGTCTTCTGATGTATCTGTTCCTACACTGGAAGAGAAATCAGCTCCCAAAGCTGGTCATGTTACCAGATCGTCGTCTAGAGTGTCTGCTAAAAGTAAGCAGGTTGAAAGCAGTAAAGCTGCCGAAGTTCCTTTAAAAGCAGCCAACAAAGTAACCACTCAGGAATTGCCAAAAACTGGTAAATCCAATCTTGTTGATGCAGAGGACTCCCCTCCAGTTTTGGAAGCTGAGCCTCCTCAGTCTCATTTACCTGCATCAAATCAGGAGCCTTCGGCTCAACCTCCTGTTCTTGTTCCACAACCTGGAAAATCTGGATCTGAGGAAGCTTCTGCCTCTGGAGAAGATGCCTCTGCGAAGCGATTTGGCAACACTTACCATGTCCGAATGAAGCCTACTCAATGGGAAAAAATAGAAAGGGGACTGGAAGCTATTCATGGAGAGCCCCACGATGACACTCCAGAGTCAGCTCCATCAGAACCCAAGAGATATGGTACAATTACTACAGAAGAATTCCACATTGTTGATCTAGACATGAATGTTGAAGAAGTGCCTCCAGAGGAGCCCCTTCTGGCAGAAAAAAGTGAAACTACTAGTGCTATGCAGGAATTCCACATAGAGATACCAGCAGATACTCCTGAAGAGGAAACTACTGTGCAACAGTCTAGTCCAAAAAGTGTAATTGACAGTATCCTTGTGGATTGGAGTGGTGATGAAGATGAAGTTACGCCAGTACAGAAAGTCAGTGCTGTTGGTTCAGAGCGCAGAAGTGTTTCTGGTGGTAAAGATGGAATGAATGGTTCATCTCAACGCAAACAGATTCAGTCAAAGACACCTTGTTTGTTTGGTGAAGATGATGAGGGAGATAGTACACCTCAAGGGAAATCCAAGTCTTCACCTGTGGTAGTAAAGCAAGAATCCTTCTGGCCTGAGCCATCAGATGACTCAGCACCAGATGCAAGCTCTGCTAAACCACCACAGGGTGAAGTTCCTTGGAAGTGTTTTGTTTGTGGAAAACGAGGAAAGTCTTTATCCAAATTCTTGGAACACAAGAAATTGCACTTGAATGACCGAAAGTTAGTTAGTTGTCCAAAGTGCAGTGAAAGTTTCAGTAACATGGGTCTCTTAAAAGCCCACCAGAAAGCTCACCATGGTGATGATGACGAAGATGAGGTGGTGCAAGAACCGAAGCAAATACAAGTCCGACCAAAATCTGCCAGGCTGAATAGGTCGGTTGTAGATGTTGACCTGGCTCCTGCCACTGATGGACTGTATCACTGTAGTTCATGTCAAAGTGCATTTGCTAGCATTGAAAGTCTCTGTCAGCATAAATTAATCCACCAAAAGAATGAAGATGCAGACATGTTTAAGTGCACTACATGCAAGAAAACATTCTACCACTACAGGGAATTCCAACAACATATTGCTACTCATCAACCAAGTGCACCAAGTGTTAGTATGTTCCAGTGTGCAAAGTGTAATATGAAAATGACAAATCAAAAGGAATTCATTGAGCACATTGAGTCTCACAATGCTGACAGTCAGAACTATACATGTGACCATTGCAACAAAGTGTTTGATACGAAGCACAAACTCAGGAGTCACAGAAGCACTGTTCATAAATCTACGGCATATGCCTGCCACCTTTGTGACAAAGTCTGTCAAAAGAGGTTTGTATTGTTTTCATTTCCACATCTTTGTTACCACGAGTATTGGCTGAACTATTTGCTGACCTCCTTTTGTAACTTCCGTTTATAGGATAGCACTTATAGAGCATTTGCGGAAACATACTGGCGATAATCCATTTGCTTGCCCAGTCTGCAATAAAAGATTTAATCGACTTGCAAATTACAAGGCTCACATGGTAATCCATGAAAATGCTCGTCGATTTGAGTGTCCTTATTGTGGGAAACGCTTTAACCGTCAGAGCATTCAGCAACGTCACATCAAAACCCACACGAGTGAGCAATCGCGGAAGCACCGTTGTAGAGTGTGCAATCTCACATTTGGTTTGGTAAGTTCTCGCAGAATACCTTCATTTGCGTCCTATATGTAATCATATTGATGGAAATGGTTTTCGTCAGTCGTTTATCAACTAGTTGCTGAACAATTGTTATTGAATTAGCTAAATTTCCTCTCAAAATCATGGATTTTTGTCCACCAGGCCACTGAAATGTTCACACATCGCAGGCTGCACACCCGAGAAGAAGTGGAACGTGCCACTTGGGAGGATGAAAAACTTCGATTGGCACTTACTTCATTCCCTTGTAAAATTTGTCAAACTCCATTCAACACAGTTGAAGAAGTTTTGCAACATATGCCTCAGCACACTGATGAAGAACGAGATATTGCTGCTAAGCTTAAAAATCCTAAGCTTGAGTGTGATATTTGTGGTAAAATTCTCAACAGCAAACGAACATTTAATTCCCACCGTTCATCTCATATTGATGGCAAGCCATTTGTTTGCAAGATTTGCTCCAAGGGCTACTCCACCTCAACTGGTCTCAACTATCACATGTTGTCTCACACAGGAGAAAGACCGTTCCCTTGTACTTTCTGCCATAAGGGATATAAAAATAGCACAGATCTGAAGGTTCATATGCGGCAGCATACTGGGGAGTTTCCTTACAAGTGTAACAAGTGTAATAAGGCTTTCCGTTCAGCATCTAGCCTACAGAAGCATGGTTTTGTTCATTCAGAAGTCAGACCTTTTAAATGTCAGTTTTGTCACATGTCATTCAAGAGGGAGAGTACTAAACACAACCATGAGCGGATTCACACTAATGACCGTCGCTATAAGTGTAAGGTCTGCTCCAGAACCTTCATTCAGAAAGGAGCATGTGACGCTCATGAAAAGTTGCACTATCGTGGTGGAACACAGTTGTTCACAGGTACATCAAGACAGGTTATAGAGGACACTTCAGCATCAAGCTCCAAATCAGAGAAGCATGATCTCTATGAAGAATTTGAAGATGAAGATTTTGAAGAAGATGATGATGATGAAGATGAGTATATCATTTATGAAGATGAGGATGGAGTTGATGATGATGATGGAGACATTGATGAAGGAGATGACAAAGAGATGGGTGCAAGTTCTTTAAAAGATGACAGTTTGACAAATCTGACTAAAATTGCATTTGTAGACGCTTCAAAATCTAGTAATGGTGTTGACTTGCCAGTTACCAACATCACTCCAATTCCAGTCACTTTGTCAGGTGATGCTGTTCCAAGTGTTGGTGACAGCTCTGTTCATATAACTATCCTCTAATATTACCATTCTGTTTCATAGTGCTGCAATTGGTTAAAGTTAAATTTTGACCTGTTTTTCTTCCCTTCTCTTCTTATGTTGAACATTGTATACTCACTTTGTTTAAAAATTGAAGATTTCAATTCTCCGTTTAGTTGAGAAAAGCGAATTTGTATCTGATACATGTCTATACGTGTAAACAAAATGTGTGTGTGTGTGTGGGTGCGTGTGTGTGTGATTTTTGAACCTTTGACTTGCATTTCTTACAAACGTAATGCACAATTTATGATCAAGCATGTTTCATACAAAGGGATTTCTAGTACTGACAAAGATCAAATGCTTTATCCGAATTAGTTATTAAAGCAAGTTTTATTTTGTAATGCAAATGGATTTGCATTTTGTATAGATAGACATTCACTTTTATAGAATTGTTTGTTTCTGTTTTCTTTTTTTTGTGGTTTCTATAGTGTCTGTAACTGTAAACGAGTCATAGGTGTACGATTTTTATTATTTTAATGTTAGGATTTTCAATGATTTAGGTTGAGAATAATTAACCTATATATAGTTTATAGTGCGATGTAAAGAAGTCATCAGTTATGTGTTTTAGTGGGCAAAAGGATTTTGTGTTCCATTCTTTTTTTGAACTGCTTGATTTGCTGTTTTCACATTATTGTGAGACAGTGGGCCATTGTAGTAGGCATTTTGTGTGTTACAAAGTCTTTCCCCCTTCCCATTTATGAGCTTAAAATTGCTTTGAAACTGGAGTATTGTGATATATCTCTCCTGCTTTGCATCATGTCAAGACAGTTTCCTTGACTTCTATTGTTTCAGCATTGAACGTGTGTCTGTTATAAATGTTTGACTTGGATTTCCTTCGTGTTTTTATGTAATTGGGAAGTGAATGTTTTGGAAAGTCTATCGATTTGTACATACCGTTACTATATTTTGTCTTCATGTGATTGTGCTTGTGTGAATCAATTGTTTGAGTTGTTGAAGATAATCATACTTCAATTCACTTTATCTCTGTGCAATATGATTTATAATCATTCTAGTTGTATTGTCTATTTTATATTAGGAGGGTATTGTTCTTGGCACTTTCTAAAGCTTTCTCTATCTTTAACATGAAGAGAGAATAAATATGAATTTACTGAGGCCCTGTTTTGTTTTTATACTTGAATTCTTTGTTTGTATTTCATTACTAGCAAATTTCAGTTTTGAAGAATTTACTGAAGTAATGGTGAGAAAACAATAATTCTACACAAAACAAAATCAGTGTGACAACATTTATTATTGGGAGTATTGAAATTAGTCATCAGGAACTGGCATTTGAGGGTCAGAGTTGGCATCTTTCAGTCCAGACACAGGAGTATCAGCTAACATTCCATCTTGCTCTATTACTATAGTGTGTTTATCACTCTGAAGCACAATGTCTTCACTAATTTCCTGGAAATCGTTTTTTTGTTTTAGTGAAAAAACACAACAACATGTAATTGAACTTATCCTATATTTACATTTCTCATTATACTTACCATGAGATCTGGCTCCCCAATGACACAGTCCACATCTTGTTGAATCAGAACCATATGCTGTACTTCCTCACTCTGTGAGGGGTTGCTTTCACCCTGAGAGACTAGAATACCTATTCTACCTCCATCATCTTGGGGAAATGATTCAATGACTTCATCTCTCCAATTTTTTATGACAGTCACATGCATATCACTTGAAACACCATCAGCTACCCGCATGTTTTTAGGCACTGTGTGTGTCCTCTCGTGCTGAGAACACGACCCTTTTTGGGTGAAGCGGCGTCCACAAAATTTGCAGCTGTATGGTTTCTCACCAGTGTGAATGCGAACATGAGTGACAAGAGTCTTTTTTCTCTTAAATGTAGCAGTACAGTAATTACATGAAAACATTCTAGAGTCTGAATGAGTAACTAGATGAAGTCGCAGACTAGCTGCTGTTATGAAACCCATGGAACAAATTCGACATTTATATGGTTTTTCGCCAGTGTGTTTCATGTGATGAATCCGTAAACTTATTCTGGTCTTGAAACCTTCAGAACAAATGTCACATTTGAAAGGGCGTTCTCCAGTGTGAGTGTACATATGGTACTCGAGGGCAAATTTAGTTGAGTATACATTTGAACACTCCTTACATTGATACTGAGTGTTTCCACTATGGAGAAGCATATGGCGTTCATAATTTTTTTTGTTGTAAACCTGAGGACAAAATAAAGAAAAAAAAGGTGAAACATGACTACAATGTTGTTGCAGGGGAAAAAAGGAAAGATAAATTTTATGCAAGAAAGACAGACCTCTTTGCCGCAGTCTGGACACACAAAGGCACCACCATCCACATGTCCCGCTTTTCTAGCTTCTTCAATTTCTACAGCAGTGTGAGACTCTTGTCTGTGCTGGGATAGGTCCACCACACGGTCAAACTTCATACCACAGACTTTACATGAAAATCTCTCCCCTTTAGCTGTCTGAAATGATACATTGAAATTTAAGGTCAAATTCCAATGAAAAAGAAGACAATAAGGAGTTCAAAGCATCTTTGATCTCTTTGTAAATTTAACTCCCCATGAATCAGGACAGTCTGTACATACATTATCATTACTGATTTGACTTTGCTCAGCATCTTTTTCTTCTTTACTATGCATAGCTCTATGACAAAGCATTTCCTCTCGGGATGTGAATGTCTCTTTGCACATCCTGCAAGAAAAAATAGTGTTGTAATAATGTATTTTGTTCCTAAACAACAAAGATTGTGTGATACAACCAACTCACCTGCACTGCAATTTGGTTTCCCCACAAACATTTTCATGGCGGCGTACATTGGAAGGGCGGTTGAAAGTTTGACCACATTGAGAACATATGTAAGGCCTCTTCCCTTCATGAGCAGCCATATGTAAACGAAAGCCGCTATCAGTAGAAAATTGCTTGCCACATTTCACACACATATATGGCCTCTCTCCAGTATGTGTTCGTAGATGAAGTTTTAGCCGGGACCTGGAAAATTAAGGTTGAGAGAAAAAAGGATTTGTTTGGAAAGAAATGTAATGAGATGATAAAACCTTTTAATCCTACTTGATTTTGAACACCCTTGGACAATGGGGACACTGCCATGATTGCTTTTGATTCTTTTTGTGTTTGTCAAGGTGTGGCTGAAGGTGTTCCTGAGATCGAAAATGCGCCCCACAGATATGGCACTTGACAGAGTTAGTGTGTGACAAGAGATGCTCCCGGAACTGCTTCACTTCAGAAAAGACTTCAGGGCATGTGAGACATGACAGTTGCTTTGGTGAAGGTATAGTTTTGGGTAAGAAGATGGAATGGCAAAGGTGATCTTTCAGCCAAACTTCACTTTCAAAAGTCTGCTTGCATCGGGTGCACTCTAGAGATGAAGAGTTCAAGAATGACAATCCCAGTCTCTCTTTGTGTCTCAGGTTACAATGGTCGATCAAACCCACTCTTGATTTTGCTCTCATCCCACAAAAGCCACAACGCCAATGAATCTGAAAGAAGCTTGCTTAAGTTATCTCATTTGCAATATTACAGTAATTGTGAGGTGCATACACTTAGTAAACAATATTACCTCCTTCTTCACTCTTTGTTTCACTATTATGTTGGAAGCATTTTTATGTGGGTGAGATTTCTTCCTCATAGGTGTTTTCTCAGTCACTCTGGAATTTTCTTTTGATTTCTTAGTGTCTTCTAGTTTATCATCCTTAACTACATGCTCACCTACAACATTGTCCCTTAGTAGTAAATTTGTTTCCATTAAAACTTCAGTTTCAGGAGTGTCCTTGACTGCAGAAGCATGTAGTTCCAAATGTTCATTATACTTGCTTCTTTGATCTGCACTGTATACAAAGTCGCAATCATTGCATTTCAATAATTTCCCTGTAAGTAGAAATATCATCATGTTGTGGCCATATCTAAAAAATCTTCTTCACAGAAATTATGAGGGGGGGGAGCTAGACAAAATGTTGGAGCATATATTTGGTCTCACCAGGATGTGATTTAATCTGATGGAGTAAGAGTGAGTATGTATCACTGTTTGTCATATCACAATAAAGACAGCGATACAGCTTCTTCTCTTTACAATTGGACTCACTTTGCACCTGAGATTCATTTGTCATTATTGTTTCTTCCTGAGTTTCTATTAAAGGAGTTTGCTGCTCTTCTTTCTCCTCTTTCTCGCTAAGCAAACATGCGAGAAAATTTTTTAACTAACATGATGACAATGGTTCAATCGGAGTGCATTTCACTTGTACAGACCTGTCTGATGGAAATTCAACAGATTCCAGTTCGATGATAGATGCATCAGCCACATCCACATTTGCTACTTCGAAGCTATCAAGCTAAAAATGTAGGAAAATTAGTTAAAATATATATATATTTGTAGGAGAACATTTGTTATATTCTGAAACATGCTTTGCTGTGTGAGCTTCAGATTAATAAACCTACCTCGGAGAACCCAATAACTACATCTTGAAGCATTTGCTGCATTTTTTGATTTGCAGTCACACAGACTTCAACCAAAGAATGGATCCTCGACAATGTTTCGAAGCAAGTAGTACATATTGAAACAGGGAGAAGGTCCGTGGGAGTTACCTAGGCAGAAAGTTTTTAACTGAGCTAACTCATTACAGGGATAAACCACCCAAATTATGAGATACTGTAGATATCATACCAGAATGGGAAGATGATTGTTTATTAAGTCAACAATTCCTTTATTTTGTCCATCAGCATCAAATACAGGTATCAAAATGCTGTCTGTGGAGGCACATACACGACACATTCCTTCTAGTCTTTGCTCTTCATTTAACTCATATTGAACACAACCCTCACCCAATGTGAATGCAAATGAAGTGCCTTCTTCCATTCTGTCTTATAACTCTATGAACAGAATTAGTTAAATTACATTGAGGAGAGAAGAAAGTACTAATCAGCAAAACTAGATTAATGCAGAAATTGTCATAAATTAATGTCTAGAGTAAGATTTGTCTCTAAAGTTCGCACGAGGAGTGACTAGCAAGAAAGACAAAACGCTTCAAACACACCAAAAGAGGATTTATGTACTACATGCTAACAGGCGTGACCAATGACAAATAAATGTTTTTATTTACTTGACATTATTGATAGGTTAAGTCGTTAGGTTGCTGATGATGGATCCTTTTTCTATAATTGCCATAGCAAAATGCTGCGACCCCGAGCACATGTGAATTGTTGAGCAACAAAACTTATGATCACCTCCATTCAACACTTCAAAAAATATCTTGATCGAATCTGGTTAATTTATTTGAGTGAGTAAAACAGTACATTATTGGCACGACATTTCAGAGTGTGCGGTTGGTGCTACTGCTGCACTGTTGGCAGTGCCCAGTGCTCACTCCACGCATTTAAATAATTAGGGAAAACCTAACCCTCAAAGTGCCCTGAGATTTGATCCCTAGTGTAGTAATTCTACTTATTCTCAATTGAAGTATGTCAGCTAAACCGACGGAGACATTACCAGAGAGCGTGGAAACAAAACTGGTGCTCGAAGACGAGGATGATGTTGTGGATCCATGGAATGTTGTGAGCAAGTCTGAGACCGGAGTTGATTACGACAAATTAATAAGTAAGTTTTTTACTATTTGTCTTACACAATTTTGGAAATTCCCAGTCTATTTGTGCTCTGTGCTCATACAAATGAGAAGTAGCGAATGCTATTCAATCGTGAAGTCATCAGATCATTGTCACCCAGATATCGGAAATAGCGGCCCATCGGCGAGCCGCTGCCAAATTTCGTATACGTGTAGTAAAGACTTTTTTTTCTTGATGACAGTTCACATTTGACATGCTGTTCGTTACAAGCCGTTACAAGCCATTGCCGTGAGCCACTCTTCACACCAAATGATATTTCAATCTTAACTGTCTCGTTTTGCAGAAAAATTTGGAAGCTCTAAAGTAGATGATGAACTCTTGAAAAGGATAGAAAAAGTTACTGGCAAGGCCCCTCATCATCTTCTCAGGCGAGGCATGTTCATGTCTCACCGAGATATGCACTCAATTTTAAATGAGGTGGAAAAAGGAAAACCATTCTATCTGTACACTGGCCGTGGTCCTTCTTCTGATGCAATGCATATGGGACACTTGATACCATTTATGTTCACGAAGTGAGTTCTTTAGCTCCTATGTAATATTTGCTTCTTCAAAGCATTCTTGTAACCGCTGTTTCATATTTTCAATTCCAGATGGCTTCAAGATGTGTTTGATGTACCTTTGGTGATCCAGTTAACTGATGATGAAAAGTTCCTTTGGAAAGATTTAGACCTAGAAAAAGCTAGGAAGCTAGCATTTGAAAATGCAAAAGATATCATAGCTTGTGGATTTGATGTTCAAAAAACATTTATCTTTGCAGACTTGGACTTTATTGGGTAAACTTAGGTTACTTTTGATCACGCGATTGTTTTGAATCAGTGTATAAATTAACTTAAATTTTAACTTAAAATTTACTGTTTCCAGACACTGTCCAGAATTTTATCAGAATATGGTTCGGATTCAAAAGTGTGTAACCTTTAATCAAGTGAAAGGGATCTTTGGATTTGGTGACAGTGATTGCATAGGAAAGATCAGCTTTCCTGCTGTTCAAGCTACACCATGTCTCTCTTCATCATTCCCCTTCATATTTAACAAGGCAAAGTTGCCTTGCCTTATCCCTTGTGCAATTGATCAGGTAATTTTGTGTGTTGGAAAGATTTAAGAAGAGATGACATTGCAGCTTGACTCTTAAATTTGCCTTACAGGATCCATACTTTCGAATGACTCGAGATGTTGCTCCACGTCTAGGAGCGCACAAGCCCGCATTAATCCATTCTGTGTTCTTCCCTGCACTTCAAGGAGCAATGACGAAGATGTCTGCCTCTGACAATAACTCAGCTATATTCCTCAATGACACACCCAAGCAGATCAAGAATAAGGTGAGAAGAAAGGAATTGAATCACATTAAGCCAAGTTTAAAAGTCTCTTTGCCTTGCAATGATCAATGTGTACAATTATGTTTTTAATTTTGGTTCTTGAAGGTTAACAAGCATGCTTTTTCTGGTGGACAAGCCACTGTTGAAGAACACCGTGAGAAAGGTGGCAATTGTGATGTTGATATAGCCTATCAATATCTCACTTTCTTTTTGGAGGATGATGACAAGCTGGCACAAATTCGAGAGGTATGGTGAAGAATTATCCTTGTTCTTAACTTTTGCCTATAGGAAACTAATATTCTCGCCTATTAATTTTTTATTGTTTTCAGGACTACTCTAGTGGCAAAATATTGACAGGAGAGCTGAAGAAGATTCTAATTGATACTATTACCCCAATTGTTGTTGAACATCAAGAACGAAGGAAAGCGCTGACTGATGATGATGTAAAAGAATTCATGAGACCACGTAAATTGAAATATTCATATTAAAGCTACAATGTTTGTTTTTTTTTATTTAAGCTCCACTCCACCAATGTCATCTCTACTTCAAGGTCTCTCATTTCAGACAGACGATTTCTCTTGTATTTCAATTTCATAATCATCATTATGTCATTGATTAAGGGAAACTGTCTTGTAGTTCAATATTTGGCTGTAATTTCAGTGATTGAACTTGATTGATTGATTTTGAGGCAGTAATAACTCCAAGGTTTTAAAAAAAATTGTGTATAAAAATGTAAATACTTCTATTTATTCTTGGTGAATTAGTATCTGTCCATTTTCATGAACTTTCAGAATCACTGTAATCAGTATCTTGCACCATACAATTTGTTTTAATTTGGAATTTGAGAACAATAAATATTTTGCTGTGATCCAATTGAAGTGCCCTTTCTTTGTAGTTATTACAACATTCCCTCAATTCCTGCATGCCTTGCTTATCATGAGCACTTAAATTTCAAGTTAGTGGGTGGTTGAAAAACTGCAGCTGAAGGTTATCAAACATCTTGCTGTTTATTAATTACATTAACATCAAATGTTTTCGAGTGGAACATTTTGAGTTAAATATGACTAGTAGTTTGGAGAGGAGCTTTTTTTCCTTCTGTTAATTTGAAGCTCTGGCACATTATAAGTCATACAGGGATTTCTCTTTCCATCTACACATACAATTGGGCCACAAGTCAAGAAAGCCTACCACATCTTTATCAGAAAATAAAATTTCAATTGGACAGTTATTTCCATTCACAGTATCACACACTAACTGCAAGATCCCTTTAAAAAAAATTACAAATTTAAAAAGTCTGTTACTCATGATTTTTCAGGAATTGTTGATACTGATCTTCATCCATTAGCCCATCCACTTCTTCTGGTTTACTTAATTCAACTTTGAATAACCAACCTGATAATTAACAAAGAAAAACAGAATAAGGGCTGTAATTACAAGTGCTTGAGGAACAAATGAAAGTATGAATTAAAATGAGACTGATACATACCCTTTTCATAACATGACATATTGATAAGACCAGGTTTATCTTCAACAGCAGTGTTCTTTTCCACAACCTTTCCTGTTACAGGACTGTACAATTCGGATGCAGCTTTGACACTTTCTAATGCTCCACATTCCTCTGCAAACCACCCCAAATCAATTTTACAAACATTTGAAAATGCATGACAATAATCCAAGAATTGGTTTTCTTGACCACTGATTTTACTGACCTTTCTGTGTTACGTCTTGGCCGACATCTGGTAGTTGAGCATAAACAACATCACCCAAGGCATCCTGTGATCAATGACAACATAATGTTAATTGGGTTGGAACTTTTTCACTGATCCCTGGTAATGAAACTGAAAAGTTTCTGAACAAAGAATGATACTAAAACTCCCTTACCTGCGCATAGTGTGATATTCCAACGGTACCAACTTTACCATCCATCTGGATCCACTCATGTTTATCAGTGTATTTGCGGCCTGTTGAGTAAATTTCAAATTTTTTTGTAGTATTTAAAAAAAAAAAAATCTTGAAAAAAGTCAACATATGGACCGATGTAAAGCAACTCAAACACCAGAATTTTTTATTTAAAAAAGAAAAAGAGAAAAAAAAGCTGGTAATGAAGCAACTTAATATGATGTCAGAGTAAAAGTTATCAATCTGACCTCACTTTCCATCATCGGGTCAGCCAATAGATGAGCCACACAAACTGATTGTGATAAAATTTGAAACAAATTGACTTAATACATTGCAAAGACTTAATTCACAGGAAATATTATGAAAACCATACTCAATAAAATCTCTCTGGGCAGAAAATAAGAATAATCAAGATGTGAAGAAAATTAAGTTAAACATTAGTAGTGATTTTGTAACAGCGAGTGGCCGACATTAACGAGATGATAGGAAATTTGAAAATGCAATAATCGTAAACAGCGGGGAAACAAAGCTTTACCACTCGAAAAAGTGAATAAGTGATAAAATTTGGGTACATAAAGTGGACTGTATGCAAAGGAGGACGGCCTCAAACCCACAACGTTATACGTCAGACCACCAGAACCAAACGTGGTAGGGACATTACTGAAATAGTTGAGGGGAGTGAAAGGCAGCGAATCATTGAAATTTCGATCGACATACCATACAGAGTAGTTGATGAGCTGAAAAGGCGAGGATGGCAAAAATCCCTGGTCCTCGTGTTGTTGGTTAGACACTTGGTAAACTGGTATACTTTGCAGACGCGCTGTGTCGCCCTTAGGACAACCTGAACTCCAGTTGCCATAGTCCTTCTTATATCAGATCGCAGCCGCGGAAAAGACGTCCCGTCCCTCGGTACTTCACAGACGCTGCACCAAACACCAAACACAACTGATCATCTGATTCTGATCGTCTGCTCCGGCTCACACTTCGTCTGCTGCTGAACAGATGATTGCGTAAACATGCCGTTGCCAACTGTCCACATATAAAAAGCGAATGCGTCTCTCCTGTGGTAGTTCCGATTTACGACAGATTCAAGGAAAAATACATATTATTCTTCTTTATTTTTCTTTGAGAAAAGTTACCGATGAAATACTCAAGAGACGTTATTGTCATACCAATTTCACCACTGGCGTGTGAAGTTTGTGCTCCTGTAGGCACCCTCTCGATTCAAATCGAGGCGGGTCCTGACCATTCCCGTTACAGTCCCAGACACGTAATTTGTCGTATCTGGTCTTATCTTCCAGGAGACAGTCAAAGTCAGCGGTTCATATTAGCCGCATGAAAGCACGACTGACGCCTAAATTTATTTCTACGTTGTGCGAAATAATGAAAGTGATCAGAGACTTACGTCATGGATGAATGTAAAAAGAAATCAACAGTTGTTTGTCGCGCAATGAAGTGACGAAATGTTTTCTCTCCCCTGGCCGGGTCGAGTCCCTCCGCACAATCATTCGCAAGGAAAAGCCGAGATCCAAACTGTAGAAAAAATAACTTCCTCATAACGGGGAAAGCATATCAACCTGAGGTGTAGTAGGAGTTGCCTACGCGCTAGGCGCTCACAGACAACAACAAATTCGACTGGTTTTCTTTTCCTAAAAATCTTTTTGGGGGTGCCTGTACCTTCACGTTACACGCTTTTTGGCAGAGTAGATGCAAGCAAAGTGTTTGTCAGCGGCGGCTCGGACGCGATCTGATGTCCGCCGTATCTCATCTCCGAGGGCTGCCTCCCGGGGTCGCTCTCCCTCCCACAAATGCATCAAGAGTAGAGGAGAGAGAAAGAGACAGCAAAAGACGGACGCAGCGCGCAGGCTTTGGGGTCACGCCGACGCCGGGCTGACCGGGTCACGGGCCTGTCCGTTGCGTAGTGCACATCGGGCATCACGTCCCATCCCATCCCCGAGGTCGGAGGGGTCAGCCCGCGGGGGGTCCACGGGGTCCCATGGTTTCATGATGCATTGCATCACAAGGACAATAAACCACGTTCTTTTGTGTTCTTTTTTTTCTCTCTCTCAGGGAGGAAGATTTAAGTTCCACAAGGAAAAGAATACAGTATTTGGAATGATATATATTTCCATCGTCACAAAAAAAAAAGGAACATAAAAAATTTCAATTCAATTTGATGGTGGCAACTACAATGAAGCACAGGCGGATCTAAGGCACCATTTTGTGACACAAATAAAATTAATTAAAGCATTGGATTTATGTTAACCACATCTGTTAAAAACAGCCAAGATAAAAAAATTCATAAAGCATGATTAATTCATAATACTGGTGGAATGGTATCCTTTATAGACCTATTGTGTACGAACGTCCATTTGGATTGTGAACAGGACCAGGTACTGGTTTGGTAATGCACCATTCATACCACACATTTTTGGAATTATTTAGACGCCAGAAGTTGACTTCTAAAATATCACCCTCTTTCAAATGCAAAGGTTCCTGCAAAATATAACAGTATTACAGCAACACATCAAAATAAGATCATAAACGCATTCGAACGGTAACACACATTGCCACATTGATTTACCTTGATGGGGAAGAAAATTGGGAACCAGCTAAACATGCCTGGAGAATGAGTGTCCGGATTGATGCTGAGCATGACTTCCTTATACAAAACAGTTTCAAAATACCCAGCAAAGCCATGCAGAACACCATTCTGTCTGATCTTGAATTGTAAGGTTTTAAAACGGCTGTTATCAATTGGAATATCTGGGAAGAAAAATAAACATGTCATAAGCATCAATAAAATAGATACAAAAATTGGAAACAATGACCAGTTTGTGACAGCTCACAATTTACCTTTGTTCGGATGATCAAATTGGAATAATGCTTGTGTATCAGAGAGCTCCAATTTGTTCTGTTGATGAACTACATAAGGTGTCTCAAAATGCTTCAGTGGATGTTTATCATGTTCTTTACTAAGCCGCACCTAATAAAAAAGGGGGTGAAGGTCAAGTACAAAAATTGAACAGGGGTCACATGGGAATCAACTTCCAAGGCATCTTACAAACTGCATAAATAAAATATAAAATCTTACCTCATTGTATAGCTTAGATGATTGAATGGGACATAAAAATGAGGTGTACTGGCTGGGTATACTAATACCATCATCACAAAGAAACTTTTGAGCTCCATCTAAGCACTCTGGTGAAAGTTCATTATCACCAAATGATCCTAGTAGTTCAGAAACTAGGATGTCTGCTTTTTCTGGTGCTTCCCACAGTCTCATATCACAGGATACAACCGTTACTTTGTCATGCCATGTTTCTTCTTTCTGAGCCAACAGCCTGCAAGAAGAAGAGAAAAAATGTCAGTGAGGTTGAGCATAGGCCAAACATACAAAAAGAACAGAAAGTAACTTACGTCACAATGGCATTAGGGTTCTTTTCCACAGCATAAACTTTCACTTTCCGACTAGCCTTCTCTGCTGCACTTAACAAGGCTCTGACCAGCGGACCTCTGCCTGCACCAACAACCATCGCTGTTCTGAGAGTGGAAAAGAGAATGTGTTAACAGTAGACATTCCAAGACCAAATAATAAACATCAGATACGTGCTCATTGAAGAATCTTTACATGGTCCTCTCGCCAGCCTGATCATCTGGTACACGATCTCTTATGGCCTTCTCCATTGCAGATTGATATTCAGAATATTTCACAGGATCTTTCTCAAATACTTCATAAGTCTGAGATTCCAAATTGTCCATCAAGGGCTGTAGTGGACACTGTAGGAAGTCTTCATAGCCACGAGCAAATCCAACAAGGGGATCATTTAACCGCACACTCTGTAAAATTTAATCTTTCAGTTGACATTGTTCAACAGAATATAAAGTATTTGTCCCTGTCACAACTGGAAACGTACCTGCCAAAGATGATCAATATACTGCTGATAATACTGAACAGAACCATGGATCACAGAACCTGTGATAACAACTTGCACTCCATGAGGAACAAATTTGCGGCATAGCAATTGATGAGCTCGGGATAGGACGGGATACCCCTTCTTATTAGTAAGGAAGAGGGATGTTGGAAGAAGAAGACATCTGACGGGTTCACCTAACCACCTGGTTATTTCCTCTGCAGATGGTATGTCTAGAGTAACTTCAAGGGCAACTCCCAAGCGACGATCATAATTGCAAATTGATCTAAACACATTCCACCTAAAATAGTAAAGAACAGACATTAAATTGGGCATAAAAAATGTAAAATATGTGATACTAGCAAAATAAATGAAAGCATGATAATTCACCATTCCCATGGGTTGTGTTCTGCTGTTAGTAATTCTTCTTTCTCTGGAACGTCTTTTCGAAACGCCATAGCTTGAATGTATGGGCTTTCCAGAGGAACTCGTACCCATATCTGTAAAACCAAGTTACATTAACAAAACAAAATTATGATTTCAGTTTTGTATTTCAAGTATTTACCATATATACCTGGTAACTGTAGGCACCGACTACTTTTGAAAATAAGGTGCGTGCCAGATTGATATGATTTTGAGATGTTAATGACACCATCAAAGCACATAAATTGAGATGAGAAGCATAAGTCATTTCCTGAGCAAGAGCTTCCTCTGACTGTCGTCTGTAAGTTGCATCTGCACTGTCCACATCTATGTAAGGTGATATTTTACCAACAATCATAGTTGACCAGTCTGTTTACAGAGATGAAAATGGTTAGTGTACATGTCACTTTGGTATCATTTGCATCTTAAGTGATCTGACACATAAGTGATTTACCTGTACTCTGAAGTAATAAATCTGAGCGAGTGAATGGCTCCTTACGATTCATGCCTTTTCCTAATAGAAACTCTCTCTTGTAGCGAGGATGAACGATAGGCATTAATGCGAAATCATATCTAGTAAACAAGGGACATACAAAGGATAAGTATCATGAATGAGGTTGTATACAGATGACTGCAAAAAATTTGTTCATACTTGTTCTCAGCTGTATAAGCTAGGCTTTGGCGAATATCCAGAGCAGTCACAAAGTCCAAGCCACAGGACACTTTCCGAGCAGGAGGATTTTCATGAGACATGACTGCTAAACAAGACAGCAGGATTAATACATGTTATGATTTACACTCTGAGCAAATGATCGACAGTCGCTTATAACAGAAGAGGAGTCGGACGAAACTAGAACATGAATGGAGTTCATAAAGGTAGGAAACGAGTTGGCCACAAAGCATTACCCGTCAAAACGATAAGCTTTTTAATAAAGAATGAGACCATAGCAACAAATGCCGGGTTTCTGGATAGGTTAGAATCACGCGCTCAATTCTGTCTAGCTTTAAGAAACAATAAGAATTAAGGAAAAGAAATATTGAGGGAAACGTCCCGAGGAAAAATAAACTAAAATTAAAATGAAAATGGTCACCTGTGTATCAATTAACTAGTTCAACAATAAATTGACTCAAACGTTGGGAACGTTGGTCGAATTCAAGCCATGCACACGCACAGGCCACGGGAAAGGAGCAAGTTGCAAGTCGCGCGTGTGTGCGAGAGAGAAGCACCGTCCGCCGGTGGTCGTGGGCGTGCGAGAGAGGCAGGAACACCACAATCACAGCAGCCAACGTAAAACAAATAAATTGCCAAATAAATTATTAGATTAACATCGATCTTGAATAATGCACAGCCCCAGCAAGGCGGAAAATTCAAATAACCTTGTCCCGATGCCTAGGGGGTCGACCTTAACAAACTACCCCCCCCCCTCTAAAAAAATGTCATGATATTGAAACTTCCGGCACTAGGTTCGATAACCTGGACACTTGTGAGGAGCCAAATAACGAATGCTGACGCCGCTCCGGCACTCGTTCGGAAGAGGAAAAACAATCCGCCTTAAAGCAGGGAAGGCACGTCGCCGGCGGCCGAGCCGCACGTAACACTGGAGGAGTAAACCTCAAAGCTGTCGTCACGGCCCCGCCAGTCCTCCCAGTCCCAGATGAGGCAGAGGCATCTCTTGGACGGCAGCAGCCGCACCGCAGCCGCCACGGTAGGGCCAACCCTTGCCGTGCCTCGCCGTGCCTTGCTTTAACACGCTGCTGACGTACCACTACGCGGCCGGCGCGTTCGTTGCCTTAAAAGCAAGACGCTGTGCGACGCATCTCGTAAACACTTGATGAGCGGGCGGAGTATATTAATAAAGGGATGAGGGGGGGGAGGGGGGGGGGAGCTAATGGACACCCCGTGTGTTTACAGCGCTTCCCTTCTCCCTGCTTGCGGTTCTGGGCCCGGCCGGGCTGGGCTTGGGCCCCGGGCCCCGGGCCCCGGCCCCCCGACATGGGCTCCCACCGGCCCGCTAGTACCGCCGCCGCCGCCGCCGCCGCCACTACCACAGCGTGCAAAGCACGTGCAAAGTGTCCCATCTAGTTTCCACCTGCGCTCCGGTCCAGGGTCCAGGCTCCGGGGACGAGGCCCAAGGCCCAGGCCCAGCCCGCTGCCGGCGTCCGCACCGGGACCCCGGGGGACCCCCGAAGCAGGGAAAAAAATATATGTTAAATTAATAATTAGAAAACATCAAATGTACGATACAAGGTGTGAAGGAAAATCAAGGAAAAACTTCACGAAAATACAAAGTTAGGAATAGGGGTTTCCAAACGGAATCTGACGACCAAAAACTCTTCCAGGCCGGAAACTCTCGAGGGCAGGTATGAGAAATTTGAATGGCGTTTTGAGTGAAGTTGGAAGTTAGTACCCATAGTTGACGTTTCCCTTTGCGTATCGACATTTCTCATACCTGCTCTCCAGAGTTTCCGGTCTGGAAGAGTTTTTGTCCCTCTGCTTAGAGCTTGTGCTCAGATCGTCGTGCTGTGCCGTCACCGGGATCCGAGGTCACTTCCCGCTGAGCTAAGAGCGCGACAGGACACGGTGGGGGGTGAGGGCTGGGCCAGCAGGGACCAGGAGGGCACCGCACCGCGCCACCAGAGCCGCCAGCCGAGCCATTCCAGGGCGGGGCCGCTGTAACGGCGGTTGCCTGCAAATTGGATTGTGTAGCTGGTAGTGCGACCTGAGGCGGTGGGGGCCGCGGCTGCGGCGAGTTCCTGACCTCGGGGGTCTTGGGGGGCCGGGGGCCCACGCCGGCCCCGCGGGACAACAGTGACCACGCTCAACTGAACCCTTCCTTCCTTCCTTGCCCTCCCCGAAGAAGCCGAGCTGAGTGCCCGTTGCTGTGTCGACTCTCATCCAGAAGGTCGAGAGCATGGAGTGTGCGCCCCTCCCCCTCCTCCTCCTCCCCATGCCTGTCCCGTAGTCAGGAAGGATATATTAACACCATCACAGAGTAAAATAAATTCGCTCTGCATGTATCGCCCACACACACGCACGCACACTTCCGTGTCGCTGTGTTTTTCCCCTCCCTCCGACCTGTTCCCAATCTGGCGCACCTGGGCCATGCCTGGTCCGCACTCGGTCCGCCCCGGCCACTTAGACGACTGCGCCAGAGAGCCACGTAACCCAGACCAACCGCGTACCGCGCGCCGCGCTCCGTGTGGCCGTGAGCGGCTGCTGGCTGCTGGCGGCTGCTGGGGGTTGGCCACCCCTGTCCGCCGTGCCGTGTTCGCTGTGCTCGGCTCACGGCAACACTTGTTCACCGGGCACACAATCTGTTCAATAAGAAATGAGACGGGTTCGGCGGGAGCAGGGGAGAGGGAGAGAGAGAGAGAGAGAGAGAGAGAGAGAGAGAGAGAGAGAGAGAGAGAGAGAGAGAGAGAGAGAGAGAGAGAGAGAGAGAGAGAGAGAGAGAGAGAGAGAGAGAGAGAGAGAGAGAGAGAGAGAGAGAGAGAGAGAGAGAGAGAGAGAGAGAGAGAGAGAGAGAGAGAGAGAGAGAGAGAGAGAGAGAGAGAGAGAGAGAGAGAGAGAGAGAGAGAGAGAGAGAGAGAGAGAGAGAGAGAGAGAGAGAGAGAGAGAGAGAGAGAGAGAGAGAGAGAGAGAGAGAGAGGATGTGAATCACCGCGCCGCCGGAAACAGGAAATATACATGACGTAACCTAGGGAGATTTGATTTAATATCGGACGTTCGTGCACGTCGTAAAGCCCGGGGGCAGAAGAAGGCGACAAAAAATAAATAAATAAACTCATCATTGAGCCCCATGCGAGGCAATGCGAGGTCTCGCGTCTCTCGTCGTCTGGCCGTCGGCTGGTCGTCGTCTGGCCGTCGGCTGGCCGTCGGCCTGTTCGCATTGACACTGCGGGGTTCCCACTGGTTCCCTTTTCTCCTCGTGACCACGTCGGCTGTCGGCCTTCGGCCCCGCCCCAGTGCACCGCACGGCATTAGTGGCAACCACCCTTCCATTTGTTGCCGCTCGCGAAGATGGATGGTCCTACCTGCTGCCGCCGCCACCGCCGCCGCCATCCCCAAGAGGACACGGCGCCTTCACGTGAGCCACAACGGAGGCCTGCTTGGGCTGCCCCAGCGTTCCAGCAGCGCTCCAGTCACGTTCCAGTCATGCCACGGCCATGCTCCAGTCATGCTCCAGTCGTGCCGCACCCACCCTCTAGTCATGCTCTTTCTGTGCTCTAGCCGCAAGGCAACGTCCCATAGTATATGTCCGAACTTCCTCCTCATACAAAAACGAAAAACATGCGTGAATCAACCAACGCCGAGCGCCTGCGAGTGTCAGGGTAGGCCAGCCCGCACGACACGCGTGCATGCACAAGTCGGTATTGCCCACCCATCCGGCGCCATGTGCAGTGCACTGCCGAGACTGCGGCCAAAATGCGGGGTTTGCCCCATTGCGACATAATATCCACCCATCTCAGGTCAGTCATGGTTTCCAGAGACAAACTCCAGTGCTGCTCCAGTCTTGGACCATCTGGAAAAACATCCGGCACCAACTTCGTGTAGAGCAGTGCGGAGAGAAGTGGATGCACTCTTATACCTGGGATGGTCGCTCCTGCTGTAGGTGAGACAGCGCGCGCGCGCGCACACACACACACACACACACGCACACACGTACACACTCGTACACATTTGTTGCTCGGGAGCAGGACAGTGCCACTGTCCGAAGGGCTGCTAGCCGGGGGCTGGAGCCGAGAGGTGGAGGGTGAAGCCGAGGCGCGCCCGGTCCGGACTAGACTGAGCCTGGCTGATTAATTAGTGTGCCCGGCAGCCCCCAGCAGCCCCCAGCAGCCCCCAGCAGCCCCCGGCAGCCCCCGGCAGCCCCCGGCAGCCCCCGGCAGCCCCCAGCAGCCCCCAGCAGCACCCAGCAGCCCCCAGCAGCCCCCAGCAGCCCCCCCCCCCAGCAGCCCCCAGTAGCCCCCAGCAGCCCCCAGCAGCCACCCAGCAGCCCCCAGCAGCCCTCAGCAGCACCCGGCAGCCCCCGGCAGCCCCCAGCAGCCCCCAGCAGCCCCCGTCAGCCCCCGTACAGGTGGTACAGGTGAAAACCCACCGCCGCGGTGCTTCCGTTATTCAATGGACATGTACACTCTCAGCAACACTGATGAAAATTTAGGGAAAGATATGAGTTGGGGTGGTCTGCTCATCGGTCAAAGTTTTAAAACCAGTGCCTCCTCCTCCACTCCCACTGGGCGATGACCATAGTCCTTTTCACTCTCAGTGAAGCTTGTGTCACTGAGCCCAACTTTTCACGATTTTTTTCCCGCCTCCGCGGCAGTCCGCAGGGGGCCCCCTGCTCCCTCAAGCTCAATTTTTCATCTTTGCTTTCCCTTGCCCGTTTCCGTCGTCCTGTGACGCCTGGACGCGGGTTCTCCTGGTTTGCCCCACGCCTTACCACACCGCCCTGGGTGCCCTCGCCCCCTCCGGCCCCCCAGCCCCCCAGCCCCCCAGCCGCACGGCCCGTCCCGACGGACTCGAGGGATGTTCGCAACGTAAAGCTCGTAAAGCACAAACGAAGGCGACTTTTACGGCGAGCACGGGGGCCGTAATTGGACTTTAATGCTTGTGTTTCATTGTAACGCCCCGTTTAACGAGAGACTGCATACCCCCGCCCACCCCCGCCCTTTCTTCCCTCCCCCCCACCCTTCCCCCCGCGTTCTCCGTCCCCGTCCACCGTTCCCGTATCACTCGCTCGCTCTCATTTTTTCCCCCTCTTTCTCCCCCTTTTTTTTTGTGTCCGCGCGCACCGGCTGTTGGCAAGATTGGGACTACTTTTCCTGTTTCGAGAGCAGCAGCAGCAGCTACAGCGGCAGCAGGAGCAGCGGCAGCAGCGGCAGCAGGTGCTTACTCAAATGTTTGTCGTTTGAATTCGGCGCGCGCATTTTTCCCCGCTTTCTTCCCATTTCCTGCTCTGTCCGCGCGCAGAGGATTACGAGAATAGAAATTCGCCTCCGGCTGCTGCCGCTGCCGTCACCACCCGCTGCTGTCATGCTGTTCCTCCTCCAAGACGACGGTGGCGCGGCAGACACGGGGCGTACGTGCCCCCTGTGGGGCCCCGGGGCGGGGGTCCTGGGCAGCCCCACTCGGGGCCTCGTTTGGCGTTCACCATGTCGACACGTCCGGCCGAGGGCCCAGCCGGGCGCTGCGGTGCGGCAGGGGGAGACATTTGTCAGAGTGATGTCGGAACGGCAGCTGAAGCACAACGCCCCGCCCCGCCCCGCCCCGCCCCGCCACGGCCGCAGGTGCGCTGCAGTCCGGAAGGACTTTGCTGTGGCGGCAGGGGAGGCAGCAGCTGCTGGGTGGGAGGCGTAGTCAGACAGCAGCGGCAGCAGCAAAGCCTACCGGACCTACCTGCGTGCTGTGCAGGGGCTGCGAGCTGGGGCCCCCTCGAGTGGAACCTCACGTTCTGAGTAACGATGTACAGTGGCAAAAAGACGTATTTAAAAAAAAAAAAATAATGCGTATGAATTACAATATTATGTCACAGAAAATGTGAAAAATAAAAAAGGAATGACATTTGCCGCCCACTAGAACTGGAAACCGGACTTCGATCAAGGGTGGCCAAGGCCAAAGGGGTTGTTAAAATGCGAGAGATGCGAGCGATATAAATTTTCTCGAGGTTGGCTGCGGAGGCCGTCGCCAACAAACGCACCGCAGCAGAGGATGTAAACCGGCGCGGCCCTAACTCCGCCGCAGCAGAAATGAAATCTTTCGGCCCAGATATCTAAAGGAAATTCAAGTGAAACAAAACCATTTCGTAAAAATAAAAGAGAAAAATATCGAAAATTCCCCAAGTCAAAATGCGTGAAATAACTCACATTCAGATCGGGCAGTGCGGGAATCAGATTGGCTGCAAGGTAGGTACTGATGGCGCTAGCGAAAAGAAATCGCATTTTTAGGGTGTTTTTTTTTCCTTCTTGGTACCAAACAGACAGTCATTCACAGCGATCATTGCTTGCCTTCAATAAGTACACGTATGACCACGGAGGTCTCCCGTCCCCCTCTCACATTCTTAGCGGTACCGTCTCTCTCTCTCTCTCTCTCTCTCTCTCTCTCTCTCTCTCTCTCTCTCTCTCTCTCTCCCTCCCTCCCTCTCTCTCTCTCTCTCTCTCCCTTTCTGTTGGGTTCACAGTTCTGGGAAGTGATATCGGACGAGCACGGCGTGGACCCCACGGGCCGGTACTGCGGGGAGTCCCCCTTGCAGCTGGAGCGCATCAATGTCTACTACAACGAGGGCCGCGGTAAGGACGAGGCCCCCTGGAGGAGTCCTGGAGGAGTCCTGGAGGAGTCCCGGACGAGTCCTGGACGAGTCCCACCCTTAGTGCTGCAGGGCTGCGCGAGGCTTCTCGTTGTCCTCGAGAAGGCTACACATTAAACAATAAAACGAAAGCAATAACAATAACAGTCATGTCAAAACGAGAATTTCGGAAAATTGATTTATTTATTATTGCTGCGACATATAGTTCCCCCAACGGAATTTTTGTCTCGGAAACAAATGTATCGCTAGACACGGAGTTAACTAGGAAATGGGTTGGGTTCTGCTGCAGGTGCCAAGTACGTGCCGCGGGCCGTGCTCGTGGACCTGGAGCCCGGCACCATGGACACCTGCCGGTCCGGCCCGTACGGCCAGCTGTTCCGGCCGGACAGCTTCGTGTTCGGGTCGACGGGCGCGGGCAACAACTGGGCCAAGGGCCACTACACGGAGGGCGCCGAGCTGCTGGACGCCGTCCTGGACGTGGTGCGGCGCGAGGCCGAGGCCTGCGACCTGCTGCAGGGCTTCCAGATGACGCACTCGCTGGGCGGCGGCACCGGCTCCGGCATGGGCACGCTCGTGCTGTCCAAGATCAGGGAGGAGTACCCGGACCGCATCCTCAACACGTTCAGCATCGTGCCTTCCCCCAAGGTGCGAGCGCCTGCCAAGGCGAGGGTGGGCAAGCCCGCACGGCACGCGCGCATGCACGAGTCAGGGTTGCCTACCCGGCAGGCGCCATGTGTTCTCGGACTGGACTCGAGTCCGCGCCACCGGGCCCGGGCCTCCGGTGGTCTTTTCAGCTCGGCTTACTCCCGGCCAGGTTTCGGACACGGTGGTGGAGCCCTACAACTCGGTGCTGTCCGCGCACATGCTGGTCGAGAACACGGACGAGACGTACTGCATCGACAACGAGGCTCTGTACGACATCTGCCACCGTACGCTCAAGCTGGGCTGCCCGTCGTACTCGGACCTGAACCACCTCATCTCGGCCGCCATGTCGGGGGTCACCACCTGCCTGAGGTTCCCGGGGCAGCTCAACGCGGACCTCCGCAAGCTGGCCGTCAACATGGTGCCCTTCCCCAGGTAGGCCACTGAGATGCCAGTACTCGAACCCGCGGCCCGGGTCACCGCCCCCCGCCCCGACTCCGTGCCGCAGGCTGCACTTCTTCATGCCCGGCTTCGTGCCGCTGACGGCGAGGGGCAGCCAGCAGTACCGCAACGTGACGGTGCCCGAGCTCACCCACCAGATGTTCGACGCCAAGAACATGATGGCCGCCTGCGACCCCCGCCGCGGCCGCTACCTCACCGTGGCCGCCATCTTCCGTGGCCGTATGTCCATGAAGGAGGTGGACGAGCAGATGCTCAACGTGCAGAACAAGAACAGCCCCTTCTTCGTCGAGTGGATCCCCAACAACGTGAAGACCGCCGTGTGCGACATCCCACCGCGGGGGCTGCGCATGGCCGCCACCTTCATCGGCAACACCACCGCCATCCAGGAGATCTTCAAGCGCATCGGCGAACAGTTCTCCGCCATGTTCCGCCGCAAGGCCTTCCTGCACTGGTACTTGTCCCCCCTCCCCCTAAGCACGCTTGCACGGCGGGTCTGCCTACCCCGCTGTGGTCAGGCGCGGTACCACACCCAGCGCGGCCTCTGTGCAGGTACACCGGGGAGGGCATGGACGAGAGCGAGTTCAAGGAGGCGGAGAGCAACATGAACGACCTGATCGCCGAGTACCAGCAGTACCAGGAGGCCGTCCCGGACGACGAGGACACCACCGTCGACGTTACCGGTGGCAGAGGCGGATAGCGATAGCGGCAGCAGCTCAATTTCCCATCCCGAAATTTCTGTCCAGAAACACGAAAAACTGCCGGAAAAGGGGGAATGCGCCAACAAAACTAAGACCATTGCAGTGTTGTTCTTTGTTCTGTGGTCGCGCCGCAGTGCGAGCATCACGCCGACAGCAGCAGCCCCCGCTGCCACCACAACATCCTTTTGTCGGCCATGAAGCATTCGTCTTACCATGGACGACATTCCCAGATTTAATTTTCACACTTGGCCGCTTTCTCCGCAAACAGCGTTTTGCCGACGGCTGCTGCTGATGCTGCTGCTGCTGCTGCTGCTGCTGCTGCTGCCGCCGCTCCGTCTGCTCGTCTCTCCAAACGTTGTTTACCCAAGCAGTCGCTGCCGTGGTCGAGCAGCTTCAGCGTCAATCTCCCCCCCCCCCTCCCCCCTCGAGGGCTCAAAACCGCGGGGACACCGCGCGCTGTCTTAAGCAGCCTCCCCCCCCCCCTCCCCCCTGACGGAGTGTCCCGCACCTAGACGCGTTTAAAAAAAAATAATGATGTGATTTTATTACAAAAGGGAGGAGAAGAGAAAGGGTATGAGACCAGACTTGACCCTATTTTTCAATCTTCCTGAAAAAATACAAAAAGAACCATATCCTACGCTCCTATTAGAACGGTGTGCTTTGTAACTTTAGGGTACCTCCCCCTTCCTTCCCCCCCCCCCCCCCCTCTTTCACCACCACCACCGCCGCTAAGCACGTCCAGGCGAGCCCGCCCTGCGGAAGACATCCTTAATAAGCTGAGGGCGGCCGAAGAAACTGATGGCCGAGGGGGGGGGGGGGGAGGTACGTCGGTGAGGCGTCCGGGGTGCTGCTGAAACAATACGGACACAGAAAAGTTTTGCAAGTTTCGGTCAGAATAAGAGGAGAGGCGGGGAAGGGGGGGGGGTTAAGGGTTCTGTAGAGAGTAGAAGAGAGGGAGGGCAAAGGGGGGAAAGGGGGGGGGGGGGGGGAGCTGGGTAGAAAGCACACAGAGAGCAGGTCCAAAAGTATGTCGCGAGTTAAAATATCTAAATGGAAGATTGTTCTGATAGGAACCGGTGTTTACAGAAGTTGAACCGCCAGAGACACACAGCCACACGCAGCCGCCTTCGCAGGCGGGCTTCTCGCAACGGTCAGCAACTTCCCTTCCATTCCTCGTCCCCCTCCAGCATCATCTGCTTACTCAACATTATCCGCGGAGTTAATTGTGTTGGCTTGTAATTTTTCTCTCTCCTCCTCGTCTGTGTTCACGCATCGGCGGGCTGCAAGTCGTGTCCCGGGGGGACGGGGGAGGAGGAGGGGGGGGGGGAAGACTGTGGCGTCAGGGTCTCCACACCGCCTGCGGCGCGGGTTCAAATACCAGCGTCCGACAGTTTCCTTTTGTTTCGGCCGCGCGGCCCTTACGTTTGAAAACAACAGCTGCTGCCGCAATTGCTGCCGCGCCATTCGCCGTTTCCCGACAGGTTGCCTCCGCTGCTGCCGCCTGCCGCTGCTGCCGCTGCTGCCGCTGCTGCCGCTGCTGCCGCTGCTGCCGCTGCTGCCGCTGCTGCCGCTGCTGCCGCTGCTGCCGCTGCTGCCGCTGCTGCCGCCTGCCGCTGCTGCCGCTGCTGCCGCTGCTGCCGCCTGCCGCTGCTGCCGCTGCTGCCGCTGCTGCCGCTGCTGCCGCTGCTGCCGCTGCTGCCGCTGCTGCTGCTGCTGCCGCTGCTGCCGCTGCTGCCGCTGCTGCCGCTGCTGCTGCTGCTGCCGCTGCTGCCGCTGCTGCCGCTGCTGCCGCTGCTGCCGCTGCTGCCGCTGCTGCCGCTGCTGCCGCTGCTGCCGCTGCTGCCGCTGCTGCCGCTGCTGCCGCTGCTGCCGCTGCTGCCGCTGCTGCCGCTGCTGCCGCTGCTGCCGCTGCTGCCGCTGCTGCCGCTGCTGCCGCTGCTGCCGCTGCTGCTGCTGCTGCCGCTGCTGCCGCTGCTGCCGCTGCTGCTGCTGCTGCCGCTGCTGCTGCTGCTGCCGCTGCTGCCGCTGCTGCCGCTGCTGCCGCTGCTGCCGCTGCTGCCGCTGCTGCCGCTGCTGCCGCTGCTGCCGCTGCTGCCGCCTGCCGCGGGTCCTCCGCGGAAACGTGACACAATTACTGGTCCTTTCCGTGCATGAATTGCATTTCGGCCGCCAAAGGCCTCAAGGCCCGCCTCCGTTTGAACTGCGGCGGAGGGCTAAGCGCTGCCACCGCCGCCGCCGCCGCCGCCGCCGCCGCCGCCGCCCCCCGCCGGAGGGAGCCACTTGCTTCTCGTGCCTTTTCTCGTTTCCCTCACATTAAATCCATTCATTTCGCTCGCGACTAAGAGGGCCCCGGATTGCCAAGGCCCCCCCCCCCCTTACTCCCCCCCAAACCCTCCCCGGCTAATGTGCGGGTTGATAATAAATGACAACTCCCCACAAGGAAGTTTTCACCGTCGCCGGTCGCCGAGTGGAGTGGAGTGAGTCGGCGCGACTTTCCCGCGCTGCTTTCGCGCAAGAGGCAATTTTCTTCTCTCTTGAACCAATATTTGCAGCGCACAGTGGGGGCCCGGTGCGGCGCGGCGCGGGGTCGGGACGGAAGGAGAGGAGGAGGGAAGAATAAAAGAACGGTCCGAACCAAACATGCATGGGGGGCTGTGCGGTTTAATTTCAATAAAGACACAATGCCAATGGCAAGCAAACACACGCCGGCGCAGCGGCGGCGCCCAGGTGAGAGTACAGCGAGTGTACAGAGAGAGAGTACAGAGAATGTACAGAGAGTGAACAGAGAGTGAACAGAGAGTGAACAGACGTAAACACGGTTACAGCGCGGTGTTGTTCGACATGCCCACACAGAGCCGCCCGGACCGGGCGGAGATTAAAAACAGCAACATGATACTACACGCGGAATTAATCGGCAGAGTTAAAAGGCAGTCGGCCGTGTTGGGGTCGAAGCCAGGAAACCTAATTAAAAACGTTAAAATCGCCTATCTAAGTCAGATTAAAATGAGAGTGTCGCAACGCAGTAAGAAACGGTATCAAAAAAGAAACAGTTGGCACGATTGGCCGGCGCGCCGGCGAATGAGATGACGGCGGGGGCGTCGTCACTCCTCCTCCTCTTCCTCCTCCTCCTCGGTCTCGTAGGCATCCGCCGACGCCTCCTGGTACTGCTGGTACTCGGCCACCAGGTCGTTGAGGTTGGACTCGGCCTCGGTGAACTCCATCTCGTCCATGCCCTCGCCCGTGTACCTGCGGTCAAGGAGTAGCGGCAGTCCACAAACTACACGCAGCAGAGTATGAGAATGTTTCGGCCGTTTCGGCTGGCTCACCAGTGCAGGAACGCCTTCCGCCTGAACATGGCGGTGAACTGCTCCGACACCCGGTAGAACAGCTCCATGATGGCGGTCGAGTTGCCGATGAAGGTGGCGGCCATCTTGAGCCCCCGCGGCGGGATGTCGCACACCGCCGTCTTGACGTTGTTCGGCACCCACTCGATGAAGTACGAGCTGTTCTTGAGCTGGATGTTGAGCATCTGCTCGTCCACTTCCTGTGGCGACAAGGTAAATATGCCATGCCTGGGTCCGCAGTTTACGAGGCAGTATATAAAGGGTACGGGCACGGCACGGCACGGCACGGCACGGCACGGCACGCCACGCCACAGCACTCACCTTCATGGACATACGGCCCCGGAAGATGGCGGCCACGGTGAGGTAGCGGCCGTGGCGGGGGTCGCAGGCGGCCATCATGTTCTTGCTGTCGAACAGCTGCTGGGTGAGCTCCGGCACGGTGATGGCCCGGTACTGCTGGCTGCCGCGGGACGTCAGCGGCGCGAAGCCCGGCAGGAAGAAGTGCAGCCGGGGGAAGGGCACCATGTTGACGGCCAGCTTGCGCAGGTCCGCGTTGAGCTGGCCCGGGAAGCGCAGGCAGGTGGTGACCCCCGACATGGTGGCCGACACCAGGTGGTTGAGATCGCCGTACGTGGGCGTGGTCAGCTTGAGCGTGCGGAAGCAGATGTCGTACAGGGCCTCGTTGTCGATGCAGAACGTCTCGTCCGTGTTCTCGACCAGCTGGTGCACCGACAGCGTCGCGTTGTACGGCTCCACCACCGTGTCCGACACCTGGCAAGGGATCACCGTCAGCGTGGTGCAGTCGGAGCCACACTGCTCTGTGTTGTCCACATCCACACTCACCTTGGGGGACGGCACGATGCTAAACGTGGCCATGATGCGGTCCGGGTACTCCTCGCGGATCTTGCTGATGATGAGGGTGCCCATGCCGGACCCCGTGCCGCCGCCCAGCGAGTGCGTCATCTGGAATCCCTGGCGACGCAAAGACCGTCACCGCCGCCCCCAGCGTTCTCACACCGACCCTACAGAGACCCCGCACGGACCCCACAGGGGGCCCCACAGGGCCCCCACAGGGACCCCACAAGGACCCTACAGGGACCCCACAGGGGCCCCGCCGGACCCGCCCCGGGGCGCCACGCATACCTGCAGGCAGTCGCAGCTCTCGGCCTCCTTCCGCAGCACGTCCAGGACGGACTCCATCAGCTCGGCGCCCTCGGTGTAGTGGCCCTTGGCCCAGTTGTTGCCCGCGCCGCTCTGGCCGAACACGAAGTTGTCCGGCCGGAAGATCTGGCCGAAGGGCCCCGACCGCACCGAGTCCAGCGTGCCGGGCTCCAGGTCCACCATGAGCGCGCGCGGCACGTACTTGCCACCTGTATGGCAAATTCAGCTCGGTAAGCGGGCGGGGGTAGGAGAGGGAGGGAAGGCGGGTCACGCCGGACTCACCGGCGGCCTCGTTGTAGTACACGTTGATCCTCTCCAGCTGCAGGTCCGAGTCGCCATGATAGCAGCCGGTGGGGTCGATGCCGTGCTCGTCGGAAATGACCTCCCAGAACTAGAACGAAACAAAAAATGAGCAACGGTGCTCTCCCGGTCCGTATTGGATGCCGCCGCTGCCGCCGCGCAGCACCGCTGTTTGCGCGCGGTACCAACTTTTCGCCCGCCCCGCCCCGCCCCGCCCGCCCCGCCCCGCCCCGCCCCGCGCCGCTCACCGGCCAGTTCGATCCGGATGACGACGGCGAGAACGAGCGGCTGCCCTTTTCCTGACCATTTTACGGAGCGATTTCAATTCCACGAGAAGGAAAGACAACAACAAAAATGAAAACAAAACCTTGCCGCCACGGGGGCGGGGGCTGCTGCTGCTGCTGCCGGTGCTGCCGCTGCTGCCGCTGCTGCCGCTGCTGCTGCTGCGCGCGCGTGCGCGTCGGTAAACGGGACTTGCGGCACAACAATGCGTGGAGAGGCAGGCGGGGAGGGGGGAGGGCAGACAGACAGGGAGACAGACGGACAGACAGACAGGTCAGCCTAGTCTGTTAGGGATCGTTCACAAACCACGTGACATTCCTTGGAGAGTTGTAGAGAGGGGGGGGGGGTGCTGGATCAAACTGTCCCGTTGGCGCTCGGGCCCAAATCTCGCTATTACTGCAGGTCCGGTGGGTTCTGTTCACTATGAGGCCCCTCCGCGCGACCTGAGGATCCAAGTCCGCGGGTCGCGCGGTGGAAGACTGCGCTGTCTGACCCTACCAAATGGTCGTGTCATATCGTCAGCGAGAGCTAAGCCTCCAAATTTTTGAGTCGGCTCGTGGCTGACGGCGTGGCACGTGCTGCGTAACTTTTCATACCGTAGACTTCCGTTTCCGCTTTTGTGATTCTTGTCGTCTTCTCGTTTCCGGTCAAGCTCTACTCCGGAATAACCTATTACATGAACTGCGTGAGAGCGCCTGTGAGCGCCTGGGTAGGCCAGCCCGCACAACACGCGTGCGGGCACGAGTCGTGTGTTGCCTACCCAGCAGGCGCCACCAAGACTGAGGCCAGTTACACATGAGGTTCGGACAGACAGACAGACCGAGACAGACGCAAGGACAGACAGACAGACAGACGGACACACAGACACGGGACTCACCTTAGCTCCAATCTGGTTGCCGCACTGGCCGGTCTGGATGTGTACGATCTCCCTCATTGTCCCGGAGTGCTGGTGCTGGTGCTGATCCTGCTGCTGCTGCTACTGCTGCTACTGCTGCTGCTGCTGTCCGTCACAATAGCACTGCTGGGCTCGCCGTCGTCTCCTGGTGTCCGCTCTGGTACGCTCTCCTACTGCGCCGCGGTGCAACTGTTGCCGTTGCCGTTGGCGTCGCCGGCGTTGTTTGGCTTTGGCGCGGTGCAGCGTTGTCACGGCAACCGCACCGCCTTCTCCAACAAGAGCGGCTCCAAAGAAAGGAGGAGGGCTCAACACGATCCCAGAGAGGGCGCAACAAAGAAGACAATGGCCAGCACCGCGGCGGCGGCGGGGCGGGGAGGGGGCGGGAGGGGGGGGGGCGCTTCCTACTGTCGCTCACCTCCGTCTGCCAGACTTCCGCCTCTCTCTCTCTCTCTCTCTCTCTCTCTCTCTCTCTCTCTCTCTCTCTCTCTCTCTCTCTCTCTCTCTCTCTCTCTCTCTCTCTCTCACACACACATCTTGAAATTTCAGCGAAGCAATACCTCTCTGACTTTCTTTTCGACGAAATTCTCATGGGCGCGCCCCGGTCTTCCCTCTCTCCCTTTGCCTCCCCGCAATTTCCACCCCAGCCGTTTTACAAACCATCAGCGACGTAACGGTGGCGGAACGGGCAATGAAGCCGCGGCTAAATGATTGATTAGTTTATTAATGATTCCCGCGTGATAAATGGAGCAGGGAGCAGGGGCAGCGCGGGGGGAGGAGCGCAAAGGGAGGGGGGGGGGGGCGCTCTGCCGGCAAAATAAATAACGCGACCGCAAGGCGCAAAACCAAGACGAGGGGTGGCCGGGGAGGGGGGGGCGTTTAGAGAAACGTTCTACTTAGCGAGGGCGGCTGCGATCTCCGTCGCCAGGTGACGCAGCACTACGTGAGTGCGAGAAGGAGAGAGAGAGAGAGGGAGAGAGAGAGACAGAGAGAGAGGACTTGCTCTGCGCCAGCTCAGCTTGGCAAAATTATAAACGCATCGGAGAAGGAAAACAGAGTAGCCATGCAGTTCACTGACTCGGAGCGAAGCTGGGAAAGGGCGGGGGGGGGGGGGGTGGTTAGACGCTACCTGCAGGCGAGCAGGGGTGGGTGAAGTGCACTGGTGAGATTCGAACCCGCGGCCCGCGGCGCGCTCCACAGGGCTTTGCGGCGTCACGCTCATTTTGCCGAAGAAGAAAAACTCTTTTGCTGCCGTTAGCTTAGCCGGCTGAACACTGAGAAGGAGCGCCCGGTCAACGGGGGGGGGGGGGGGGGGGGGGAAACGTCCCCTCCTCTCCCCTTCCCTTCCCTTTCACTTCTCTCGCCCTTGTCCTCTGACGAAGGGTGCCGTGCCGTGCCGCGCCGTGCTGCGCCGTGCCGGCGTGAGACATCTCTGAGTAAAGCTGCCTGCCACTACCAGTATTCCCCTGATATCGTTTCCCTCACGGACGGCTGCGGCTGGAGAAGCTGTGTGACTGCTCCCACCACAAGGTTGTCCATCACGACTTGAACCTCCCCCGCCCTCCACCCCGGCAGAATATATTGCAGTGCAGAGAGAATTAAGCTAAGCAGATTGGGCTTGTGTACTGCTACCTGCGGCTACCTGCGTAGTAGTTGCTTAACTGAACCGTTTCTGTTTCTTGTTGTGCGTCACAGCCGATAATCTCACTCTCTCTTTCTTTCTGCCTCTGTGTGTATGTTGTGTATGCGTAGTGCGCATGCGTAGTTTCCGGATTCTTGTAGCCGCCGTGAGCCCGGTAGGGCAGACGCTGTATAGGTATAGACGCACGGCAAACACAGTTGCAGAGTGACTCTCAACTCTTTGACGCCGAGTGGCTCGATACAAAGAAAAAGTCACAGAAAATATAGAAAAATCAGCTTGAAAAAAAAACCATTAAATTTTTTTTTGGACAGTGAACTTAAACAGAACTAATTCCCCCCTCCCCCCGCTCGGCAGTATTTTTACTGCTGTGCAAGTTATAGCGAGCAATGAATTCGACAGGAAAAACAAAATTTCGGAGTCGCGTGGGCCCCCATGCCAGTTGCAGGCTTCTGGAAGGCCCCCCCCAAAAAAAAAAAAAAAAAAAAAAAATCCTAGGGTCTGGAAGAGGATGAAATGGAAGGGCTCGGGGCCAACAGACTGCAGCAGCAGCAGCTACAACAGCAGCAGCAGCAGTGTGTTCCGAGCGCGGATACGGCATCGCGACTGCTGCAAAACTTTCGCATTGCAGCTGCAGAAGCGGGGGCCAAGCCAACGGCGTGGTTGTAGTGGGACAGAGATATTTACTGCCCCCGCGCCGCCGTCCCCTCCCCCCTCCCCGCCCGGTAGAGCTCAAACATGGAAGTACGACGCGATGTGGGCGGTGACGTAATGGCGCCGTGGAGGTAGGCAGCTCAGCTCCGGGCCGGGCGGCGGGTTGCCTACCCTCCGCACCGCAGGGGCTCCCCACCCACACCGAGGACCACGCACCGCACCACACGCAGTGCGCGCGTCCGTGGCTGCCTCACCTGCAGAACGTCATGCAGTCCGGCAGGCTCTACTCACGTCCCCGACACGTGCACTTGGGCGGACATACGCACGTGATGACGTGATGTGATATGTCATTCGTCCGAAACATTCCCGCGCATGCCGAGACCATCTGTGGCCTTGAAGGCACCGGCGCGTTCGAGAACCTGGCCGACCTGGGCCCTGGGCCGTATAAAAGGCGCGGGCAGCCCTTGGTTCGGCACGCTGCAAAGTCACCGCCCTTGCAAGTCTCTGATCACCATGGCCGCCAAGATCGTCTCCGTCGCCCTCGTGGCCCTCCTCGCCTTCCAGGTGAGTGCTGCTGGGTGTGCCGCGGTGGAAGCACCGCGCTCTGCCCCAGGACTATCCTGGTTTTTGGACTCTTCGAGATTTCGACTTTTTCCGATGTGTCAGACTACTTGTCCGTTGTTCATCAATATCTCGGCGCGGCCTCAGCACGGTAGACCTTGTTGACCGAGTTGATGTCCTTGCAGGTGAGCGCTATGCCCCAGCTGGGTTTCAGCTTCGGCGCCTCCGGCTCCGGCGGCTCCGCTTTCGGTGACATCGCTCGCCTGGCCTCCAACACCATGAAGAACGCCGCCGCCGGTGCTGCCACTGCCGTCTCTGCCGGCGCCAAGGTCGCCAACAACGCCGTCACCGGCGCCCAGACCGCCGCCAACACCGGCATCGGTATCGGCGTTGGCCTCGCCAGGACCGGTCTCAACTTCGCCACCGGCAGCGCCGGCAGGCTCGCCAACTCCGGCGCCCAGCTCGCCGACGTCGGCCAGGCCGCCGTCAACACCACCGTCGCCATCGCCAAGGACGTCGCCAAGACCGGCCTCAACATCGCTGGGCGCGCCGTCAACGCCACCAAGTCCATCGCCCAGAAGGCCATGGATCTCAGCACCCGCATCACCAACTCCGCCATGAACCTCGGAAACAAGGCCGTCGACACCGCCGGCAACCTCGTCCTCAAGGCCGAGGCCGCCAAGACCAACCTGATCAAGAGCAGCCTGAACTCCGCTGCCGGCCTCGTCGGCAACGTCAACGGCCGAGCCGACTCCGCCCTCGGGACCGCCCTGAGCTCCGGACAGTCCGCCGTCAACAACGCCGCCTCCGGTATCTCCGGCGCCATCAACGGCGCTGCCAACTCCGCCATCAGCGCCCTCGGCAACCTCGGTGGCTCCGCCAACACCGCTGGCTCCGCCAACCTCGATGGCTCCGCCAACCTCGGTGGCTCCGGCGGCATCGGTGCCTCCGCCAGCGTCAGCCTTTAAATGACTATTTAAACGTTCCTGTGATTTGGCTTACAACCGACTGTAAACATCTTTGTGAGTGTCGGGGAATAAAAAACATCTAAAAAATTGAGGGAATCATTTATTTCGACGTAATTCCAAATGCATGAGGAACAGCACGAGAAGGGGAGTGGCACACGCTTCTCCTTTGACCTGCCGGGTGGTCTGTGGTCTTCCAACCACCCCTCGTGGACTCGCGAACAGCGATTAAAACATGACGAGCCAATGGTTTGTTGGTTGCTGTTGACAAAACCTATGTCGTCCCGGGTTCGCCAGCACCCCTGCCTTTAACTTCGGTGATCTTACGGGAACCGTTGCTTTACGGCTGCTGGTTGGCCCCGGGACGGAACGGTAGAACCCGCTACCCGGCTTGCGCCGGACGAATCTCCCGGCAACCCCTAGTCCGCGCCAATGCGCGAGCCCCCCTCCGCTTAACCACATCCTGAGGCACAGAACCCCGAACCCTAGACCCTCAGGACCAGAGGTTGGTGCCGGCGGCGTCTTAGCCCGCGCGGTCACTTGGACAGCCATACCAAAGCCACGTTCGGAAGCGTACTCTAGCCACTGTCCTCCAAGCTGCATCGCAAGAAAAAGACTTGAACCACAGGCCTATCGGTCACCGACCGATCCCCTAACCCACGTGCCTACCAAGCCACGATGTTGACGCGAGGGGACAACCACTCATCAAAAATGTGTACACAGATTCCAGGATTTCGTCGGATCAAACCCCGTGGTTTTCGTTAATTTTCGAATTTTATTGCTTTTCTGGCCATTTCAGCCTGTGTAAGTGCTATTTTTCAGCATGAAGTGAGTCCAACTTCAAATTCGCAATTTTTATCCATTTCTTTTTAAAAATTTCTAGAATTTTGTACACATGATTACGCTAGTGATTCGCCCCTCGTGTTGACGGCAGCGCGCTTCCGGCACTGTAGCCACCGTAGTCTCCACCCCACAGAGACGAACACCGAGAAAAGAAATCCTGGGCGAGGGCGAGAGTTGAACCCCGCCCCAGTCACGATGCTGGCCGGAGAACAGCGCTTTAACCGGTGCGGCTAGCATTACACGATATCAACCCACCGAAATTTCCTCTACTGTAGCATACATCCCCTCAAAGCGGAACATGAACAAGAAAAACGTCGAATTTCGCTCTCCAGCCTCTATCAGTAATTTTTTTTTCAAATATTTCTCCCGTCATTTGATATTACAGTCGTCACCGAGCAACATTTCCAGGACTGATGTGGCCGTGAGCAGCCACCCCTTTGCCTCGCCCTCGTGCTTCAGACACGGCCGCTTCTCATCTTCAATTCTGTCCGGTCTGCAGTGTCTGCAGGGACTGGCACGGCCCGGACGGTCCCTTGACAAGTTCCTGACGCCGACAGCGTGCCGTCGTGCGCCGTGGTGGCGACGAGTAAAGCCCTCTGGTTCGCTGAGCAGGGCAAATGTTTGCCCCCACCGGTGACGAGTCACCACGTAATACATTCAATGTCGTTCGGTTTCCCGACAAACAACAGGTGTTCCCACGCAGGTGTCGCCATGTTTGTTCGAGTTAAACCTATGCCAGGCAACGTTCGGCGCCGTCCCACCAGCTGCCCCCCCCCCCCCCCCCCTCCGAGGATTCAAGGGCGATAAAACGGCAAGGGTTTCTATTGATGAAAAGTGTACGATGAGGTGCGTTCGACGCGAGAGCTTCCTTCCATTCATTTAGCCCGACCGATTGTAGCGAGGGTTGTGATCTATCATTATTGCTTTCCAGTGAAGAGAATTGGGGGCTGTACTTAAATAATATTTATTTGACTTACAACTAGAGGGTCATGGCCACGATTTGTTTCGTTTATTCTCAACTGAAATGGTCTCTGACAGTGCGTCACTGGTCGTTCTGGCCGTAGCTGATGCTGAAGGAGCCCAAGGGCCCCTTCAGGTTGACGGCTGCCTCGCCGGACACTCGGAGGGCGTCGCGGGTGGCGCTGATGGCGCTCAGGGGGTTGAGGAGGATGCTGGTGGACGACCTGGCCGCGTTGACTGCGCCCTGGACGGCGCCGGAGGCAGTGCGGGCCAGGGACCCGGCCAGACCCTTGGCGATGTTGAGGCCGGCGGTGTTGACGGCGGCCGTGCGCTGCGCGGCGTTGGCCACGCCGTCGAGGACGCGGTTGCGAACGCCGCTGCCGACGTTGATGCCGGCCTCGGCCAGGGCGGAGGCGGTGTCGATGGCGCCGCGGGCCGCGTTGGTGGCCGCCTGCAGACGGGTCAGGGAGCGGTCCCCACTGCCACGGCGGTGCGCGATGAAGCCCTTGGTGATGCGGCCGCCGAGGCTGAGGCCGCCCTGGGCGAGGCCGGTAGCGCGGTTCACGCCGCGGAGGGTGGCGTTGATGCCGCCCTGCATGGCGTTGCCGGCGAGGCTGGCCAGGCGGCCGCGGGGGGACTGTCCGCTGCTGACGCGCTGGGCGACGCCGTCCTGGATCCGGCTGCGGAGCCCGCCCTGGAGGTCGGCGGACAGGGCGACGTTGCCGATCTGGAAGCCGAAGCCGCCGCTGCCGCTGCTGCTGTTGCTGCCGCTGGCCCGGCGACTGCCGCTCAGTCTCTGACGGAGGCCGCCGATGCGGGCCTGGCTGGAGTCGCTGCTGGACGAGGAGGCGGAGGAAGAGGAGGAGGAGGAGGAGGAGGAGGAGACGCTGGCGCGCAGGCTGCTGAGCAGAGACTCGCCCTGGCGGCCGACGGACTCGGCGAGGCTGGGGCCCTGTTGAGAAGCTGTCGGGCAGGGCGGACCCCCGGTCAGTCACGACGCACTGCAGGAGGTGCCATAAGACCTCACAACGCGGCCAGCACTTACCTGGGGAGCTGCTGCTGCTGCTGCTGCTGCCGACGCTGATTCCAAAGCCACGGCTGCTACCGCTCTGGCTGCCGCCGAGGCTACCGGACAACCTACCGCCTACGCGGGCGCCACGACTCCCATTCTGGCTGGACTGACCGTTCTGGCCGCCGGTGATGCTGGCGCCCAGGCTGAGGCTTCCACCCCTGCCGCTGTCCTGGCCGGATTGACCGTTGCTGCTGCTGGGGCTGGAGCCAGAGGCCTGGCGGCTGCCGCCAAGCCTGAGCCCGAAGCGGCCACCGTTGCGGGCCCCGTGCTGTCCGGACTGACTGCTGCTGCTGCCGCTGCTGCCGCTGCTGCTGCTGCTGCTGCTGCCGCTGCCGCTGCTGCCGCTGCTGCTGCTCCAGTCCATTCCGAGTCGAGAGCCAAGGCCACCACTGCTGCCGCGGGAGCGGGACAGACTACCCAGTCTGCCGCCCAGGCTGCCGCTCAGGCCGAACCCGAGGCTTCCGCCGTTCTGTGAGGCCGCGGAGGCCCCAGAGACCCCGGAGGCCCCGGAGGCCCCGGAGGAGCCCGATGAACCGGAGGAACCGGCGCTGGCACTGAGGCTGAGGTCGAGGCCGGTGCCGCCGCTGCTACCGTTGCGCCTGGAGCCGGAGCTACTGATTCCCATCCCGAAGCGCCTGCCGTTGGAACCGGAGCCGATGCGGGTTTGACCGGAGCTGCTTTGGCCGGAGCTGATGCCCCGGAGGGAAATGTCTTCGATCTGGGATCTGAGCTTCTGCTGGACCTGCTGGGCATGAAGGTGAAGGTCGGTGGTGGACACGCCGCTGCTGCCGCCGCTGCTGCTGCTGCTGCTGCTGCTGCTGGGGACGAAGAGCATATTGGCTGCGGCGTAGCCAGTGTTGGCGGCCACGAAAGCACCGGAGGAGCCGCTGTTCTTGCTGGCTGAGAGGTCCTTGTTGACGGAGAGGTCCTTGTTGACGGAGAGGTCCGCGCCGGCGGAAGCCTTGCCGGAGGAAGCGCTGGAGGAAGACTTGGAGGAAGACTGGGAGGAAGCCTTGGAGGAAGCCTTGGAGGAAGCGCTGCTGGAGGAGCTGCTCCTCCTGCGGGAGGAGCCGGACGAGCCGCTCCTACGGGAACCGCTGCTGCCCAGATCGATGTCGATCTCCACATTGCCGTCGAGGAGCTTGAGCAGGTGCTGGATGTGCTGCATCTCACTGCCCGCGCTCACCGCGAACCGCCTGGCGCGGCTGAGGAGCTCGGCCGACTCCTCGGACGATGAGGAGAAGTCCTCGTCCTCGAGCTCATGTCGACTGCTGACGGACGCGCCATGGGCCTGGAAGAGAATTTCAGTTCACGTTTGAAATGTCACGCGCTGGAAATTTTCGGCGGCCATAGAGTATTGAACTTACGCTCGCCAAGGCGAGGGCAAGCAGTAGGACGACGCACAACAGGTTGTGAGCCATCGTATGCGCGGAGGGGCGAGCTATACTGCGGGGCACCTCGGCGGCGGCGCGCTATTTAAACAGAGCGCCTGATGCATACACTCACACACACACACACACACACACACACACACGCGCGCGCGCGCGCGCCATCTGCGAAGCAATGGCTCTCTCACTCACAAAGAAAAAAAAGTGTACATACTCAAAAATATCAGGGGGGGGGGGGAATGAGAAGTCCGAACATAGTCCCCAGAAAATGTCTGTAAAAATTGGAAAAATCAAGGGGAGAAAAAGAGTTAAAATTCAGGAGGAAAACAACAACCGAAAAAATTCAAATTTTGATTTGAAATCATGGAACGCATGTTTCGCTAGTGAGGGACTCCTCGGCGAAGTTCTGATCCCCGCTGGCGTCACGGCCTCGGCACGACCTCCTCACGGCCTCGTTACGACCTCGTCACGACCTCGTCACGACCTCGTCACGACCTCGTCACGACCTCGTCACGACCTCGTTACGACCTCGTCACGACCTCGTCACGACCTCGTCACGACCTCGTCACGACCTCGTCACGACCTCGTCACGGCCTCGTCACGACCTCGTCACAGCCTCTTCACGGTCTCGGCACGACCTCGGCACGACCTCGCCACGGCCTGCTCTACTCTCCTCCGAGACCTGTACAATACCGAGACCATTACTCTTGTGAGACAGTGAAGGGCGACCGCGCCGCGTAATGTGACATCCCCGGGCCGCCGCGACGACACGGCGTTTCACGGCCGCCGCCACTCCCCATTCGGCGTCAATGACGATGACAATGATGATGACGAGTCAGATGGTTGCGGTGGTAGCAGTGGTGGCCGCGCGGCGGGGTGCTCCGGAACGTAGCCCTGCGGACCGAATCATCGGCTGCTTTGACGTGCCTGTGACGTGCCTGTGACGTGCCTGTGACGTGTCTGTGACGTGTCTGTGATGACTGTGTATTATTCTTTTTGGGGGGCACCCGACCGCGTCGCATTTGCGATCGCCCTGCTTCGCGTCGTCTGCTTTCTGCTCGGGCGACCCACTCTAGTCACCAGGCCGCATACCCACGTACCCTCGTGGTTTCCCGCAGGAAAGATTTACGAAAACAAAACCAAAAGCTGACGATGGACGAGGCACCTGATAATTTTTTTTTTTTTTACGGCGACCAGGCACTCCAATGACCCGTAAGGGTATGTCCTGAATAAAAATAGAATGGGGAGGGAGGAGAAAAAAAAGACGGGTTCATTAATTAAATATCGGCGTGCGCAAAGTTTTCAATGCAAGTTTAGTCTCTCTCTCTCTCTCTTTCTCTCTTATTCGGACGATTGCTCCTATCAACGCTGGAGCACGTGACCTGCAGCGGCGCGTGGCTCAAAGTTGTCTGCGGTGAGAGAGAGAGAGAGAGAGAGAGAGAGAGAGAGAGAGAGAGAGAGAGAGAGAGAGAGAGAGAGAGAGAGAGAGAGAGAGAGAGAGAGAGAGAGAGAGAGAGAGAGAGAGAGAGAGAGAGAGAGAGAGAGAGAGAGATATTCCTCGACGAACAGCAACGGCGAAAGCCATCGCGGTTCGGCCAAGTCGTTTCCCCCCAATTAAGATGGGAATCATTACAAAAGCCCAGCACAGCACAAAGGGGCGCCCCTCAGCCGCCCTCTGCCCCCCACTCTGCCCCCTGCCCCCCTCTGTCCCCCTCTGCCCCCCTTCTGCCCCCTTCTGCCCCCCCCCTGCCCCCTCAGATCAGGAGCGTGGAGAAGGTTGTTCGGCCGCCCTCACAGCCACTGTTGCTCCAATGTGTGGTATTCAATCAGGGGAGATAAATGACCCCCCCCCCCCTTTTCCCCCAGGGGAGGCGTTCTCCCATGCCGCCCACTCCGAAAACCAACGGCGAACACAGCGGTGAGGCCAATCAGCGGCGGATTGAGAAGCGAGTAATAGTAATCTCGACCTCACCTTGGCATGGAAGGGCGAAGTGAAAATACAAAATCAAAATTATAGAGGTCGGTAGTCAAGTGAGCCGGCTGACTGAGGACACTACGGCAAGGAAACCGAGGGTGACAACGGAGGCCTTGCTCATTCTATCCCCCTCCCCCGCTCTCTCTTTCTCTGTGTCCCAGCCCCCCCCCCTTTTCACCGTTAAGAGGCTCAAGATGAGGGCGAGTTTTGCGCCCCCCCCCTTCCCTGCCCCCATCTTCCCTCCTCGTAAGTTATGGTACAAAATGAGAGGGGGGAAGAAGGAGAGGGCGACGTCCAAAAGTTGCAGCAGCATAGCGCGCGGCACTCGGCCTTTCAGCGTGAGTGCGAGGACGGGGGACGACGGCGACCCCCCCCCCCCCCCCGGTAGGTGTAATGCTTAGAGCAACCCCCCCCCCCCCCCCCCGCCAGGAGTGCTGTCCCTACCAGAAAATGTTTCACCAAAATTTACAACGAAAAAAGTAACAAAAAAAAAAATGTGAGTGATATTTTTCTGAAAATTTACATCTGTGATGAAAGGCGTCGAGTGCTGCATATTCGGAGGGGGCGGTGGTGGCGTCTGCAGAGGAAACGTCTACGGCGGCGGCGGCGACCGCCAGCGGGTAATCCGTGAGCCGTAAGCTGTGGTCCGGGTGCCGACACGGAGGGCTTCAGGGATCTGCCGAGTGCCGTGCCGTGCCGTGCCGTGCCGTGCCGTGCCGTGCCGTGCCGTGCCGTGCCGTGCCGTGCCGTGCCGTGCCGCGCCGTGCCGTGCCGTGCCGTGCCGTGCCGCGCCGTGCCGTCCCGCTCATCCATCGCTTTGGCCGGGAGAGCGCGCGTCTTTGGCAAAAGTACGATTAGTTCCGTCCACCCCACCGTCTCGGCCCGGTGCCGGGGCGGATGCCGACCGGGCTCGTCGAGTCGACTCCCCCGAACGAGAACTTGAACGCCCCTCCGCCCGCCCGCTAATGGCGCATGGAGCGCGCGAGACCGTTTTGAAAGGAGGCGAAAGAGAGTATCTTTGGCGTTTGAAAGCGCGGCGGTGGCGCAGCAGCGCAGCGTGCACTGATTCCCGCCCGCCTCGCCTCTTGTTCATGACCGCTCTGAATGGTACGTCGCTGCCGACATTGAAACACTTCCCAGAAATCTCGCCGTGATCTGAGCGGGAACCGACCGCCAGACATCGCGGTCACTAAGACCCCTGTCACATTCATCTACGAATTTCCATATGTGTCTGAAATGCAGCAATGTCAGTGATTTCTTGGCTCAGTCCCGTAACGTTTCCTATCCTAGATTAATAGGACACCGCATTTAAAATCCACGTGCACTTTCAAAGCAACTAACACCCTCCAGCCTTTCTCCTTTTCCGGAGTGTCCCGCGTGGCCACGGCCATCACTGTCCCCGTCTCTGACGGATGGCCGTGTCCTGTCCGCCGGCATTAATTTCAATACCGCGCACGCAAAATATTGAAAAAGTGACAAGTACGTACCACTTCGGCGTGCGGTAAACAATAGACTCCCCAACCCATCCCCCCCCCTCTCTCTCTCTCTCTCTCTCTCTCTTTGTCTCTCTCTCTCTCTCTCTTTGTCTCTCTTTCTCTCTCTCTCTCTCTCTCTCTCTCTCTCTCTCTCTCTCTCTCTCTCTCTGTGTCTCTATCTCTGTCTGTCTCTGTCTCTCTGTCTCTCTCTGTCTCTCTTTCTGTCTCTCTCTCTCTTTGTCTCTCGCTTTGTCTCTCTCTCTCTCTCTCTCTCTCTCTCTCTCTCTCTCTCCTCTCTCTCTCTCTCTCTCTCTCTCTGTTTCAGTCAAACCGCGGCCGCCGCGGCGGCAAAATCGTTTAGAGAAAATCTCATCAATCCGTCCGTCCGCCGGGTGCCGCCGCCGGACTAACCGACCACCGCGCCGGCCAACTTTTGAGACATAAAATTATGAAAGCGGCGCCTTCTGCCTGCGGGCGCTCCTGCTTTCGCCAACGGATCACCGCTCCCAGGGCGGCGGGGGGGCGGTAGAGGGGGCGGCGGGGGCGGCCCGCCTCGGGCGGCTTCAGCCCGGAGGGTAGGCCGCCCTCCCGCACGCGTGCCCGGCGGGATTGCCTATCGGCCGGGCTGCCGCCGCCAGACACCGCACAGCACAGCCGGACGCTGCGTGACCTCCCCTCCCCTCCCTTCCCCTTCCTGCTCCCCTCCCTCCTCCCCTCCCTCCTTCCCACCGATGCCGCGGCGGTTGTCGCCGACGTGTGCACGCTGTACTGTCCCCGCGGCCGCTTCGTCCTCACCTCCGAGGTTCCCCGACCTCCCTGAGGTGCGCGGTTTCCCTCTCTGTGCTTTAAGCTTTAATTGCACCGTCCCACACGGACTTGCTCTCACCTTTGATTTCCAAATAAGGGCGCGCACGTCCGCTCTGTCCGGAGGGGGTAGGGGGGGGGGGGGAGGGGCTGAGAGAAAAGGGATCGGGCAGCGAACAGGCGTTCGCCTTCGGAGGGAGGCTGCTGCGCGGAAGCAAAAGGGATGTAAAAATTAGTTTCTCGCTGCCCGCCTCCCCCCCTGCCCCCGGAACACCCTCCCCCCTCCATTTTTTTTTTACACGCACTTCTACACGGGCGAGCTCGTTTTTGAGGACCGTCGAGATGAGTTGCTTAAACTTTGAGGGCGGAGCGGAGCGCGCAGGCGGCGGAGGGGGCCGGGCGGAGCCGGGAGCCGAACCCAGCAGCCCGAGTCCGAAGCCGTCACCGTGCAACCCGGCCCGGGCCTGCAAGGGCGTGCGGTTTTAATAAAATAAGACGACGTGCGAAAGTAGGAGCTGGCGGCGGGGGTGGGGGAGGGGGGGGGGGCTCCATAAAACAAGACGCCGGGTAAATAAACAATGGGCCAGTTAGGTCCCTTCCCTTTCCTAACCCGCCCACGACCTCCCCCAGCGTGTGGGATGGGCCCTGGGCCCTGGGCCCGGGTCTGAGGCGAGGAAACACTCTCAGACAGAAACAGGAGTGAGAAAGCGAAATCAATACACATACAACTCTACGGATTTTGTTATAGAAAGGGGCAGAGCAACTGACAGGGATACAAACTGAAGAGACAACAATAACAAAACGACAAGCTCGTATTTTTCAAAGATTAACAAGACAGGCATGGAGAACGCTTTACCGTCGTTCTAGGACAGGCTCGTTCTTTGGGGCTGTTCAGATACCACGTGAACACTTAGAAGGGAAGGGGGGTTCACGAAATGTCCACAACTGTCCTGGTGAATTCAAATGATGAAAAGTTTTGATTTTTTTTTTAAAAAGTGATGAGCTCGTTACACTCATGCACTATTGGTCGAATGTGTTTTTTTCGCGGTTTTCCTCTTTTTTCTATTAATTGGTAGAAAGCGTTTCATTTCAATAAAAAAAAATTTAATTCAAAAGTATATTGAATCCTCAAGATTCAGACCCTGCAAATAAAAAATACAACAACAACAAAAAACGGCAAAAATGGGTGGGTCCTACCTCGTCCCAGACTTCCGTCCGGAACCGTTCCTGCTTAACTTCGGTGTTCGGATGGGAACCGGTGTACCAGGAGTTGACCGCCGCTAAGACACAGGCACGACGCAGCCGCCTTGGTAGGCAGGCTTCCGCAACGGCCAACATCGCCCCTTCCGCTGACTAGATTTCAGGAGTCAGCCCCCTTCGACCAGCCAGTTGGTCTGTGGCCCTGAGGCCACTCCCTCGCGGATTGAGAGGGAGGTAGGATGCCCAGATCGTACACGGCCGAAGCCGATTGTACTCTACTCTTCTACGCCATGTATCCAAGTAGGTGTTGCCCGAATACTCCAGATTCCGAGGCCTTACGCTTGAAAAATGTAGAAGGCCGAACCCTAGGCCTCTACATTTAACTTCTGCCGAGTCTTGGCAAGCACCATTCCCCTGCTCGGGCGTCGAACCACTGAGTCAACGAGTGTATTCAACCTCCGGGGAATGGCCGCGGCCCAACGTCCGCGGTCACTCAGACAACACACTTTGAACACGTTCTTTTGGTATATTTTACCCACCATCCTCGGTCGGCAGACTTCAGAAAAATTTTTACTCCGGCAAAGAGTTGAACCCCGGACCTTGCGGTCGTCGACCCGTCCGCTAGCCCACTACGCTATGGAATTATGGTGGAGGGGAGCAGCGCGCTATTGATACTTTAGCCACTGTTGTCCCGCAGAGAGCAGCACCGTTTGCTCCGAGAGATGGCGCTAGTGGTCAACGGCGTTTTCTGGCTCGCGCTGCTGCTATACATACAGCAAGTTACTTTAGTCTCCGGGCGAGTCCCCTCGTTCTTTTTTGCTTCTACGTCGTAGCAGTAGTAGTAGTAAGCAAACGAACGAGTAAATATTGAAAACAATAAATGGGAAAAAAATTGTCCGAAATGGAGCAAATGACGTCGGACCACCATCATTGTGTTGTTATGTTATGATTGAAAGCAACAACAGCGCTGCTCGCCGCCATCTGACGAGCTGCGAGTATTCGGCCGCGAAAAATGGCGTCATTTGCGGGGAGGCTGGCTGCTCGGGCGGCCCGCAAACAAGCCCGGAAAGAGTAAGCACCTCTGCTCACGTGAGGCATGGGACGAGAGAGAGAGAGCGAGAGAGAGAGAGAGAGAGAGAGAGAGAGAGAGAGAGAGAGAGAGAGAGAGAGAGAGAGAGAGAGAGAGAGGGGGGGGGGGTTGTTGCGGAATTCGCGTGCCCAGCCTCTGTTCACTCACCCCGGAATCTCAACCCCATCCGCGGGCACTGATGGCCACAATAATAGCAGCCGACTAAGTTTTTAAGGTTCGCATGAAAAACAACCTCACCGACCGTCGAAGGGTGAAGAGGAGAGGGGGGCGGGCATTGAGGAAGAGAAAGGTCAGTTGAATATGACAGGAAATCTCTTCCTCTTCTCTCACCCTCTCACTGTCTCTCTCTCTTTCAGGGAGAGCAAAGAAAGCATGGAGAAAAGGGGAGCGGGGGAGACGAAGTAAAAGGAAAAAAGGGGAGGGGGATTCTCTAAAGAGGATTACTCCAATGCGGGATTTTCCTTCAGAGAGCGAGCGAGCGAGAGAGCGTGCAAGAGAGTAAAAGATAGAGAGAGAGGTTGGTATGGCATGCTGTGTGCCCCATTAATGGTCCCTTACGCCTCTATATGTGTGTGAGCGAGAGAAGGGGAGTGAGAGAAAGAGAGAGAGAAGTAGGTGGGGGGGGGGGGGGGCGTCTGAAATATTGGTGGGGCTTCTACTAGGGGTGGGGGCGGGAGAGGAAAGAACTGTTGCACAGCCAGCTGCTACTTACAGACGGCGTGCTCCCTCCTTTCCGTGTCTCTCTCTCTCTCTCTTTATGTCTGTCTGTTCTCTCACTCTCACACACCACCAACGCGTACCACCGAGTACGTATATATATATATATATATATATATATATATATATATATATATATATATATATATATATATATATATATATATATATATATATATATACGTATAGTTTTGATATTTTTTCCCTCGGGCCTCTCGCCGGCTTATTTGTTGCCCAGGCGGCTACTCACCGACTGACCACCGCCCGCCCCCGCCCGAGGAAGGAGTTTGCCAGAAATACAAGTTTGTCTGTCTGAAAGGCTTTGGGTCCGATGCTCCGTCCAGCCGGGTCCAGCAGGGTCCGGCTCAAGCGCAGTAGCGAGGCCGATGCCAGCAGAGCGGTGCATCTCAGCTGAAATAGACTACGTGATCGGTGCCGCGACTGCGAAGGGAGCGAGAGAGAGAGAGAGAGAGAGAGAGAGAGAGAGAGAGAGAGAGAGAGAGAGAGAGAGAGAGAGAGAGAGAGAGAGAGAGAGAGAGACAGACAGACAGACAGACAGACAGAGAGGCAGACAGTGTCTCTGTGACGTCACCACAACACCACCTCGCTCCGCACCCATCGGCAGCCGTCGGCATAGCCCTGCACCTGACAGGTGATGCTCCGGGTACCGCGCGGGCCCCAGTGGGGCACACGACTGCTTCTCTCTCTTCTAATTACTCGCCTCCCTTTGTCACGTGATACAGTTGAGCCTGGTGGCGGCCCCCGCCTCTGCCCCCGCCCCCGCCCCCGCCCCCGCCCCCACCGCACACGAACCGCCGCCACAGGCAGTGCAACTTCTTCCTGGGCTCCGGCACTCGGGGGGCTTACGGCTTTCCGACGACTTCTTATATGTGAGCTGCGCACTGCACTCCGGTGGTGGACAGATATATTTCCACATCCACGGAAAAAAATAAATACGTTTCGGAACTGCGGCGACATTAATTTCGCCCATGATTCTACGAGGGGTCTGTTATATTTACATTTCGGAGGGACATCCGAGCACCGCAAGTGGCGCAGGAATTTCTGTTGCTTTTTCCCCCGGCTGCTGCTGCTGCTGCTGCTGCTGCTGCTGCTTTGTTTTGTCGCTTTGAGATGGACTCGGTGGGGCGTGTGATCGCTCGGCCCGGTATTCTGTTTGTCCCGCGCGGTACGTGAATAATGCCGCGAGGGTCCGAGGGGGGGCCGGAGGGGGGGGGGGGCGGGGCTAAGAACCCCTCTTGGGGCCTCAGGGGGAGCTGCTCCGACCCCGCCAACCCGGCCAGCCAACCCTGCACAAGCTGCCCGGGGATGGAGCCACTGCTCAGTGCTCACCCTCCAATCCAACTGCATCCGCCGGCCAAGGCAGTGAAAAAAAAAAAAAATTACAGCTGTTTGGACTGATTCCGAAAACCAGTCGGGAGTGAGCTTGAAATTGTTGGTGTTAGATTGAAACTCACCCCCTCCCTGCCGTCTCGGTGGCCGCGTGTACAATTAACTGAAGGGAGGGGGGCTGGCACCAAATCCGACTTTCCCGGGCTTTGCTCTTCGGCTGCGCCCTGAACTTTATCATGTATACGTGTGTCCGTGTCAGGCCCGGCGGGGCGGGGGAGGGGAAGACGGGTGAGGGGGGGGGGACGGGTGAGGGGGAGGAGGGGTGAGGGGACCTGTTGCCCGCAACGGCACCCCACCACCCCTCCCAGCCCCCTCAGACCCGTCGCGTCTTCCCCCCAGCTACTGCTTTATACTCCGCCAACCAGAAAACTGGAGGCGCCTTTCGACAAAAGCCAGTCTCGGTCCAGTCCCACACAGGCCAGGCTCCCCGGCTGCACCCACATCCCTCCCCTCTGCCTCTGCGCGGACGCCGCTCGGACACCCTGCGGCCACGGGCACGGGGGAGGGAAGCGGGAGCCGGCGTGGCAAGTTTGTTGTTGGCAGAGAGGGCTGGCGCAGACAGACAGGTGCGCGCGGCTCACTTGGAGAGTAGAGCGGTGCTGCAAATAATCGGGAGCAGCGCTTGCCGCCGCGCCGCCGCACTGCCAATAGTCAGCGTTGTCGTTGGAGGACGCGTTACGCTGTGCGCTCGAGCGCGGGGTATCTGCCGGCAGACGTCGTACGCTGTGTGTGTCGTGCCGGGCTGTGCGCTCGAGCGCGGGGTATCTGCCGGCAGACGTCGTACGCTGTGTGTGTCGTGCCGGGCTGTGCGCTCGAGCGCGGGGTATCTGCCGGCAGACGTGCAGACGGCAGTGAGGGCCGACACGCTATTTATGCACGGCCCCCAGCACCGCCATACCGCTAGGCACCACTGGGCACCCTAGCTCGTCTTCGCACGCCGCCGCTGCTTGTCGCTGACCCCACAACAACTTCACCGCCGCCGCACCGCTCTGTTTGCCAGAGTTTGTGCCTAACCGCGCAGACAGGCGCACAGCCGCGCAAACCACCGGCACAAACCGGCCAGTAGCTTAAAAAATACCGCCTCCTGGGTTCAAATACTGGGTCGTGAATTTTTATTTTCCTGTTAATGACCTTTTTTTTTTCGGTAATTAATACTTCACTTATCTTGTAGACACCCACAGCACTGAACACTCGTCCTTCCACCGTTTCAAATACCGTGTTCGAGGGTTCAAAAACCAAGCCAACGCGTCTGCGCGTCGTCACCCACTGATCCTGCGATCGGGACGAACAACGAATGGTTTAGTGTCGGCCGGGTTTTGTCCCGCGAAGACAAACTGCGGTGTGACGCACTATATACTGCTATATATAGGGAACGCAGGGCAGCGGAGGCGGCGGGGGCGGCGGGGGCGGCAGGGGCGGCCCGCGGGAGGCCGAGGGGAGATATGAATTTTATAATTAATGGCTGTTTTACGGTCGCGCGCCGAGCAGTTTCAGGGGCGGACAATCTGTCCGACGTAGTTGTGGTAGGGAGGCGGCCGGGGGTGGTCGGGGGCGGCCGGAGGCGGTGTGGAGAGTACTGACCCCGTCCCGTCTATGCCCGTATAATCACGGAGCCAATTTGCGAGGGCAGCGCGCCTTCGAGACAAAGCTGTGTCTCAAAAGCCTCACACATCTCTCTCGCGGCCCGGGAAAGTTAAATAAAAATAAATAAATCGCAAAACGCGCGCAGGTTGAATTTTGAAAATGGACCGAAATCTGTTTGTAGCCCGTCGTCTCTCTTTCTCTCTCCCTCTCCATGCATCCGACTCCCCTATTATTCCCTTACGTTCGCTGCCTGTTTGGATCCGCATTCTGTCGTCGTGCGCGATGGCAAGGTATCTCGATATTGTTTTGTCGTCCGCACGCACTGTGTGTGTGTGTGTGTGTGTGTGTGTGCGCGCGCGCGCATGTGTGTGTTGCGTGTGTGTGATTGCGGATGGATAGGCACACGGAGCCTCCCCTGAGCCCCCGCCCCCTCTGCGCCACAATATAAATGGACCGCATTGGGAGGGAGGGGAAAGCAGCAGAAAAACAAGAGAGAAAGGGGGGGGGGCATCTTCTTGTTAGAAAATAGCGTGTGACAGAAACACGACATGGTTCGTCCTGTCCACCCGCAGCGCAACCTGCAGCAGAGTAAGTAAGAGAGTATCGGTCCACTCTCTCTCGCGTTTCCGTTACCCCCGCAGCACCATACCTGGAGAGCAAACACTGTGACGAACTATGATCAGTTAACCGTCCGCGCAATAATACGTGGTGTGTCGTCACGTTGAAGGCTATCCGCACGCGTGATTTCTCATAGTCACAGTTTAGCACTGCCTTCGCAGATGAGTTTCCCAGTCCCGAACCTGACTGACATTCCAAACTGAAAAATGAAAACCAACAGGGATTTCCCCCCTCGCGCCGCGCCGTGTGTCCCGCGCGAGGAATGAAATTATGTCGCTTCTGCTATCGTCACTTTGGGTCTGAGGAGATGAGTACACCCCCAGTGCAGCCGTGTGGCCCTCCCTGGGCTCAGGAGGAGATGAGTAATCGGCCCATTCGGGGCTGAGGAGACGCTGAGCGCTGAGCAGTGAGCAGTGCTGGCGAGCGGTACAGACTGCATCCGCGGCATTCGAGCTCTGCCGGAGCCTAGCCGACGTGGGCACATCATTGCGGGGCGGAGCAGAGCGGAGCAGAGGAACGAGATAAAGTTTGGCTTGAATTAACAAGACGCCGCCCGCGCCTTGCTTCTCTTCTCTTAAAAAAAAAAAAAAAAAAAATATGAAATGCCCTCGGAGGAATTCGTTCCTTCAGGAAGGCGCCGCCACCGCCGCCGGTTCCCTTTCTGCGTCCCGACGGTGTAATAGCCGCCAAACAAATTCGGCGTTGTCGGGTCTAATTCGGGCCACTTAATATGCACCCCGTGGATGGGGCCGCAACGGCACCAAGGAGCTGGTCAGGAGAGAGAGAGGGGGAGAGAGACGGAGAGAGAGAGAGAGAGAGAGAGAGAGAGAGAGAGAGAGAGAGAGAGAGAGAGAGAGAGAGAGAGAGAGAGAGAGAGCGCACGGCGGCCACACAAACTTTGTGTCTCTCCTTGTTGCACCCTGCTGCTTGCTAATCCCGTAGTTTAGTGCCACCACGACTGTCCGTTGGAGAGGGTGCTTGCTTGCCCCCCTTTTCTACTCTGGATCGCTACCAGAGTGAAGCAGGTACGCAGTGGGTGTGTATGCAGCACCTTCGTGACGCCCCCCCCCCCCCCCCGCCTCTTCCACTTGAGCCCTGCCCACCTGAAAGTTGCATGCTGCGTCTTGGCACCGCCGCCCGCCGTGGCCCCACCCCACCGGAAGGCCAAGCAAAACGGAATGCATTAATGTAAATATCCGCCTAAATGAGTTGAACGCGACAAGAAAATAACGGGCAAAGCAGGAGGCAGAGAGAGAGCAGAGAGAGAGAGAGAGAGAGAGAGAGAGAGAGAGAGAGAGAGAGAGAGAGAGAGAGAGAGAGAGAGAGAGAGAGAGAGAGAGAGAGAGAGGATGAAAAAGTAACGGAGTGGGTGGGAGAGTAGATACGTCGGGTCCGCGTCGTCCCCGTCTTACTCAAAGTCAACTTCACAATTCAATCTAACTTTCGCCCGCGCCCGTCCGGATCGGCCGCGGGTCATATTGTATTGCAAATTGAGACAATCACCGCACGTTATTCACCCTCACGGCTCGCGGCCTGCGAATAGCGTCATCATCGTCATGGAAAGGCGCGCGCGCGCGTGCCGACGGTGTTATATCAAATTGAAAAGTAAAGCGTACGACGACGACGCGAACGCCGTTTTCTCGCGCGCGCGTGCCGGGCGGGGGCGGCGCGGGGGCGGCGCGGGGGGCGTAACCTCCGACCCTCCCCGCTCAGCCGCCCCCGACGCGCGTTATACCGAATGCATCCACATCCGGGCGGCGCGTATTAATATGTATAGATATTTATTAGCGAGGGGGAGGAGAGGGCGGGCGGGGCGGGGAGTCCGAGCCGAGCTCCGCTGTGCTCTGTACCCCCCTGGGATGTACGGCAGGACGGTGGTGCGCCCCTCTGTACGCCGGCATGGACACGATAGCGACAAAGTCGTACGGCCCCCGTCAGCCCGGCGTGTACGCGCGATTGTACGCCCCCCTGCATCCATTCAGCTCCACCTGTGTGTGTGTGTGTGTGTGTGTGTGTGTGTGTGTGTGTGTGCGCGAGCGACTGCCTGTTGGTATATGAAAGCCAATGTGTGTGCTTCACAGCAGGTTTATTTATGCCCCCCTCTCCCTACTCCTTCCCCCTTCCAACTCCCCCGCTTCCCCCATCCCCGTAGGATCAAACTAATTAATTTACACACAGCCGCGCCAAACCCCGGAAATATATAAATAATGCCAACAGTTGGTGAAAAATAATGATTGAATTTTATCGGGAAACAAAAATGAGACAGGGGGTTTGTGTGGAGAATATGCGCGATTTACTTTAGCAGGGAAAGGTTGTGATATCAACTATGTATGTACAACTACAAAGGATTTGTTTTTGTTTTTTATCCCCTTAAATTTTACTGTCCTCTACATGAAACTCAAGACAGTCAGCGTGCACATCTTGAGACAATCAGACACAATCGTCGATAAAAAAAATAATCTTGAAAAGTGTCCGAGAATTAGGTTTGAGCTACATTACAGGGCTGAAAATGACAGTAAAACGCCATTATTAGACTTCAATTTTAAATTTTCTTTAAATTTGCTGGAACAATCGACACAATCAACACAATCAGTGTACACTTTGGGGCGCTTGTCTGGGTGGTGGTCGCGTCCGCGATCACGCTGCGAATCGGTCGGATTACTGTCATCGTCTAGTTTCCGCTTCATCCGCTTTTCGGACCCGAAAGTATGATAATATTCATTACCCCCCCCCCCAAAAAAAAAAAAAATTACCCCCCCCCCTTCCCCCCCTCTCGGTAAAAAGACTCGGCTCCCCTGGAATTGCCGATCCGCTGCCTGGGCACCGCTACGCATAGAGCGGCACGTATCGGAAATAAGTTGAGGCCCTTTTACCTTTTATTATTATTTGTTTGTTATTTTTCATACCGGCGTTTGTGTTTGGTGCGGTCGAACTCAAAAGTTGCAGGAAATGCCAACAATGTTTCGGCAGCGTGCATTCTGGGGAAAGTTGTTTCGCTTGAATGAGCGTTGTCGCAATGGATGGAATCTATTGGCGCGGTGAACGAGGGGAGAGGAAAGGGAAGAGAGGGGGGATTGGGGGAGGGGGGCGGGCACTCTCATACCCGCACTATTGCGATTGAGAATATTAATAATGAGCAATATCACGTGACAGATTACGAGGCAAAGGGTGTCACATGCACGGCGCATAGCGGGCGACCGCAGCGGTCGGCCCGATACATACAGAGACAATGCTATATCAAGGTTGGTCGATTGGTACTGCTTTGATTTCGTCTGGCGGCAGTATGCGAATCCGCTGCCACCTATGTAACAACGGGACTTTGCGGTGTCAGAGGTCTGTACAGGAGGAAATGAGACCGAGTCGGTCTCTGGCACGCTCCACAGACCTCACGCTCTAAACTATTCATTGCGTCCTCTCTCTCTCTCTCTCTCTCTCTCTCTCTCTCTCTCTCTCTCTCTCTCTCTCTCTCTCTCTCTCTCTCTCTCTCTCCTGCGCTTTGCGGAATAAAACAATAAGCAACAAAAAAGAATACAACAAAAAAAGCAACAAAAACAAACGCATACACACTCTGAAAGGTAGCAGCAAAAGGAGCAGACGCTCGGAAATGCCGTTTTAGTGGCGCTCTTCAGGGGAACACGCCCCGTTTTTTGGAAGCCCGCTCTGTCTGCGCCATATCCGCCGCTGTGACAGAGAATAAGCAACAGCGCTGGCCAGCCGGCGTAGGACACATTCTCTTTGCCTGGCCGCCCTTCTCTAGCCCTTGTCAGCGCCCCACTATCCTCCTCTATCCCTCCTCTCCTCTTCCTTTTCTATCCGCCTCCCCTCCCCTCTCGCGTACACCAAACCCGAGGCGCAAACACCTCAAGTTCAAACCCAGTTAAATATCTGAAGCGTGCAGTGGAAACTCGAAACCATGTTCAACAACATTTCCACAGCGGAGAAATTGCGAACAAGCGCCAAAAATTCATAGAACCTGCCAACGCTCTTCTTCCCCCTTCGGGATTGCCAGGCCCTGACGAATGAGACGTGTTATTGGCGGAGGTTACGTTAAATGCGGGCCTATGGAGACGGACGGCCACCCCCCCGCCATTTATCACAGCTCCTGGCCATCACAATACCCTCCATCTCGCTCGCACCCCCTCGCGCACATACATATTTCTCATACTTATTGTCTTGGGAGAAAGAAACACATGGGGTTTTCGTTTCCGCGCCCGGCCCCTTCACTGGCGAGGGAAAACGGGAGAAATGTGAGCGTGTGTGTGTGTGTCTGTGCGCGTGGCGCGGCGCTCTAAGCGGCTCCGAGTGCAAACGGTAATCAATAATTCGGCCTCGACAGGCTGCCTGGCATTGCCTGGCCGGGTGCAGCTGCAGACGGTGCGCGCGGAAATTAATTGCGTTGTAGACATTCCAGAGGGACATACACTTCGGCAAAAAAAAAAAAGAAATGGTATTATTATCATTTTTTTTCTGGGGGGAGGGGGTGAGCAGCAGGTGAGACACAGGCATCCAGCAGGCACAGAAGCACTGCGGGATTGCCTACCCACCGGTTCGCAGGCGCGAGCTGCCGCTGGAGCAGATCCATCGCGAGCGCCTGCGGGTGCCGAGGTAGGCCAGCCCGCATGGCACGCGTGCGTGCAACAGCCGGAGCTTGCCTACCTACCAGGCGCCATCAAGAGAGGTTTGGTCCAGTTCTTTCGACTACAATATCGGTAAAATATGACGGAGGCATCTCAAGTGGACTGAATTATTTTTTTCAGTCCGCACTGATCTTCTCTCTCCACTTTATTTAGTTTCCGTGGGTGTGGTATGGTGTTTCCGCACGGCCCCTCGCTGCGGAGGCGTTCATTGCAGGAGGGTTAAACCTCCAGAGCCACAGAACGAAACCAGCCAACCGAGCAACCGGCATACAGTCTCTCTGTGCTCGCCTGGCGGCTGGCGGGCCGCGCGCCGCCGGGCAGGCGAGCTGGCAGACATGCAGGAAAGTCTTCTCTTGTTCCTGTGAAGTATTATATTGTGTCGGGGGCAGCATCCGCTGCTCCCTTCTCTCTCTCTCTCTCTCTCTCTCTCTCTCTCTCTCTCTCTCTCTCTCTCACACGGGGGCTGCGGGGCTGCCGTTCCACCCCAACGAGCTGCTGATTCAGTCGGCAGCCGCCAGAGAGCGCAGCGCGGGCACTTACCAGCACCGCTGGCCACCGCCGCCTCCAAACACAGCCGCCGGCCAGTACACTGTCACGCGTGGGGGCGGCGCTCTGCAGAGGCACGTCGGAGATGAGTAACTTTTCTCTGGTCTGCGAACGCCAAATACGCCGCTGGAGCAGAGTTCGAGTCGAAATAATTCGTGGCGGCGATCTGGAATTCGGTTGTTTTTATCCGGGGAGGGGCGCTGCAGCTGTGCGCGGTGTGGTGTGCGAGCCGCGACGCCTGGCGACGGCCCGAAGTGCGGATGGAGATGGATTGTGTGCGATGGGAAACAGGCCAGGGGGGGGGGGTATGAGAGAGAGGGGGGGGAGAGAGAGAGAGAGAGAGAGAGAGAGAGAGAGAGAGAGAGAGAGAGAAAGAGAGGAGGGGAGAGAGATGGAGGTAAAGTTAAGACCGAGTCATCTACGACGTTGGGGGCACTTGCGCGGGCACTGCCCACCCCGGCCACTGCCCCCTGCCCTTCCCAGGGATCAAGGTGGTGCCGGCACTGCGGTGACCAGCCGAGGCCGGACGGGGGATATAAAGTGGCCCATCCCGGCCTGCAGTGTCCCCGAGCCCTCTGGCCACGGCCCCCCTGGCCGTGGTGTGTGTGTGTGTGAGAGAGAGAGAGAGAGAGAGAGAGAGAGAGAGAGAGAGAGAGAGAGAGAGAGAGAGAGAGAGAGAGAGAGAGAGAGAGAGAGAGAGAGAGAGAGAGAGAGACCCCCTGGCCGTGGCCCCGCCCTTGCCCTGCCCTTGCCCAGGGCGTTCCTGCGGGTCCGGGCGGCGCCTGGAAGTGGGTCAAGCAGCCGCCGATATAGGTTTAGCGCAGCCCCCACCTCCCCTACCATCCCATCCCCACGCACTCCTGGTAATGTGGTGGTGGCGACGTGTGTCCGGCTGGGACGCGCGCAAGGTGGACGGGCAAGAAAATGCAGCTCGAAATTTAAAAAAGTCTGAAAGAAATTGAAACGAAACTCGAAATCAACGAACACACAGACACATACCCACACAAATTTAAAAAATAATAATTGGGGGTTGTTTGTCCCTTGGACTCCGAATGGCGCTCCGGTGCCTGAGCGTCCCGCCCTGTCCGACATGACAGTGCCGTCGGAAATGGATTGTGGGCGAGGCGGCAGCAGCGGTGGCGGCGGCAGCAGCGGTGGCGGCGGCAGCAGCGGTGGCGGCGGCAGCAGCAGCGGTGGCGGCGGCAGCAGCGGTGGCGGCGGCAGCAGCGGTGGCGGCGGCAGCAGCGGTGGCGGCGGCAGCAGCGGTGGCGGCGGCAGCAGCAGTGGCGGCGGCAGCAGCAGTGGCGGCGGCAGCAGCGGTGGCGGCGGCAGCAGCGGTGGCGGCGGCAGCAGCAGTGGCGGCGGCAGCAGCGGTGGCGGCGGCAGCAGCAGTGGCGGCGGCAGAAGTGGTGGCGGCGGCAGCAGCGGCCCCGTCCCGAGCCCCACACGGCTGCTGTCGTATTGATGTCGGTGACGTATTCGCTCGTATTCCAACAGTTTTTCATCTTGACGCAGGTTTTGCTTTCCGGACCGTAATTTATTACTCCCTCTCCACGCAGACGTTTATTGCGTGACGCCCCCCTTCCTCCTCCTCTTCCCCCCCCCCCCTCCCTCCGCCACCACGAAGGCCGCCACCGCACCCCCCGGAGGGCCCGGAGGGCACATTGCAACACTGAGTGGCGCGCACGCTGGCCTCCAGGACGACTCCAGGCCGACTCCAGGACGCCTCTGGAGAACTAAGGCGGAGAGTGGCGCTCCTTGTTCGGGGGGTTGGCGGCGGGGGCCGCAGTGGGGTGGACCCCCGCCAGCACAGCCCAGGGCGGGCGGGGTGACACCGGCAGAGCACAGCCAGCACGGGGGCAGCGGGCAGCCACTCGCAGGGGAAATCAGAATAAGTACGCAGCGCGGACTGGTACTACACGACGGAGTCGGGCGCGGCAGCGCCGCGGCGGCACCGCGTCCGTCACGGCGGTCAGGACCTGCTCCAGGGCTGCCCGGGACCGGCGCGCCTGCAGCAACCCAGCATGCCGGGACATATGCAAACACGACGCGCGCGTACAATCACACAGTTACTCTGAGAATGAAAAATTCGTGACCGTCAGACCTTGGGCGCTTCCATTTTTCTAGAAGTGAGACCCGAGTCAGACTCTATAGCTTGGCGCCAGCGGGTTTCGAAAATGTGGTCGCGTCCGACATGAGGGGAGGTGCGGCCACGGCGAGACCTAGAACTCTCTCTGAAGCCATATGACGCCAGTTTTGAAATCCGGGCGTAAAGCTGAGGCGGACTCGGGTCTCAAATCCGAGATGTAAGGGCGAGTTTTAAAACAGTCTCTTCAAAAAAAAAGGAAAGAAATTGTGGTGAGTCGGCAGTGACACCTGTAGCGCTGGTGCGTCAGCGGCGGCGCCTTTCTCGCCCTCCGCGTCCTCTATCGCAGATATTACACCGCAACCTTTGGTGCCATTATTTTAAAGCGCCGCGTGCATTAGCTGATTGCATGTGTACGTGTGCGTGTGCGTGTGTGTGTGTGTGTGTCTTCCCCGTGTTCGGGAGGAAAGCATCTCCCACGTTTCATCGACGCTGTGGGCGGCTCACCTCAGGAAAGTGGATTGGAGGGGGGCTGGGTGGGGAGGGGAGGGAAGGGAGCAGCACACGCTGTCACACGGCACCGCCCCGCGGCCCGGCCCGGGCGTATCGAGAGTGCTAAGTTGGCGGAGATTCCAATCTTATATAATTTCGACTGGGAAAAGGGGAGAGAGAAAAAAAAAATTTGAAACGAGGGGAAAGCTTTCCCCGGAATGAACAACATCGCTTCTGGTGGTGTCCACTGGGGGCCGCGTCCTGGCAGCGCTCGGGGCAGCGGAGCGGAGCGCTTCGAGGGGTTGTAAGTAAGTTTGTTCCCCCGCGGCCGCATCGGAGCAATAAAAACGTAGACGTATCGCGATGGACCGCAAACGCGAGGCCGAGGTCAGGTGAGCAGTGCACTGCATATTTTATTTTGCTCTTTTTAGCAGATGATACCTCTAAATAGCACTAGCATAGCCTAGCTAAACTAAATCATATTGAAGAAAGAGGTGTCAGCTAGCTTGTACTTTCATTGTAGGGGGAGCCGCGTCCGTCGCGTCGCGTCCGCGTCCGCGTCCGCGTCCGCGTCCGCGTCCGCGTCGCGCATCGCATCGCTCCTGGCTCGGCTGTCTGCCAGCTTTGCCAGCCCCGCCGCGCTCCCCACCGCACCCACCGCAGCGCGGGACGGCTGAGAGGGGGAAGGGACTCGGGAGAGAGAGAGAGAGAGAGAGAGAGAGAGAGAGAGAGAGAGAGAGAGAGAGAGAGAGAGAGAGAGAGAGAGAACGAGACGGAGTTAGCCGGACGGGAAAGGGAGAAGGGGGCGGAGGGCAGGAGGCGTATGGGCAGACACAACGTCGCACCATGACGCAGGGGGGCCATTTTCTGTTCCTTCTGTTTGTGCATAATAAAAAGTGGCGGCGCATTAAGCTGAGGCTAGAGTTCGTGGGCCTTGGCCGGCTGCTGTTAGTAGGCCCTTGTCTATGCACTTATGACCCTGCGGCGGGACGGCGATGAATGAGCTTATTGTACAGCTGTGGCTTTTACAAATATTAGTGGAAAATTAAATTGGTAGGTTCTTGCTGTTTGACCAAAACTTGGGGGAGGCACAAACAATGATAATAAATTAAAAACAAATTCCAAAAATTAAACACAACGTCGCACCATGAAGGAAAGTAGGAATAAAACCAGAGTATCATCTGCTTTCATGACGGTTTTGGAATCGTCGTTTTTTTCTTTAAAAGCAAGACAACAAAATGTACAAAAAATGATCCGCTCTCCATCGCTTGACCCTCGAAGAAATGTTTTTGGATTAAAACTAACTTCTCCGATTCCCTGTTTTAGGCATAGGAACTCTCTGTTCCGAAATTCGAGAAAATTGATTTGGACTGACAGTGGAGGTAGAAAATCACCCGTCACGCACCAGCACGGTTTCCTGATTTTCTTTTGGACCGTCCTCTTTTGGGGGGACATTTCGGACGTTTCTAGCTCCGCCACTCGAACAATCTACCGTCGTGAAAGCGGCGGTGCGGCGTGGATAAATAGTCGCGAGTGAGTTACGCCGCGAGTTGCGTGGGTCAGGCTGCGCCGCTCACTGTGTGCGCGGGCGCGCGCGCGGCGCTGTGACGTGTTTGTTGTTTCCCGCCAAAACTTTCCCCGCCCAGCCAGCTAGCCCATGTCCGAGAGGGGTGATTCAGTGGCATGGCCCCCGCTCAAACAGCCCTCGCCGCCGCCCGCCGCCAGCGGACCTCGTTTCTCATTCCTCACTTGTTTTATCTACTTTATTCCCCTACAGTTTTAAATGTGTTTTTTTTTTTCAGTGTCGCGTGACCCGGCGGGTCTCTCTGCTCCATCATCATTAGCGGCCGGACCGATGCGGTGCGCGCTGCGAATAACTAACTGGCGCTGTGAATACAGCTCGCGGGCCTCCTCACTGTCACAGCTTTTTCTCCCCCCTCTTGCAATAAAGGTTCCCAATGACACTTGGAAACGGAAGTTGACGAACAAAAACTCTTCCACACCGGGAACTCTCAAGAGCAGGTATGAGAAACATCGAAGTACAAGGGCCGGGCCAGATATGGGATATAACCTCCGAATTTACTCGAAACGTACGCCAGTATGAATGTAATTAGTCTGGCTGTGCCGCTGTGCGCCCCGCCGCCGGCCCCGGGACGGGTTGGGCCCCGGAACTTAGCGCGGCACCGCGGCGCACACGACTTCTCGGCCCCGCCCTCCTCACCTGACAGGTCAACTGTCAGACCTGCCAGCGCTCTGCGTGTGAGCGAGACAGACAGACAAGCAATATTCCGAATTCTCCCCCGTCTTAACCCCCCCCCCCCCCCCCCCCCCCCGCACAGCTGCTGTAACTGACACGCGCCCCCCGCGCGCGCGCTGGCTCCGGATTGGACAGATCTGCTCCAAACGAGCGCGTGGCGGCTGTATTTCCCGCCGTGAGTGTGTCTGCTGGCCGGCGGGCACCGTCGGCACCGTGCCGGGCGGCGTGTCGTCTGCTGGCCACCCGTGTGTGTGCGTGTGTGTGTGTGTGTGTGTGTGTGTGTGTGTGTGTGTATGTGTTTCCCACCGACTACTGGGGGAAAGAAAATGTGCGTCAACTCGCGATGGGCGACAAGAAAATGGCGAACGGCGGCAACGCGGTGCAAGCAGCAGCGAGACGCCCCAGACTAACGCGTTTCGGACAGTTTCGTGCAATTTTCATGGCACATCCACACACATGCGAGCCCGCATATTCTAGTATTCCAGTCCAACACCCGGAAAAGGAGAGCGTTACGTCGGGCTGACGGAAACAAAGTGCCTCCGAGAAACAGCCGACACTAACAACAAAAGCACCAGCACTGGTCTTTTATAAAACACCAGCCGGGTGTACCACGCCATGAAAACACCAACACAACACAACACAACACAACACAACACAACACAACACAACACAACACAACACAACACAACACAACACAACACCGTGCCAACACAACACAACACCGTACCGACCACGCCTTGCCAATCATCTCCTCGGAGGGGGGAAAATGAGAGGAAAACAACAATGGCTGATAGCCGCAAACCACCACATGGGGCCAGTCGAGGCAGCGGCAGCCGTGAACCCATTAGTGGGGCCACACTAGGGGGGGGGGGGGGGGCGTCCGTAATCATATTCTCTTCAACTTTCAGTTTTTTTATATTCACTTTTGAGTTTTTCCTCGTGTGCCTATAGGGTACTCCAACTCCAACTCCAACCGGAAGTATAAGAAGAACAAAACTACTGCCAAAAGAAGGTGGTGGGGGAAACCAGACAGTGTGCGCACATGCGCGCACCGGCCGACCCCTACCCCCTCTGTGCCTAACCCTACGCAACGTGTTTTCGAAGTCGTTTCTTCTTCCTTCCACATTGCGGACGAATTACGGACGGTCCCCGGCCTCTGGAGGCTTTTCCCTGGCGGTGTCTCTGGAGACTTTGGACACCGCTGCTGCATCATCCCGCCTCCTGCATCTGACAATTACCCGCGCCATGATCCGCACATGGGGCCCGCGGCAGGGTCTGTGTGTGTTTGCGTGCGTGTGTGTGTGTGTGTGTGTGTGTGTGTGTGTGTGTGTGTGTGTGTGTGTGTGTGTGTTTACTTTCCTTTTTGCACCATGTGCCGCTGCTGCTGAGGGCATTCGGAAAGCCTCTGATGATCATTGCAAATGGGTGAGAATAACCTTCGGTGCAAAGACCCCGCAGAGAACGAGACCCTTCCCCAGCTGTTGTCAACATTGTATATCGACGAGGGGGTGGAAAAAAAAAAAACCACGTTGTAAACACGAGTGCACGGTAATTTATTGCACAGAAAAATCTGCGCAACGAGGCCCGAGGACTTTGGGAGAATTTACCAACGAAATCCGCACGAACTGGAAACTGTCCTCGAGATTCTGGAGTACTTCGGTTGAGGATTTTGCAGGAGGCCGAAACAGAAAGGCAAGTATTTTTTTTTAAACGCGGGGAACATTTGAGCGGAAGATCGCCGTAGGTGCCGCATTGGATGTCACGGAAGGGGTTGATAGGAAGCGCTCCCGCTTCCCTTCCACAAACTGCATAACTCGGCGTTTTCCCTCAGTCGCATCATATTGCCCCTTTCCCCCGCTGAAGAAGGGGAGAGGGGATAAAAAACAGAGCTTATAAGCTCCGCACACACGCGGCAGACATCCCTGTGCGAGGCCAGAGGACAGATTCATATTCATATTCGCGCGGCGGAGGAATGCGCGCGGTGCAATATCGCGTCCTACATACGTTGCGTCCCATTGCTATCGCGGTTCCGTGGAGACGTACAGTGCGAGAGTAGGTGCGAGGGTGGCAACACTGCATTGTTACCATGTCGGGGTCTGCTGTGTGTGTGTGTGTGTGTGTGTGTGTGTGTGTGTGTGTGTGTGTGTGTGTGTGTGTGTGTGTGTGCGTGCGCTGGAGAGGGGGGAGGGATGCATGACTAAGAGGATAACGTCATCTCTCCGATTATGTTGAAATGAAAAAGGCCGTGGCATGTACTCTGTAGCACAATTAGTGCGACAAGTGTGACCGATGCATGTCCGGGCCGTGCGCGTGCAAGAGAGAGAGAGAGAGAGAGAGACAGAGACAGAGGGAGGTTGTCCCGCATCTGTCTTTGTCGCACTCACTGTGTGGGTACGGGAGAAGGGGTGCAGCGGCGGCGTGCTTCGTGGCCCGCACTGCACTGCACACAGCGCGTGTCTCATTACACTGTCCATCTCTTTTCCACGCTGCCGATGCGAATTATTCCATATGGCTCGCGATTACGCGATTCGTTAGACAGAGAAGACATTCCTGACAAGACAACCATCGCAGACTCATTTCGAACTCCTTCCAATAATATATCGGCGGTGACGGGAAGGCCACAGCGTCGCACTGGAGCCTCATTCCCTGTCAGTGGTATCCTGGGCAGTCTGGACCCCCCCCCTCCTCCCCCCCCCCCCCCCCCCCCCCGGCCACCGCCCACCGCCCACCAGCGCGGCCCGAGACCGTGTCCGACCACCGCCGCCTTTAATTCCTTAGTCGTATGTCTCGGGGGTTGTTTTTCGTTTAATACGACTTAGACACGTGTTCGCCGCTCTCCCGTTCCGTCCTCGGAGACAGACCCCTCCCTCTCCTCCTCGCCTTACCCCCAAAAGGCTCAAGAAGATTACCAGGAGGTTTTCAATTTGAGCGTTAGTCGGGAGGCCCCGGCCGAGCCCCCGCTGCTGCTGCGGCCGCCGTGGCCGCCCCCGAGGAAAGGAAGGGTAGGACGGCCCTGCCCCGCCCGCCCCGCCCCGCCCCGCCCCGCCCCGCGGCCCGGTTTATCCGATTATGTCGGTCGTGTCGAGAGTAACTCCAAACATTTCGCTGCTGCCATCAAAGTTGAACGCCCTCCGCCCGCCACCCTCCCCGTCGTCCACTCCCGACCACCGCCACCGCCTCCGAGGACCCCGTCAACGCCCATTGGCGATGACCTCCTACACCGTGTCAAAACTGTCTCCAGCGACTAGTGCGGCCTGCGACCATACAAAAATTCGCCAATACAGGGAATTTTTCTTTTCCTTCCGTGCAGACACCATTTTCATATGGTGATGATGCTGATGCCATTCCACCCATATTTTCCTGCTCCCCGATCGAAAAGGCCTCGGTGTTAATGGCGGTGCTCGCTCCTGTTTGCTACCGAGACATGAATCGAATTTCGCGCCCTCCGTGGACTCTCGACCCGCGCAAGAGGCGGCCAATGACGAAAGCGCCGGCGTCGGGTCTCGAGGGCGGCGTGCGGATGATTTGATTGGCGCGATGCAGCAGCCGCTGCAGCAGTAGGGCTGACACAGACGCTGTCTCTCTCTGTCACAACACAACTCGCCGTCCTCTCCCTCTCTGACACTCTCTCCCCGTCTCTCTCGGAGTGTCAAAATGCCGCCGGCCCGGCCGTGGTGTGCGAGAGAGACGAGGCGCCGCGCCCCGGTGCATTTGCATGTCAATACGGATCCCCTCTCCTTTAATATCAGCGCCGCGGACACTGAGGGCGACACGCCGCCGTCTGCGAATCCTATAAATACTATTCATGACGACCTGCCCTATCAGATCTGCAGACTGCCGCTGCTACTGCTGCTACTGCTGCTGCTGCTGCTGCCGCCGGACAGACCCGTACCCTACTCGAAGGCTCCCTCACTCGTGATCACTCGTGATGCAAGCGTACCAAATAATTTAAAATCAATTTTCTCTTCCTCTGAATTCTAATGTTTCCAATTTTTGCTGATTTTCTCTGATTTATTTTTTCGAGGGTGAACATCGATTTTTTTTTTTGTGACTTTACTGCAGGCGGGCTGTTCTGTTCACCTATTTGGGGAGGAGTTTTTATTATTTTTTTTTCCGTGCACGGTGGCGGTGCAGTATCCGAGTAACAAACGGCCCCGCCCCGCGCGCGCTGTGCACAAAGCCGACGCCGCGGAGCAACAAGGCAGGACGGCGCCGTGACGGACGCGCGCTGCCGGGCGCCGGCGCCAGCGGCGCTAGTGGCGCCGTCGGATACATATTTGCGTGTGGGATGGCGTCTCGGCGGACACCGGGATGGATGAGGTGGCCCGGCCTCGCTTCGCGGGGGGCCGGGGGCCGGGGGCCGGGGGCCGGGGGCCCATCCCGCACACGTCGGCGCCGTGATTCGGCCAGGGATCTTCCCGCCCACGGCCCCCTCCGCCCACGTCGGCCAGATTGATCGTCGCCTATTTCGTTCAGAAATTACGTAACCCTGCCCGCGATAGGAGTCCCAGTCTCCGCCACGGCGAAGGTGCGAGCCCCCACAGCCCCCGTAGCCCCCGCAGCCCCCGTAGCCCCCGCAGCCCCCGCAGCCCCCGCAGCCCCCACAGCCCCCGTAGCCCCCGCAGCCCCCACAGCCCCCGTAGCCCCCGCAGCCCCCGGAGCCCCCGAAGCCACGGAGCCCCACCAAACAGGAAGCATCGCAGGGAATCTCAGGATTCTGATTTTACTACAACAGTCTGCAATACACACTCACAGATTTATTTTTTTTTAATTAAAAAAAAAAAAAAAACCGTTGATCCTGTACAGATTTTGTCCTGTACAGTGGATCGTGACAATTTCAACGTTCGGACAGTTTTTCAGCACAGAAGTTATACAAAAGCATTAAGCATAAAGAATACAATTAAAAATTTGCCGTGATCTAGTCGAACCGACCCACCCACCGACACGTGACAACACAGAGCAGTAAGGGCGCGTGTGGGGGCGTGGCAGGCGTGTCGTTCGCGCTGCACTTGCTACGTGAATTTAATCCAATGCATTTAAATACACTTTCTTCCGCCGAACACCACGGCGCGCATTGGGCTGGAAGGGAGGGGGAGGGGGTGCCAGCACGTATCAGATGAGCACGGCGGGGTAGGGGAGGGGAGGGCTGACTTGGGGTGGACCGGCCGCACGTGGGTGTATGCAACAACCACGGCGGCGGCGGGGGGTGGGATGGGGAGGGGGAGGGGGGGGGGGGTAGCAGCGCAGCAGTCACCCTCAGCACCGCAACACAAATACTTGTAGTAATGGCCATTGAGCGCTGCCGCACGGCCGCCGGGCCGCGGGCTGCTGTACTGGCCTCGCGGAGCGGAGGGGAGGGGAGGGGAGGGGAGGGGATCTCAATGACCCTCCCTCCCTCCCCTCCCAGCAGCAGATCGGCGGCCTCATCGCCGTCTCACGTCTCCGTCCGCCTGCCCTCCCCGCGCGCCCAGCAGTACAGCGGGGGAGGGGAGGGAGGCTTCTTCCGGAGGCCTCTGAATTTTTAATTGATACTTTTTCGCACTCGACGCACGCCGAACGCGCGCCGCCCAGAAGGGGATAGGCGATGATAGGTGATGGTGCTGCGGCTGCGGTGGTGGTAGGAGCCGCGACAGCAAAAGAAACCGGTAGTATATATATATATATTAAAAAAATTGTCGTTGACAATTCTTTTTTCCCCTAGGAGTTAACGCGCGAATAAGAAAGAAAAGTCTACAAACCCCTTTGGAATTGCACCCGGATATTGGCTTGGCCTCGGAGTGCCTCGGACTCACTCAGCCATCGCGGTGTCCTCCTCCAGCAGCAGCAGCAGCAGCAGCAGCAGACGGGCAGCCGTTGTCGTTTGCATTCCGAGGGGCTGGCACTGGCAGGGTTTGAACCCTCGGCGGGAGCGGGAGCGGGCGACTTGTCGGGGAATTCGTCGACAATGTCATGTCCCCGTCGGCCCCCGTCGGCCCCTGTCGGCCCCGCGCAGCGCCCACGGTTCTCAGGTTGCAGAGGGTGCGGAGGTCCCATGGCCCATCATGGTATGGCACGCCGCCGCACGCAGCCACCACCGGCGCCGCCGCAGCAGTAGCAGCAGCGCCGCTGGCTCGGCTGTTATGACTCGGACAAATGAACCATAAAATGAGAAATTTCATGAAAAGCTAAAACCAGGGGAGTGAGAGACAGGGAGATGGGGAGAGAGAGAGAAGCTAGGGACCAGGGGAGTGAGAGACAGGGAGATGGGGAGAGAGAGAGAGAGAGAGAGAGAGAGAGAGAGAGAGAGAGAGAGAGAGAGAGAGAGAGAGAGAGAGAGAGAGAGAGAGAGAGAGAGAGAGAGAGAGAGAGAGAGAGCGTTGGTGAAGGCAGAGTAGGCAAAGACTGTGGTGTGGCGAAGAAGAAGGAGAGGGTGGTGCGGAACACATGCCTCGCCGGACAGGAGGGGTGAGGACCTCCGGGGTGGCTGCTGCTGCTGCTGCTGCTGCTGCTGCTGCTGCTGCTGCTGCTGCTGCTGCTGCTGCTGCTGCTGCTGCTGCTGCTGCTGCTGCTGCTGCTGCTGCTGCTGCTGCCGGCGCCTCCAGGGTGCACGGCAGCGACACGCGAGCGCGGTGACTCGAAGGCGTGACGAAGACGGCCCAGGCCCTTTGGGGTAGGACAGCGCATGGTCCCTAACTCAGAAAAAAAAATATCAGAAAAAAATATTGATATCAGATCGGTTAAAAAAAAGAAAATCAGAAAAATCAGAAGAAAAGTTTTAAAAATCAAATCTTACTCGCTTGCATCGTGAGTTAAGCAACACTCGGCATGTGCCAGAAAGGGATTCATCTCCACCCCACCGTATGAATTCAATAAACAAATACAAATAATTCTCCGTCAGTTGCGACCGCATATACGCGCTTTCATGTTTCCATATTCTTCTCGTCATCGTTCCGCCCTCTTTCCTTCCCGCGTTGATTTATTCGCTCGTGACGCGTCGCGCGCTGAAGGATTGCCATTCTAATGGCTGCGCGCGCGCGTGTGTGTCTGTGTGTGTGTCTGTGTGTGTGTCTGTGTGTGTGTCTGTGTGTGTGTGTATATGGAATTTATGTAGGCGTGGGGGACGGGGCGGCTCAGTCCTCAGCCAAACGGCTCGGAATAACGCGTCTCTTGTACACCTGCTGCTACTCGCGGCGCCCCGCCCCGGCCCGGCCGCCCGGCCCCGCTGCCCCCGCGCCAGATACCAGGCAGAGTCACCCCTATACGCTATCGAGCTCGGGGACGCGTGTGGCTCTGATATGCAGTGTGACTCACCTAGTGATATACCGTGCAGCTGTGTGTGTGTGTGTGTGTGTGTGTGTGTGTGTGTGTGTGTGTGTGTGTGTGCTGTGTGACGGTCAACAATATTTTGAGGACCGCGAGGCGTCAGGTTAGAATGATGTGACGCGAGTGGGGACGGACCCGGTGCCCAACTCCCTGTGACTGCTTCTGTGACGGACCGGACCCCTCGGTTGTAGTATTTTAATATGGTACTTCGTACAACGGAGTTCCCCTTCCCCCCCAACAAAAACTAAAACTAAAACACGGAGAAAAAACATTAGTGGTCGCAAGTAATTTTTAAGTTGATTTTCAGACAAGCAGTCAATTTTTGTTCGGATGACTATAATTTGGTTGGGGGAACTAAATTTTAGTTGCACCAACGCAACGTTAGTTGCTCCAACGAAGAGGTTCGTTGCGGTCACTAAACAAAAATAATTCTGCTCTTTGCTCCTATAGCGAACCTATGCGTTGAAGCAACTAATGTTGCGCTGGAGCAACTGAAATTTAGTTCCCCCAACTAAATTTTAGTTATTCGAACAAAACTTTACTGCTTGTCTGAAAATCAACTTAAAATTAGTTGCGACCACTAATGTTTTTTCTACGTGAATAATCGGTGTGACTTCATCTTGTGCTGACCGCTACCAGTTACCCCTGCACTGCCCTCTGACCTCTGCCACGCCGGCCGTGCGACACGCGTCGGAAACAATTTGTGTTGGATTCGCTTTCCGAATTTGCCGCGCGAGCGGGGGCTCCGGGCGACAACCAATGGGAGGAGGGGGATGGGATGGGGATGACCCCGTTCTGTCTGCTGTTCTCTAACCAATTACCACGCCGCCTTCGCTGTCATCCACACCCACGAAGCTGCCACACTCGGCGTACGGTCCGGTCAGAGGGCAAGGAGGCTGCAGATGTGAAGGGGGGCAGGCACGATGGAGGGAGGGAGGGAGGGAGGGAGGGAGGGAGGGAGGGAGGGAGGGAAATATTGGTAATGGTAAGTAATAATGACGGCTGCGGTAATGTTTATGATGATGCGGGACTGGCGGAGTGTGAAGAGGCATGCAGTAGAGAGAGAGAGAGAGAGAGAGAGAGAGAGAGAGAGAGAGAGAGAGAGAGAGAGAGAGAGAGAGAGAGAGAGAGAGAGAGAGAGAGAGAGAGAGAGAGAGAGAGAGAGAGAGAGAGAGAGAGAGACGGGTGTCCTGGCAGCCATACGTCACAGGGAGGAGGAAAAGAAATTAATAATCCGGAGGGGGATGAAGGCTGCCTATATGGGATGGGGTTGAGTGGACGACAACAATTGGAATGACACCCAGCGATATTGGCGGGGACTGTCAGAGTGGTAATAATGATAAGCAAGAGGACAGACAGAATTTTTTTCAAAAGCGTCATCTTTTTCTTTCTTTCTTAATTTTCCGTATTTCTATTTGCGGTTCGCACTGGAGAGGCGCAGCACCTCTCGCCCTTCACAGATGATGGCCAGGCCCTTGGCGCCTGGTGCTGCCCTTTTGTACCGATGCATTACCGTGCCGGGCATTGTTTTGTGGCGCCCGCCCTTTGTCCGCACAGCAAGAGCATTCGTGCGGCCAAGAAAGGGGGCTGCTGTCTGAGAGAGAGAGAGCGACAGCAGCAAAGGGGAGAGTGAGAGAGAGAACGGCAATCGCAGGATATATCAGGACGTCTAATTAATCAAGCCGACGCGTGACGACTCATGCCGCGTGCTGTGCGGACGGCTGCCGTGCCGGGGTCCGGGGAAGCACCCGGCACTAACTACAGCGTGCACCGAAATCGCGAGTCAACGCAGGTGCCGCCGAAATTATGCGCTCAAAATAATCTCATCTCAGAAAAATTCACTCCACTTTTACAGTATATTGCGCTGACATTCACTCAAATTTTCCGGTATTTTCTATTTTCTATTCGCTTCCAAAAGCTTTAATTCCAAAAAAACGACTTTGAGATACAAAAACGGAAGTCGGTAATTAAACCCCACCCCTCCCTCCAAAAGTTTCTTTCAGCGCGTGTGTGTGTGTGTGTGTGTGTGTGTGTGTGTGTGTCGGTCATCGGGGCTGCGGTCGAAAACAGCGGTGCGGTGCGGGGGCGCGGCTGGGATTGGCCGTGTTCCGGAGGCTGCCGCAGCCCCCCCCGCGGAGTACCGCGGAGGCCCCCCCCCCCCCCCCCCCCCTGCCGAGAGGAGGAGGGCTAATGGTGGGGCAGAGTTGTTTGCCGGCTAATGGGGTGTGGATGTGTGCATTGATTCCAAGCCTTGGGATCACGCGGCGAAAAGGGGGGGGGGTAGGTTGCCGCACCCCCTCGCTTACCTGGGTCGGTGGCGGTGGTGGTGGTGGTGGTGGTGGTGGTGGTGGTGGTGGTGGTAGTGGTGGTTCGCGGGGAGCAGAGCAATATGCTCCCGGCCCCCTCCTGCCCTTATCCCCTCCCCCCTCACGGAAGGTAAGAGTCGTGGGGGCAATATGGTCCCCGTTGTGTAGAGGCCCACCAGCCTCAGCTAACCTCAGCCCACCTGAACCCTGTGTGCGAGCAGTGTGCGCCTGCTCTCATGTGTGTGTGCGTGTGTGTGTGTTTTGGGTTTTGGAGCAGAGGACGGATTTGAGAGCGGAGATCCGGAGGGGTCCAGTTCTCGAAATTAAATGAAGTCACTTCGAACATAGGGGAACGAGTGGGCGTGTGGGGTGAGTAACTCTGCTGACCTCATCGTCTGTGCGGGGGGGTACATGGCCCCTAGGGATGGTGTACCCCCGAGTCGGTTGGTGGGGGGTACATGGCCCCTAGGGATAGTGTACCGGGGGGTACAGTTTCAGGGGGGGGTAAGTGGTCCCTTTTACACCGGGCTGGGCTGGGCTGGGCAGGTGGTTCGGGGCTGCGTTTCATCCAATTCCATAGCGGCGGCAGGCCGACGGCAGACGGCAGTCCCCTCCCAGCCTGCGCGGCACGCGTGCGCTTTTCCGATATTAGTCGATTTCCATACAGGGCCGGCACTACGACGCGCCACTACAAGCCGACCGCGGCTAATTCGGCGGCCGCCGCCGGAGCCACGTATCTCCCTGCTGGGGGAGCGTCATGGCCAGACGGCAGGAGAGTGGGCGCCGAGCCGGGCCGAGCCGAGCCGAGCCGAGCCGAGCCGAGCCGAGCCGAGCCGAGCCGAGCCGAGCCGGGCCGAGCCGAGCCGAGCCGAGCCGAGCCGAGCCGAGCCGAGCCGAGCCGAGCCGAGCCGAGCCGAGCCGAGCCGAGCCGAGGCCGAGCCGGGCCGAGCCGAGCCGAGCCGAGCCGAGCCGAGCACCCTCCCGCCGCCGCTGTTTACCGAACGTGGGGCTGCATACTGAGGGTGTGGCAGAGAGCGTGATTTTCATTTTTACCGCGCTGATAGTGTGTGCGGGACTCCCCCGTGCCGCGGAGGGGCCGCCGTCCTCACAGAGTCCAAATGTCAATGGCCGGCCGGGCTACGGGGCGCTAACTGGGGGTACGGGGGAGGGAGGGTGCGTACACTGTCAACAAGCAAACGCTGAAGAAAAAAAAAATCCGTTGTCACTACACAATACTTGTGACAAGCAAGAAATTTGGTCGTGAGAACTGAATTTTCGTGTTGGATCTACGGGTTAGTTGTGCCAGCAAAAATGTAGTTCTCGCAATAAAATGTGTTGCTTGGTCCAGCATCAACGAACCAATTCGTTGTGACAACTTACTGTTTTTCCGCGTGAACTAGTTCGCAAAAAAATTATAATTCCTAGTAAATATCAGTCATAGAAATGCTCCCGCAATGTACCTCTTTGTTGGAGCAAACTAATTTTCGTTGGTGCAACTTACAAATAGTTCCCTCAGCAAATTTTAGTTTTCAGAACCAAATTTACTGATTGTCTGGAAACCAACTTAAACATCCCTAATGCGTGGGCACCAATCCAAAGACGCATTCCAGCAACACAGATCACACCTGAAGCAGCACCACAGAGTTTCCCCCGCGCCCGTGCCCAACGCTCGGCGCCTGTGAATGCTCGGGTAGGCCAGCCCGCACGACACACCTGCACGCACAAGTGGAGACTGCCTACCTGGCAGGCGCCATGAGAGCAGCTCTAGGACTGGCAAACAATTTGCAGTCTTTCATACGAAAACTTCTCTCTCTCTCAGGTGCTCCCAGGACTACGCGGCTCATCGGAAGGGCCCGTGTCCTGACACATAACCCTTCTCCTCCGAATCTGCAGCAAGGGTAGCCCTTGCTTGTCGCAAGACCTGTCCCTTTGAGGTGTGCGCTTTTCTGCGCCAGTGAGTGCAGCCCGCTCGGTCTGGGAAGCCGGGTAGCGGTAGCGGTGCGGAGTACCTTCGTACCTTCAGGGAAACCGAGTGAAAAACCCCTCCTCCCCAGCCGAGACACGTACCTGCGGTGATCTCCTGGAAATCCGACTGTATACCATGAGCACGGCACTTCCCCGAGGGCAGGCGAGGGAGAGAGGGAAAGAGAGACACAGACAGCGGCTGGAGGGAGTGAGATGGGGTGGGGTCCGGCTGGCGCCTCCTCTCTCGCTCCCACTACGTGGTCCTGCCGGGCCCTGCCGGGTCCTGGCGGCGCTGGCGCTGGGCTGGGCAGGCTGGGCTCAGTGCGCCACGGAGCAGTCAGCGGTGCAGGTCACAGAGTGGGGGGCCACGCGGGAGCCAAGCGTGCGGTGCCGAGCCGAGCTGCCGAGTCGAGCCGAAGTGCGTTGCGCGGTCGTCGCGGTCCTCGCGAGTCCGCCGTTTCGCCGGTGCGGTCCGCGGTTCGACACCCGCCAGACCCGGACTCCGTTTTCTCATTTTCGTGTGCGGGAGTCTGCGTGTGCCCCGCTGTCGCCCTGCTGAGACTATCGGGGCGTTGAGAACCTCCGTCCCAACACGAGATCTCGTGGAGTTTGTGCGGAAACCGAGTGTGATTGTGCTGAGACTGTGCTGAGACTGTGCTGAGATCGTGCTGAGATCGTGCTGAGATCGTGCGCCAAGCTGCCGACAGAGGTCGCTGACCCGGCCCCCGGATTACCTGGCGTTGCCGAGGACTCGGTGACTTCGCAAGAGGAGGACGGGACACGATTGTTTTTTTTTTTTTGGGTGGGAGGAAAAAAATTAACGGTGCGTGGATTGCGATCGTGATTGTGAGTCAGTGGATAGTGACATCCAGTGAGTGTGAGTCTGGTGAGAGGCTGCGGTAGGGCTGTGGCCTGGCTGTAGCCCGGCTGTGGCTGGCGGGCCTGCGGGCCTGTTGATTCTGGTCCCGGCGCAGCGACTCCATCTGCCAGCCGGCTCATAAGAGGTAGGTGCTCTGACCCCCGTACCGCGGACCGTACCACTCGTGCCAGTGTGCCTGTTTAGAGATTCTGGTGGTGAGATTCGGGTGCAATTTCGCGGAAGAAATTCAATGAATAGCTGACGATTTCGATTGAATTTCGCAAATATCAAGTGAATTTTATTTCGGTTATTCACGTTCGCAACGAAAGTTACGAATTTCGGAGTTCTTCGCAAGGACCTCGGTATCCACTACGTTTGACTTCGTCCCGCAGGTCAGGTCCCAGACTGGACCGCACTGCCCGGCCCGTCCGCATACACCCAGAAAATTGTGTTCTCGATCCCTGAAAAATCAAGAGCATTTGCATTGAATCTAGTAATTGTGCACTTGGACCAAGAACATTTTACTAGATTCAATGCAAATGCTCTTGATTTTTCCGGGATCGAGAACACAATTTTCTGGGTGGCGTGTGCGTGTGTGTGTGTATGCGCGCGCGGGGCCTCATTGAATCGCGCATTGCCATTCAAATCTGGTTCATTCGACGAAACCGGGCCATTTAATCGTACCAGAGATCCTGAATGAATTCGTCTCGGTCATCTCTCCACGCAGCCGGTCCGCAGCAGCGGCAGCAGCGGCAGCAGCGGCAGCAGCAGCCGGACTCTGATACTAATGCCAAAGTTGTCGCCATGGCGCTGAACTTGCCGGGCCCCCCACGGCCCCATCGGCCCCCGCGGCCCCTGAGGCCCCCGCCATCGGAAACTGCGCAGCGGACGTCGGCTGTTATTGGCCTGCATACGGAATCCCTCATCTATCACCCTCCCCGTCGGCTCCAATCCATGTATTTGTGTGTGTGCGTGTGTGTGTGTGTGTGTGTGTGTGTAAGGGAAACATGGGTTGTACGGGCCATGGACCGCGCCAATACGGTATGCAAATGGGGGCTAATCTTTGTGTCATTACTGGGGCTGCCTCGCTGGGGGGCGCCGGGGGGCGCCGGGGGGCGCGTGGGGGGCTCAGTGCTGCCGGCCATCCTTTGGCCCGCGGCCTCCGATGTGCCGGAGGACGTCGGCGAGGCCGTCGGGTGAGTGCGGCTCCAGTCCCCAGCGGTCCCCGTCGGGGGCCCCAACTCGTACAGTATGCACGCCAAGCAGCGTTTGATTGATTTTCGCGATCGGAAAACGGAAACAAGGAAGCAGCAGCAGCGGCAGCAGCGGCAGCAGCGGCAGCAGCGGCAGCAGCGGCGTGGAGCAGGGCTGGGCGCCGGCGGGGGCCTCGGGGGCCTACAACAACAACAACAACGTGACGGGCAGAAATGACCGCCCGATAATGACTTTCCGGTGAATCATCGGATTGGAATTAGGATTGGGGGACCGCGCGGGGTCCGACGTGCGAACAGCCAGTGCGCAAACTCCGCGAGGGCTGCGTGGGTGCGGCAGTGCGGCCGCAAGGACAGAAGAGCATCCCCGTGCAAAGTACACCACTATCAAAACACACACCAAAAAAGAGGGTGAAAAAACAAGTCAGAAAGAAAAGGAAAATTCTCCGCGTCAGGCGCAGGACAGCCAGTGATGACGAGTTTGTTGCCTGCGCCTTTCGTTCGCTGCGAAGGCTCCGGCCCGTCTTTTCGCCGGCGGTCCGCCGCGGGGCTCGAAAGTGGCGGGTAAACAGGGCGCCGGTGCCGCTGCTGCTGCTGCTGCTGCTGCTGCTACTGCTGCCGCCCCCGTGTTTATACTAACGTTGTAATTAAGGCGCTTGTGTACAACCCTTTTACATGACAAAAAGCGGAGAGTAGTTGGCAGCAATTACATCGTAGGAGGCCCGGCCGGGGTGATGGAACGCTGCACTGCGTCCGCTCTGGTCACCAAGGGGGAGAGAGAGAGGGAGAGAGAGAGAGAGAGAGAGAGAGAGAGAGCGAGAGAGAGAGAGAGAGAGAGAGAGAGAGAGAGAGAGAGAGAGAGAGAGAGAGAGAGAGAGAGAGAGAGAGAGAGAGAGAGAGAGAGAGAGAGAGAGAGAGAGATTTGATTTAATTTTATTACACCAAAATAATATTGGTTACATATTTTACATTTATCACACAATTTAAATATAACATATGGTCATAGGTCATAGAGAGAGTCAGAGATGACTAGCGGAGCGGATGAAAACATGCGAACTCGGGTTCGTCGTGTTCCGATCCGCTAACTCCGCTGGCCTGACTGTAGGGACTGTTCTCGAGAGGTTCTCGCAGCCGGGGCACGATGTGGCTCTGCTCGTGGTGCCAGCAGGTGCCCCCCCCCCCCCCCCCCCCCGCGGTCGGTATCTTAATGGAGCGAGCAGCACACAGGTAATCTGTCAACCCCCCCCCCTCCCCCCTCCAAACTTAACGCTGCCGTCGCCTCCCTCTTCCGACTTTGATGTGTCCGTCGGCCACCTTCTGCCGCGCGCAGGCTCTCGTCGGCTCTTATCGCCCTCCGAAAGTCTTCCTCCTCACTGATAACGGTCCCCTCCGCTCCCTTCCGCTCCCCCCAGCTCCCCACCGCTCCCCTCCCCAGGACCTCCTGATCCGCGGCGCACGGTTTTGCATGCCCTGACGGACACCGGGCGGCGACAGGTGGGGGACAGAGCAGCGGGTCCCGGCCCTGGGGAGAGAGATGGAGGCTATGACTCTGGCAGGCTGCTCCCCGCCCCGCTCCGTCACTCCGAGGACTTCTGCGGGGCTTAACGAGCCTCCAGGACGCGTGAGGTGCCAACAGAATTCCAAACGCGGCGGCCAGCCGTGCCGTGCCGTGCCGTGCCGGGGCGTGCCGTGCGGGGCTGCCGTGCGGTTCGGTAGGCGCCGCTGGCGCCACTGGCGCCACTGGCGCCGCTGCTGGGGGGCCTTCGGGGGGCACGGCTGGCACGGCACGACCCGCCTAGCCGCAGCCATCCCCTCGTCATAAATAGAAGGCAATCTCGCGTGATTTGATTTGAACCAGCATGACCACGGCCGGGCCGGGCCGAGCCGAGGCCCGCGTGCTGACGGCGAGCTGACGGCGACCCCTCGGCCGCCATCTGCGCCTGCCGACCGCCCCCGTGTTACGTCCACACTCCCCCGCCCCCGTGTTACGTCCACACTCCCCCGCCCCCGTGTTACGTCCACACTCCCCCGCCCCCGTGTTACGTCCACACTTCCCCGCCCCCGTGTTACGTCCACCTTCCCCGCCCCCTGCTGGCAGAGTTCCCACGCAGCAGAATGCGCTGTGGTCACCACTCTTTGTTTAGATCAGTTTCCTAGGACTGGTGTGGCCCTGGACCGAGAGTTCCGAAGGGCATTGAACCCAGTCTAATGGTCCATGATCATGGTCACAATGTTCACAATGGGTCTCCGTTCACTATGGGATACAGCTCCCATAAGTGAACGCCATGGGAGCCTCTCACCATGGGGATCCCTCCCATGGCACTCGGCATGGTGTTGGACACCGGGGGCACTGCCTGCCTGGGGGCCCTGGGGCGTACCATCACTGCCATACTGGACGCCGCGAGCTCCGCTCCCTGTAGGCCCATGGCCCCACCCGGGGCCACACACACACACACACACACACACACACACACACACACTCGCAACGTAATCTCCTTAGCGCAGCTGTGTGTACCGTGTTGCTCCACACCCCGCAGAGCGCCTCCTAATTCCAGCATATTTGTGTGCGTCCCGGTGATCATCATTATGAAACGCGCCTCGCCGGCCTACTTCCTGGAGGATAGAGAGCCCGCGCTGCAGCAGCGCCATCTATATCCGTTTATCGCGGCGCCGTATGAGTATGAATCGGTCGCCTCGATAACGCGTCACGCACCACTACTTGTGTACGGCGCGCAGCAGGTGGCTTACGGATAGAAGAGCGGGATAGACCGCCGCGCGCGCAGCGCGTGCGAGAAAGAGAGCGATAGAACGAGGGAGGAGCGAAGCAGTGCACGAGATTGGACTGGAAAAGCGGCGGCAGCGGCGGGGGCGGCGGGGGCGGCGGAATTGCGGAATTGGGAGAGGAAAGAGGAGGGGGCAAATCTGGCGCCTTCCGACACGAACAGAACATCATCTATCCGATACACATTTCCCACTCTTGTATAGCCTTTTCTTTTCCTCCACGTCTTCCTTCCTCCCTCCTCGACACAAACGTACACATTTGGCCGGAGAAACAACCGCAGCCACGCGGCATAGCAAGGCGCTGCAAGGCGATGAGCGTAAACATGCAGAACCCCCCCCCCCCCCCCCCGGAGTCTTTGTCTCTATCGCACGCATGGTTCTCTCCTCCTCCCACTCTTTGCTCCGGCCGGAGGCGTGTCGAACGCGTCTATCCCGAAGCCACAATACACGCGTCTTCAACCACAGCGCCGCCCCGGCCCGCCGCGGCCACCCCCACGGACACCACACCCGCCACCACACCCGCCACCACACCCGCCCCGCACCGCCCGCCTCCCCGGCAGTGGACGTCCTGTACGAAGGGTGTTTGTTTGTCGACTGTCACCCGCAGCAAAGACTGGACAAGTCGAACGGGGCCCTCTTCCCTTCGAGGAGTGTGTGTGTGTGTGTGTGTGTGTGTGTGTGTGTGTGTGTGTGTATGTGTGTGTGTGTGTAAGTGTATGTGTGAGTGTAAGAGAGGGAGCAGCCGTCTACCCCGTCCTCGGGGTCCACAAAGCACGGCGTCCTCATATTATCTGGTTGAAGCTCTACCGGGTGGGTGCCCCCCCCCCCACGCGCCCCCCCCCCCACGCCCCCCACGGCCCCCTCCGCTCCTACAACCGAGTAAATAATTTATCTGCCTCTCGCGCTGACGTCGCGTCGGATCGAGCCAGTGCGCCAAAATGCAGCGCTAGCACCCAGCACCATGATCTCTCTGTTTTTGCACGCCGCTGCTGCAGCTGACACTGCTGCCGCGGGCCTTACCTTTGACTCTCTCTCTCTCTCTCTCTCTCTCTCTCTCTCTCTCTCTCTCTCTCTCTCTCTCTCTCTCTCTCTCTCTCTCTCTCTCTTTCTCAGTCTGTCAGTCTCTCTCTCTGTATCTCTCTCTTTTCCTTTTCCACCCCACTGACCTAGCTACGCCAACTCTCGCGTCTCTCTCTCCCCCACCAGTCGGCCATCGGAGACACTATCATCCCTAATTGGGGAGGCGGTGTGCTCTGTCCTCCCCCATGTGTGTGTGTGTGTGTGAGTGTGTTGTGTGGCAGTAGCAGAACGCGGTCAGGCGTCCTCTCACCCGGCCTCGGACCACAGACCTTTCAATGAGATATAGGGTGGACACATTCACACACACACAAGCTGCACACACACACGCGCACACACGCACACACACACACACACACACACGCTGTTGCAGGGACGCCAAAGATCTCCCGTTCCTCCTCGACCAATCCACTCCAGCACCAGTCCCGCTTTATTCCAGCAGCGGCTCCAACGGCTCCAGCATCGAGTATATCACCCGGACGACACATGCAGGCCAGACCGCCTCCAGACCGCCTCCAGGCTGCCTCCAGGCCACCTCCAGGCCGCCTCCAGGCCGCCTCCAGGCCACCTCCAGGCCGCCTCCAGGCCGCCTCCAGGCCGCCTCCAGGCCACACAGGCACCCGCGCCCCAGCGGGCAGGAAGGGAACAAGAGGCGGGAAGCAGCAGAACTTCCGACAAAGCAATTACTGAACACTGTTGCAAGTCCTAAATTTTTCTTAAAAAAAAAAAAAATAAGCTGGCCCGTCCCTTCCGTCAACCTTGGTGCCAGTTCCGCTGCGCTCCACCGGCACCTCGGTTTGACTGGTGGACTTGGCCAGCTTGCCTGCCGGCGGCGTTTGCGGGGCCTCAAGTCTCCCTAGAAATGCCCGATAGCAGATAAATTTGTTACGATTAAAATCGTTAGCCTGAGCCCGTCCCTATGCGCGCCGCGATGGTAATCGTGTGCGCGCGGCGGCCAACCCTAACTTAAAAAAACAAAACAAAAACAGACAAATTTTTCATTAATCAATAATGCGATACAAACCGAAAATTGTTGCCACTCCACGTGATTCTACGTTAAAAAAGGAGTTGGTACTCAAAATTTGAAGTTAGGGGGGCTCAAAACAACAACAACAAACCAACAACACAGAAAAAGCTCTGCCTGAATTTGATTTAATATGAACTCCACTGTTGCTTGGGAGGCCGGCACTCGCTTGTGTGTGGCTGCAGAGATAAATCCAGAACGTGTCATCAGTTTTACAGGCTAGACTCACTTAAAAAAAAAAAAATAAAGAGGGTAGGGGCGGGGGTGAAGACAAAAAGAAGTGTTGACCGAAAGATTGTTGTTGTTTGCACCGCGAAATGTACGGGCGGTTGCTAAATGCTTGTTTGTGCCCGGCCGTGCCTTATCGCGGCGGCACGCGGCACGCAGCAACGCCGGCACGCGCGCACACACGCCACGCCGTGCGCCTTGCCGCAGCAGCAGCGGAGGGAGGGTTTTATCGTGGGTGGTTTGACGAAATTAACCGTGGCGCGGGTGTCCTGCCCTTATCGATTGGCAGCTGTTTGCCAAACTCGTTTCGTCCATCCTTTCGGCGCACGGCGGGTCGCAGTGTGTCGGGAGCAGAGCGGGCGAGGCGGCAGAGTCAACATGAAGCGCTGGAGGCCCTGGAGGCGCTGGGCTGGATGCCCTGGAGACGTTCGCACCTCCTCCAGCAGCTCGAACCTCACATCGATGAGCCCTCTGTCATTTTTTTTCTTTTTTTTCTTCTCATCGCTCCTTTTTTTGTTTTGGCTGTGCCCTTTATCAATAATACGTCGAGAACGGGGGGATGTATTGTGGAGCCGAGCGGAGATGATGATTATCATTACAACGGTCATTATATGGCGATCATTCTTCATCCGTGAACAGCGCAAAGCAGCGGCCGCGGGATGTTTTAATGAACGGGGAGACCCGACAATGACGGTTAACAACTTAAACATCGGCCCGAGAATCTGTGCAGTTTTTTCTCTTTTCGCTCTGCTCTAGCCTGGCTGGCTTTTTCTTCTGTGAGCGAATGACATCTACGGTGCAGGGGGTAGCACTGCACACGGCCAGATGGCAGAGATGCGCGTCCAGATTCTCTCCCCCGCGTTTTTGCCTGCGAATATAAGGCGCGCGCACTGCATGCAGAGCACCCAGTATGATCACGTGATCACGCTTATCTGTAATTGAACTAATAAACCGGCCGCGGACTTGCTGCGCGCCGACTGACCAAGGCGGCGGCGGCGGCGCGCGGTCAAATGGGACCACGGCGCAAAGCGCGGTCAAATGGGACCACGGCGCACAGCGCGGTCAAATGGGACCGCGGCGTGCAGCGCGCGGGGGAAATCTTTTCAATCAGCCATTAGCGAAGGCAGTGCGGAGGGGTGGGGGCGGCGGGTGGGATAGAGAGATGAGGAGGAGGGCCAGTCGGCCGGCAAGCATCTCGCTGGTAGCATCTCTTTGATGTAAAGTGCCCGGCTGGGGCGGGGGTGGGAGAGGGACAGACAGAGCGACTGAGGGAGTGAGAGAGAAGGATATGTGCGTGATGATGTGTCCGAAACTGGAGCAAGCAGACCGGTCGGAGCTGAGCACTTGTGACGGTGGCCGCTTGGCGCGCGCAGGGGTGCTGGCAGTCGGCTGCGGCCTTGGGCTGCGGCTCTGTCCTGAGATTTCCCCGCGGCCGACACAGGGAGGAGATCAAATCGTTTCTTATCAAAACTCATTTCTACGGGTTTCGCTCTGACTTTCGAGTACTAATCTTGTTAGCGGGGAGTTGGAGAATTGTGGTCTCGATGCGGGCGCCGGCTGCAGGGGGCGACGCGGCAGCCCCCGGGCCAGAGGAAGAGCGAGAGAGAGAGAGAGAGAGAGAGAGAGAGAGAGAGAGAGAGAGAGAGAGAGAGAGAGAGAGAGAGAGAGAGAGAGAGAGAGAGAGAGAGAGAGAGAGAGAGAGAGAGAGGGAGAGAGAGAGAGAGAGAGAGAGAGAGAGAGAGAGAGAGAGAGAGAGAGGGAGAGAGAGAGAGGCGGGGCGCTCTGCGATGAGCAACAGGCTGCGGAACGGGCCGGAGGAAAAGGGAGGGGGTGCGTTGCTGCCTAAAGCCGAGCGGGTGGAGTGGTAGGGGCGGAGGCAGAGGCTGGGAGCCGGCGCTAAAAGATGTAACTCCGGGGAGTGCGGCAAGGGGCAGCTCCGTTCGGAATCCGGGTTACGATGATCCGCACTGCACGAATTAGCGCCATTTGTGAGGCGTGTTATTAAATGTCGGCCGGTGTTGTGTGCGGCGGGGTCTAATGGTTTTACTTTACACGAGGAGGTTCAAGTTTCCGCGGACCGACCCCCCCAGCAGCCTAGGATGGTGCTGCCCTCTGCCGGCGGCGGCGGTGATGACGGCGCTGATGACGGGATTCGTGATGGCGGCGGTAATGATGACGGCGGTGATGATGACGGTATTGGTGATGACGGCGGTGATAATGACGGTGTTGGTGATGACGGCGGTGATGATGACGGGATTGGTGATGATTACCAATGATGATGACGGTATTATTGGTGATAACGCTCAATTTTTTCCCCTACGACGTCCAAATTTCCAGCAGGAGTAGAACTTTGGGGGTGTCTTAATTTTTGATCGCAGACCGTAAGGGCGCCTGAAAAGTTTCCCTGGCACGGGTGGGCACACATGTACGGGGCGCCACCATGCCTCGCAAACACGGGCCGGAGAGCGCGGAGTCTGTTGACAATAACATACGGGGGGGAGTGAGAGAGGAATATATTGCACCCTGAGAGAGCCGCGCAGGGGGTGAGGGGGGGGGGGAGCGCCTGACATGGCTACGAAGGGGACAGAGGGAGATGCGGGAGAGATGAGGGGCGGGGGGGGGGGGGGGTCTGTAGTGGGGGGCAGACACTTCAGAGGGGGGTCGAGGGTCACGTGTCTTATTTATATGCATGCGAATTTGGAGGACCTGCTGTATTGTGTGTGTGTGTGTGTGTGTGTGTGTGTGAGGACGTCCCCAGCAGTCAGGCGGCTGATCCATTTGTTGCTGAGGACGCTCACCAGCATACAGTCCACACCGTCCCAGCAGCCCTCCCACAGCCATCGCTTCCACTCAACCTTCGCTGCCACCCCTCATATATTTTTTCTATCCGCCCCTAGACCCAGCCTGCACCCAGCATAGCACACGACTTGCCTCTACTATATCCTCCTCCGGGAAGGCTCTCCCGTGCCTTCTGTCTCATTGGTTTCACCAGTGTCTTGAGGGTTCCCCTACGCACCCACCCGGGTTTCTACCGGGTTCCTATCCTCCTCTATCCTCAATCTATCGTCCATGGCCGCCTCTATCTCAAGAACCCAGTAACAAGCTTGCTGGTGGGACAGCAGCGACAGCCAGCAGCCAGACTCACCCAGGCGGCGGCACAAGATGTCGAAGGTCCGGAGGTCCGGAGGTCCGGAGGTCCGGCAGGGCGCAGGGCGCGTGGCGGGCGGCCGAGGTGAACCAATGACCCACTTTCTGCAGGGCTCTTCTCACAACACAGTTCCTCCGCCCGTTGGTCACTGTCAGCGGCGTCCCCAGCGCTGCCCCCCCCCCCCGCAGCCCCCCGCTGCCCCCCCCCCCCGCTGCCCTTCCCCCCTGCTACGCCGACGCAGCGCCCCGCGTGTGCCAAATTACGTGAGGAAATTTGGAGCCATTATTTTGGTTGAGCGCGGCGGCCTGGCCGCCTCGCCGAGCGCGTCTCGACTAAACCAATCTCTTTTGTCCGCCGCTTCCCCTTCCGGTTTCTACTCAGAAAAGTATGGGTGTTCGATGTGAGCCCCGGGGTGCATCGAGGCACCGTACCGTAATAACGGCACGTTATTATCAACCATTCGGCTCTTCTAACGCCCCCGAAATTGATATCGGTGTCTGGAGAAGGGGGCGCGCGTCATCACCGCGAGCCCCGCGGGGGGTCCACCGAGGCCCCAGCGAGGGCCCCAGCGAGGACCCCACCGGGGGCCCTCTCCTGTAAACAGCGTCTTCTACTCGTCGCTCTAATGCGTTTTACGTTATGGTAATGAGCAAAGTCCGCGCTCTATGCGTCAGCAGTGTGTGTGTGTGTGTGTGCGTGTGTGCTGATGCCGCTACCAGAGATGAGCCGGGGCCTTGCGGAGGCAGGGATATGTTAGTCCCTTTGATTCGGAGCACCGTATCGCGTATCACACCTTGATGAGGGCGGTGTTGGCAACTCCTTAGCCCCCCCCCCCCCCCGGTCCCCCCCTTTCTAACCACCTCCGTCCTGCCCCCCGCTCCACATTTCCTTCTCCCACCAAACATTCTAATCTGGCGCAGCACAGTAAGATGCGCTCACGGCCCGACTCGGAAGCCACCACGAACATTTTTATCCGGGGCGGGAAATCTTCGGCTCGCGCCCGCTAAAAATAAAACACCCGAATCAACCACGCGGCAGTTAGTCACACGAGGAAAACGATGATTAGTCCCGCTCTGGCTACAGACTAACGTCCTTGTTCAAACAGCTTCTCGCGCCGCCAGCCTGGACGGCGTCTTCTCTCTCTTTGTATGTTCGTCTCTCTTGTTGGGTCGCCTGTCAAGGAGGAGGAGGATAGGCGGAGGAGGAGCGCCCCCTGACTGCGCCTTTCTCTGGTTCCGCACCCCCTCTCACAAACATACGCATAGTCACACCCATCTACACAATCTGCCATGCACTCTCCCCCCCCCCACCCTCCTCCCCTTCCCGTCCCCTCGCACCCCATCTCGAGATCGCTTTCCCCTCGCACTCTCAGCCCTGCTGCTGCTGCTGCTGCTGCTGCTGCTGCTGCTGCTGCTGTCGCTGCTTCTGGGGTTTGCTTTGCAAATTAAAGTGATAACGGCCGAAGTGGATGTGGATGTGTGGGGAGGAGGAGTAGCATGGGTGCGTGGGCACGAGCGAGCAGCAGCAGCAGCAGTGGCAGCAGCAGTAGCAGCAGCGGCAGCACCAGCAGCGGCAGCAGCAGCTGCAACGCGAAATGGCGAGCCGTTTGAAAACCCGCTGGCAGCGTCCGACCCGTCTACCTCATATGTGACACGACCACACACACACACACACACACACACACACACACACACACACCTGACGGCCCCCATCATGATATACCACAGCTGGATGTCCATTTTTCTTCTTTTTTGTTCAACTGCAGCGGTCTGCGCAGGGTGCGCCGGTGGCCGGGGCCCCGTCGTGATCAAGAAGAGGGAACGAAACAGGAAGACGGGACGGAAAGATTCTTTCCTTTGAAGCCAAACGCGGAACCTCAAAGATCGAAATGAGCTCACTGATAAGTTCGTTAGGCAGAGGAGAGGATTTGACGGAGGGGGCAGGCAATATCGATCCGGCATCGACTGGGGCTGCTAGACATGTGACAAAGAATTTTGATCAGGATTCCTTTTTTCAGTGGAGTTTCATATATTTTCAAAACTGAAAAAAATGGACGCTTTGAAAAACAGTGCTTAATTTCTTCCACCTTCCGAACGCAGTATCTTTGTGTTTCGGTACAATGGACCTCTCCTTGCCCCCACCGTCATGGAGGGCGTACCTGTTTCCCCTCATCACCCCCCTCCCCCCTTTCTCTCCTGGAGCCGACATCCAGCTTACCTAAACCCATCCCCCCTCTCTCCTCCTCTGACAACACGCTTGCTCATTAGCAATGCCCACGTCCACAGCAAACACCACCCCCTGCGCCCGTCTCTCTCGCACCACCGGGGCCAAGACGGCCGCCGACAAGGACAGAGGCGGGTTCGGCCGAGGAGGCCAGCCATGGCGAGTTGTGCTGCTTCGCTTCGCCTTTTTATTGGCCCGTATTTATTTTCAAATTCAAGCCTCGTTTCGTTTCGCGAAGCTCAACTAATTATTACTCCCTGTACCTCGACGGGACTTCTGCTGTTTATCTTTTCGAAAATTCGCGCGAGCTGTTTTACTTTTCCTTTTCCTTTTTTTCTTTTTTTGTCTTTTGGCCAGTGCCATCAGCAGTATGTTGGGCGCACACGCAATCCCGTGTCCACAAATATCAAGCCGGCCTGCCGATGCGGGAGATGGAAAGAGAAATACAACCATCACGTTCTCACGTCTTTCATGTGAGGCTTGTTTGAACGGAGGCTGAAATACGGCCTTGCTGTTATCGTTCTCTCTGACTCAGAATAAGAGAAATGAAACAGAATCTAGCTAACTGAACTTGCTCTCGACCGTTCCCGTTCGTCCGAGATAGCAAATGCCACGGCTACCACACCTCCCGTCTCTGAATTCGCCATTTTATTTTTTCTTCCCGCTTCTTCCTGTGCCCCAGTTTCACGGGGTTCCGTTGCTGTCGTGACTGCCACAAAGTCTCAAGGCGTTCCGCCAAAAAAGAAGAAGAAGAAAAAAAAAATCCTCTTGGTGGTGGGTATCGAACCCGAGAACACCGCGCTGGGTAAATGAAATTGGGCCCGGCGTGCTTCTGTGGTTCCATACTACACCTTTGTTGGCCCAGCCCCTGTGCTCCCGTCCCGGGAAAAGATAGGCGGGAAGGCAAATGTCGGGGGAAAAAGAAGACAAGAAAGCGTCGGTGGTGTGCACCGCTTGCGCGCATCCCAAAGAAAAATGCTAATCCCACCAGCCCAGACCAGACCAGACCTCTGGCCTCAACTTTTACCCTCAAAGTGTTACCATTACTGCTCCTCACCAGGGGGGGGGGGGGGGGGTTAGCAGGAAACGGCCCAGTGGCCGCGCACCGGGCGCCTTTCTGCGCATTTCTCGGGCTGACACATTTTTCAGGTGGCTGTTCCTGAGCTTAGCGGTGTCGCCTACATCCCGAGACCGATTGAGACTAGAATGAGACGGCCGCCCACTCACTCTGCGGAGGCTGATTCAGACTAGAATGAGACAGGCACTTTTTCAGCACAAATTGTCGGGGGAAAAAACCTAGAGTAGACGTTTGATTTTGATTTTCCCGAAGGCCAACCTCTCTGGTTTTTACTGTTTCACTCAAGTGTCTCTCCTGATCCTTCGCACTCTTTCGCGTGCTCATCATCGTCCCTCTTCCCTCCCCCGTCCTCGGGTAGTTGCTGAATGCTCCTTTGTTTGCCATTGTCCCGGTCCTTTATCGCGACTTCGCCGCCCTATCAACTTACAAGCCCAAATGCCCCAAAGGGCCAGAAGGGCCTCTCCCGGCCCCCAGCCCTCAGGGGTCCCCGCCGGCCTACGCCCATCGAGCAAATCGGGGCAGAGGAGGGGGACGGCCGAAAAAACCCTAAAACGCGAAGGGCCTTCAACAGCCTCCCTTTCTACTACCTCCCATTTCTCCCTCATTTCATCCCTCCGTCGGTGATCACGACCTCCTCTGCTGTTGTAAATTCCTTTTTAGATATCGTCCGATAAATCTACGAATGAGATACGATCGTTGTGCCAGAAAGATTTTTATTTAATTGTTTTCCATCGACTGCCTCACCACCTTGTGTTTCTCCGAGATACCCTTTCGTCTGGAGTGCTAGGTGCTGCAGTGGCAGTTTAACAGCCCCCGGATATTCAGTGCCCTGCCACTGCCACAGCCGCCACTGCCGCAGCTCTGGTCCTCGGCCAGGGACATAATACTGAGGGGGAACAACAATTTTCCACTCAATTGCCCCCTTTCGCAAGGGGATTTTTGGCGACTAAACCGTCCCGGGAACGGCACTAGACTACAGCATTATCCAATACTGCCCCGCTTCTCTCTCTCTCTCTCTCTCTCTCTCTCTCTCTCTCTCTCTCTCTCTCTCTCTCTCTCTCTCTCTCTCCCTCTTCCGCATATGCAGGGCCCGTCTGCTTCCCGTACTGCATTCAGCGCCCGTGCTCAGGGCAATGGAGCGTGCCAGAATGATGGAACAACTGTTAGCCCTATGTGTATATGGGCGCTGGTCCGACTTACACTCAGAACAAGTCCAGCGCCTCAGATAGATCGCCCCAGATAGTGGAGGACAAATTCCGATAATTTCCGACCGAGGAGTGAATGCCAAAAATTTAAATGCAAAGCTCATAAAATATTTCACTCTAAAATTTAAAACCAAGTTCACGATCCGTTATTCTACCGAACCACATTCAAATTGACAAGAATTTCCCGCTATAATTCAAAGTTGATTTTCCTTCGACAAGTTCAGCACAGGCGGTGCCGTTGCATGCGAAATCGTCAGCCCACCCCAGCCCGTTAGGTGGGTTGGTGCGTCTCGTATGTGAAAGGTGAGAGGTCAGAGCAGGGCTCATAGTGGGGCAGCGGGAGAGAGAGAGAGAGAGAGAGAAAGAAACGGGAGAGCCGGTCAGTAAACAATCTAAAGTCCCGGGGAGGTCTGTGGATACAGCCCCTGTGACCACTCGCTCAGCCCCGGGGCTAGGCTGGGCTAGGTGCGCTCGGCCAGCACCGCCAGGTCGGGCAGCGCAGCAGCAGCAGCAGCAGCAGCAGCAGCAGCAGCAGCCAAGTCGGCCAATCTCAAAAAAGACTTTGTCAGACACCATCACTGTGTTTTGCGTGCCGTTCCCGGGACATTCAAAATTATGCTGTTTCAATTTACCGGCATGTTCGTCAGTTCAACCGGATTAAGCTCGGACATTGCATCCCTCAAAGAAAATCACCATCCATCAGTTCGGTGAAAATTTACGCAAGCCGTTTATTTTAGATTTTTGATTATCGTTAAAAAGAAAAATTAGTTTCTTTTTTCTTGCGATGCTTTGAAACACAAAAATACTATTGGAGGAAGGCGGATTGGCGTCTGGTGCGGACTTTGCTCTGCCAAGCTCTGCTCTGCCAAGGGCCCGAACAGCGGGGCCATAGCTAGCCCTCAACAACAAGAGTACTGCCCCCACCCCCTCTCTCTCTCTCTCGCCCTCTCTCCCTCGCTCTCTCTCTCTCTCCCTCGCTCTCTCTCTCTCTCTCTCTCTCTCTCTCTCTCTCTCTCTCTCTCGCTCTCTCTCTCTCTTTCTCTATTCTTCCCTTCTGGAGAAAAGGTCCGGCAAGCAGCGGAAGGAGAGGGCCTCTGTAAGCTCAAACGTGAGGCAGGGAGCAGGAAATAATAAAATTTGCAGCTGGCAGGTTTGGCCGGTGAGGCTCTGGGCCCGTCCGGGAGGCTTAGAGAGGGCGAGCAAACTACTCCAGCCAACAGCAGCAAGGCGAGCAAGGCTCTCTCGAGTCGTGTTCACGTAAAATTCATCGGACCACCGGCGGCGCGGCGCGGCGCGGCGCTCGAGTTTGGGGCGGTCAAGTAAGCGGTAGCGGCACGGCGCTATCCGTCTAAATTAGCGTGGGAAACCACTCTCCCCTCGCGACTCAGCGCCATCAACCTTTATTATTCCCCGGCGGGCTGCGCCACCTTGAGAGCGCCTCCCTCCCCCCTCCCAACCCCTTCCAGGAACCGAACAACCCCTTCTTTCTCCAACCCCCTCCACAGCATCCCGGCCTGGACCGCGGGCAGCGGCTGGCCGCGTGCTGCGAGCCTGGGACCTATTCGTTCTTCCGCACCGAAATGAAAGTATAAAAGTATGATGAGAGTTGGCTGCATCGCCGACATACCACGCGGAGCACGCATTGCTGTGGAGGCTCGCAGGCGGCGCTACCTGCCGGCTACATAATGCAGCTGCAGTTACTGCTCGGGGTCTGTTCAGTTGAGGGAGTCCATCAGCCGCCGGCATCCTATCTCACTAAAGGCGGTGGGGCGGTAGTTCTCCCCGGAGGGAATCCCGAGCACAACGCCGCTTGAACATCTGACGCCGGACACGCGGTCTGAAACATTATTTCTCCTTGCTGTCCATTGAAGAAATGCTACGATTTCGATTCCCGCAACGGAGCTGTAACCAAACAGGAAAACGACAACACCGACATATCAACTACAACAAAACAAAAGCAAACACAGAAAAAAAACCCAATAACAAACAACAGCTACAAGGGGCAGTGGCCCCCCGAGGGGTTCCCCCGGGGCCCCCGGAGGCAGCCCCACCGCGTGGCAGAGCCCCGTGACAATTGTTTTCTGATGCACAGACCGCGGAAGTCCTCTCCCTCTCCCCCTGTCTGTCTGCCTGTCTGTCTTTGTCCGCCTGTCTGTCCGCCCCTGTGTGTCGCACCTGCCACTGACAGCATCGGCCGCTTGCGCTGCCCGCCCGCCCCTTCCCACCGACCCGGAATAATTTCCCTTTTAGCGAAACCTCATTAGAAGTTTCCCTTACAATACGCATGGAACGGCCCGTCACACCGCGTAAGGACGCCCCCCCCTCTCTCTCTCTCTCTCTCTCTCTCTCTCTCTCTCTCTCTCTCTCTCTCTCTCTCTCTCTCTCTCTCTCTCTCTCTCTCTCTCTCTCTCTCTTAGTGTTTACGCGCTCTCTCACTCTCATCTCAAGCACTGCCTATCCCTTCCCCTGCCGCAAGAGAGCGAATAAAAGAGGAAATGACTAATAGACGTGAGAGGGAGTGAGAAAGAGAGCGCGTGTGTGAGTGAGAAAAAGAAAGGGTGGGGGGAGCCCGTGGGGCTGCGGATTCATTTTTCGCGTTTTCGCGTACGGGGCAACAGGGCTGCTGACGCGGTGTTGAATGCGGCTGACACTTGGGTGGGGTCGGCATCCACACTATGCTGCCGCCGCCCCCAGCCTCAGGCGGCGTCGTAACTTCTGAGGGTGCAAACGTGAAAACGCGGGGCAAAATAAGTGTTTTCCACCCCTGTCGGTGTAACAAAAGCCGGCGCCTCTGCTGCAGCCACTGCAACTGCCTCTATGGGGCGCAAGCGAAAGTGGTGAGAGAGAGAGAGAGAGAGAGAGAGAGAGAGAGAGAGAGAGAGAGAGAGAGAGAGAGAGAGAGAGAGAGAGAGAGGAGAGAGAGAGAGAGTGAGAGAGAGGCGGTGATGACTAAGGGCAGCGTGGCAGCTGCGAGAGGAAGAGCAGGAGAGAGAGAGAGAGAGAGAGAGAGAGAGAGATGGAGAGAGCAACCGGCAGCGAGGCTACGGAAACCGGAAGGAAGAGATTAACTCGCGTTAAGTTGGGATGGCGTCCTGTGAATAGAGGCGTTAATGATGGCCGCGGCGGTTGTCGCTCAGCACATCGAGCCCTTGCTCCTCCCTTCCTCCCTCTCTCTCTCTCTCTCTCTCTCTCTCTCTCTCTCTCTCTCTCTCTCTCTCTCTCTCTCTCTCTCTCTCTCTCCCCTTCCCCCTCTCTTCCCTGTTCTGCATGGACCGCACATTGTGCTGCCATCCCTCATTACTGGCAAAATCCTCGTGTCCCGTCTCATCCCCCAGGACCCTCAGCCATTGTACCGCGTGCACCGTGCGCCCGCCTCGGCGCGGCTCACAAGGTCAGGGGGAAAGTCTTACACTGTAAACTGGGGCTTGGAGTCCAGCTTCGGATAGCACCACCAGCACAGCTGTCGCTAACCTAACCCCATGAGGGACCGTCCCACACGAGTTTCTTGCGCCCTCATCACCATGGCGCGACACCACAACAGGGAGCTATACTGCCGCCCCGCCCCGCTCGTGAAGGTGAGACCGGCCTCCATAGAGAATTAACAACACTGTTTCAGAAAATGTGAATGCCACTAAAACTGAAAATCGTTTTTCTGAAAGAAACAGAGGCGCAAGTACGTTTCTCGCAGCCCTGCTTTCGTCGGAACTTTTTATTTTAAAGCAAGTCAGTCACGGTAAAAAAAAAAAATCGAAAAAAAAAGCAGGACCATTATCATTTATTAAAAGAAAAATCGTGTCACAGTTGGTCGCACTGTGGGGTGACGTCCGCGGAGGGCAAAGGCGCCACCGTTGACGTCGTCCTTCCCTCTGCCGACGGACGGCCCGGCACGGCCAGGACGGCGACGGCGACCCCGGGGGAGGCAAGCACCCCGCCGTGGCGGTCAAAGCGACGCAACGCCACCCCACAGAGGACAGCCGCGCCTTTATTGCTTATACTTACCATTAGGGGGCCGCGAGACATGTGTGATTGGGCCGGGCGCTACAGTGGGAAGGCGGGGTGCCGCAGCTTATGTGGCCAGGCGCTGCCACGGCCAGCCACGCGCAGCCACGCGTAGCCACGCGCCCCCGAACCACATATTACATAGTGGACGCGTGCCCGACTACACCGCAAACGAAGAAGAAAGAAATACCCACCGTGTTGTTGGATGTTTACTAATGTCCGCGAGTATGTTCCATAGTAGAGTGCCAGGCGTTTCCACACCTTCCCGTGTGGGTTCGAATACTTAGATGAGGGATTTATTGTTGTTTTTGTTTTGGAAATAATCATTACCTGATTTCTAATTTCAACGGAGAACCGATTATGTTTATCCCACTACTGCGGGAAAAAAAAAACTACCCAGCAGTGGCATAAAAAGGCAGCAGCAAATGCAGAATTTTCCTTTCAATTCTGTTTCATTTTCGTTCGCATTTTAAAAACAAGTCAGTAAATGCCAACCCACAAAACTCCCCTGCCCCCATAACGTACAACGTGCTCCGTGCGGCCGGTATGCGCGGTATGCTGTAATGTGGTCAGCAGCAACGCCAGTGCAGCACACGGCCTGCAGGGGCCCGATCCGTTCTGCTCCGTCCTGCAGATGTGGCCACAGTGTAGTACGGCGGCAGCGTGGCAGCGGGCGGCGGCGTGGCAGCGGGCGGCAGCGGGCGGCAGCGGGCGGCAGCGGGGTGACTCAGACGGCCAGGCCAGAGCGGCAGCCAGCGGTCCATGGCGTGCGTCTCGCTTGGCTATGCGCTGCCGCCTCCAGCATCCCTTACACAGAGGAGTCAGAGGGAGCGAGAGGGACGGCGAGCAGAAAGAGCGCAAGGGAGAGAGAGAGAGAGACAGATAGGGGAGGGCAGCGAGGTGCGGCGAGGCGTGGCGGGGCGGGGGCGTGACTCAGGGAGGGGCGTGGCGGCGCGTGGCGGCGCGTGGCGGGTGAGTAATGCGACGCCCGGCACGCATTCCGCCGCAATAACACCCCGCAATGCACCTGCAGCCCCCCCCCCCTCCCGCCGGGTCCGCAAATTACGTAACGGGAGCGCCTGGAGGTTAGGCAGCATCGTCCACCTGAGTCTTCTTGAGGCCGTTCGGATAAACACAGGGGTCCGAAGAGGAGGGGGGGGGGGAGGGGGGAGACATTAAGGGGGGTGCCACACCAATAACGTTAATCGCGACGTGATTTATACGGCAGCTATAAACCCCCCCGGGGCCCTGAGTATGTATGGAGGCGGAGGAGGGGGCACGTGAGTTGGTACAATAACTCACTTCGATGATGATGAATTTAAAGGGGCAATGTATGTTGAGGTTCGATCGTGTTGACATCACACACACACACACACACACACACACACATATGCAGTCCAGGATTTCAGAGTGCCTTTTAGAAACTCTAACAACGTTCCAAGGCACCCGTGTTGGGAACTCGCGGAATGTTGGCGGACCAATATGTGACGGTATTTTGCAAAACGTCATGAGCGGTTGATATCGACGGAGTCACATGGCATCTCTAGGGCACACAACGGCGGCCAAGGGCACAGCGGGCCCTCCTCCAAAGGGCAGAGCGACTGGCGGGGACTGCCCCACGTCGCCATTTGGGACCGTCGATAATATTTACTATACGCCTTTATGGGGCAAAGCATTATATGGGATGAACCGCTAACCCTCACCGCACACACACACACACGCGCACACACACGCATGTGAGGCGGGTGACATCTATCCGATATCATCTGTATTTATCTGCCTGAGGCATTCGCCGCGCCCGCACTCTCCTGTATACATGCACACACATACACACACAACCCCACTAATCCCTCTTGGTCTCTTTCTATTTCTAGTCACTCTGTATTGCCATCTCTCTGTCTCTCTCTCTCTTTCTCGTTTTCAGTTTCACTTTTTGTTTTTCTGTCTCGTGTCACCCTGTCTGTCTGTCTGTCTGTCTGTCTGTCTGTCTGTCTCTCTGTCTCTCTCTCTCTCTCTCTCCCCCCCCCCCACGCATTACAGTATTACGAGAGAGGGATACCGAACCCCCCGTCCATAATTTTCCACTGAGAGGTCAGTGTGTGACCGCCCGCAGCTGACAAATTCAATTTATTCATTTGGAATAATTCCTTGATGCGCGACAAGGCTGCGAGAAATGGGTGCCGTGCAGGAATCGAAAACATTAGTATTTAGTGCACACAAGTATTTATTTAGATTTTTTTATAAAATAAAAATTGAAGCTGTCGACACCTGTGATTTTATGACTCTATCTTACTTGTCATGATTGAAACAAAGGCACCGCCTGGCCGGCCCAGTCCAGGCGGACGAATCCCTGCTGCTATCCATCTACTGCATCTCTCTTCTTTATATTGTGTTATGTTCCCCGAGGCGTTCACCCGAACGATCGTCGCCATGCCGATCGCCACTGATCACATAATTAGGTGCGTCTCCCTTCTCTCTCTCTCTCTCTCTCTCTCTCTCTCTCTCTCTCTCTCTCTCTCTCTCTCTCTCTCTCTCTCTCTCTCTCTCTCTCTCTCTCTCTCTCTCTCTCTCTCTCTCTCTCTCTCGCTCTCTCTGTTTCTCCCCTTTTGCTGCTATTTGCCTCGCCCGCGGCAGTGTTTGTGCACGCGAGAGCGAGAGAGATGGAGAGTGCGGTGGGCGCAGCCTTGCGAACTGCGAAACCTGCGCTGCCGCGCGGTGGGCCCTGATGTGTGCTTATTTCAAATAGTTCACACACACGACAAACAGTTTCACTGCACTTGCTGGAACCTCACGTGTCAGGATCAGGTCAGCATTATCTCCGAACTGTCTATCTCCCGTTTCTTCTCTGCTTGCCGCTGCCACTTATATGCTGCGCTGTCGGTCAGTCAGCAGACTGTGCGAGCGAGATGTAGCATTGGCATAACCGGCGACCACGTTTACGACGGCCATCACGGAGGGAGAGAGACAGACAGAGTTGCGGGGGAGGATAGAGTAGCGCGGGAGGGAGAGGGGGAATCATTTGGCGCTCTTTATGACGTCACCGCCCGGCCGGCTCCGCCGCCGCACCGTGTTTGATATTCGATACGGTGGCATATATGGGAAAGCGCTCATAGCGGAATATGGCATACTGCAGGCGCTGCGACTCTGGGGTCCTGCCGGGGTCCTGCCGGGGTCCTGCCGGGGTCCTGCCGGGGTCCTGCCTGAGTCCTGCCGGGGTCGCTCGCTACGGGCCGCTGCCTTTCTTTCCCCTTTTTACGGCCGCGCCCGGGATGAAGTCCCTGTGCTGACTCCATCTGCTGCTGCCGACTTACTTTCCTCCCATTGCCGTCACGTTGGATTCAGAAATCATCATCTGCGCGGTCCTAGCGAATATATATCCTTCGCTTCTCCGCAGAGATGTCGTCGTCTGCTGGGACACGCACGCACGCACGCACGCACGCACGCACGCACGCCCCCCCCCCCCCCCCCCCCCCCTCACACACTCACCGCAGGACTGCCGCTGCACGGTGTGCTCTCCGAGGTAGTAAAAGCCGTCGTATAGTTAGTGCCCCAATCGGCAACCACCAACCGGCCGACTGGTCACACACACACACACACACACTCACACACACACACGTGCACGCACTCACTCACACACACACGCACACACACACACACACACACACACACGCACGCACGCACTCACACACACACGCACACACACACACACACTCACACACACACACGTGCACGCACTCACTCACACACACACGCACACACACACACACACACACGTGCGCGCGCGCGTGCAGCAGCAGCAGACGCCGCCAGGCTCCGGCTTTGCCAATTTTTTTTCCTCCTCCGCCTCCTCCTGCTCATTCCCTTCCTGACCTAGCCACCATGATGCCAGACGTAGACATATGCCCCGCTGCAGGCCACAGCCAGCAGCACACTGAAAAAAAAAATTATACTAGATATATTTTTAAAAAAAATGAACATCACAGCAGGCAATAACCCGAGAAGACCGTGGAATCGATGCCGACGGATCCGCTCATATGTTGGGTTGCTGAAGTCCCTGTCCGTGTGTGTTTGCAGGTAAGGCAGCCGGGCCCCGTCCCTGGGCGTGCCGCGGTGCGTTTGCTGGCCGCTGCTTGGCGCTGCGGGGGGCGGCGCTCGCTGTTCCGCTAATCCGGAAAAACAGGGCGGGCGGGCCGTGCGGGCCGTGCATGTGATGTGAGTAATAAAGCGTGCCGAGATAAAACCGGACCATCGCCGTCATCGTGCCGGCCGGGGGCCGGGACCACCTCGCCGAGGGCGGAGGGCCGCCGACGGCCGCCCTGCTGCGCCCCGCTGCGCCGCTCTCCGCTAATTCACGCAGCCCGTCGCTCATTCACTGAATGCCGATACGGATCGCGATCCTTCACTGCCGGCCGGTCTGCGCTGCAAATCCCAGACGCCTCATTGGCAGCCCAGGCAGGATCCGCGAAAGCGGTGTACCCCACAATCACATTCACATTCACATTCAGCCCAGTGCCGGACGGGCTACCCGCTGCCGGGGCTTGGTTAGCTTTCGCGGTATGGATTTCCCACCGCCTTCCAAACCGTATTGGCTGGTGCGCAGTTGCTTGTAGTTTCGTCGGAGTGCAGGTGGCGGCAGCCTCGCGATTTTAATCGGCCCTTCCAGCTCCAGCCAGGAGTGCGCACTGCTTTCTCCCCGCTGCAGCACCCCGCCCGGGGTGAACTCGGACTCCTAAGATATTCAGCCTCCGCCGCGTGTAAACGCCTGCGTTCCTTCACGACTATGTGCTCCCGCCATTTTTATTACGGCCTCTTAATTGACTTGATTAAATTACGATTATAGCTCCGTGCGGCCGGAATACCGTTCGCGACTGCAGAGCGCTGCTCCCGGAGGAAGCAAAATAGAAACCTTTTTTTTTTTTTCTTCACAATAAAATCCATGGAAACAAACAGCGGCGAGCGGAGCCGGACTGCCGGGGGTTATCTCACATTTGCATAACGCCTCGTTATTATGACGACTGGCGGCGCCTTCTAGCAACACCGATCCGTCAGCAGAAGGCGACTGGTAATTAAAGGCGGCGGCCCGAAGAGTGCAGCGGCCGCCGCTTATTGGGATTGGGTCTGTGTTGCAAACGAGTCATCATCGTTAGACTCGACTCGTCCTCCGGGAGTCGCGCTGCGCTGCCTTGTGGATCATCATCCTGACAGGGAGCCTTGAACTTTACAGCAGCAGCAGCAGCAGCGATTTGGGGGCTTCTAGCCGACCGTAGGTGACCGCCGGAGGACGTGCGGTTACGTTGGTCTTCTGCCAGAGATGGTGGCCACGCTCTCGGTGACTTGAAGGATATGGATAGTGAGCCATCGCGGAAGAAGCTGGTAATAACTGCGAGAGAAACCTCACAGTCACTGGAGATGATATCAGTGGACTGGAGGCTCCCTACTGAATATGACGTTTTCAAACATTTACGCTTTTGTGATGCCTTTATCCTCGTGGAAATAATCGTCTATTATGTGTGTGTGTGTGTGTGAGAGAGAGAGAGAGAGAGAGAGAGAGAGAGAGAGAGAGAGAGAGAGAGAGAGAGAGAGAGAGAGAGAGAGAGCGAATGAGGGAATCAGAAACAGGAGAGCACCGGTTCTTTTATAATGGAGATCTGTCCACAAACACATGCGGCCGGCTACCGCCGTTTGTGTTCGCTAGGCAGTCAGTCCTACTCGATGTGACAGACTATTAATCCACCTGTCTGATGTGACTCATCAGTTATAATTACTATTCTCTCTCTCTCTCTCTCTCTCTCTCTCTCTCTGCGTGTGACATATGCAGCGCTCTGTTGTCGTGTCCGGTTACCATGCTAATGAATTTTCGTCTCACTCCCGTCTTATAGCAAGACGGATAGCTCACGTGCTGCTCGGATGTGAGGACCCGAAACCCGCGAAACGGGCCGATCCTCGTGCGAACCGTCCTCGGCGGTCAGGCACGGAATAAAAAGATCAGTGGTCACAACTAATTGCTTCTCGAGTTTCCAGACACGCGACAAATTTTGGTTCGAAAAACTAAAATTTGATTGAGAAAGCAGGGGAAAAAAATGGTTCAGTGCCCACATCGTGAAAACCTCTTCATTGGTGCCGCTAAAAAAAATAGTTCCCCCAACCAAATTTAGAGGACCAAAATGTACTGCTTGTCTGGAAATCAACCAAAAAAATTGGTTGCGACGGCAGAATCGTCCCAATATTTTTGGTTCAATCCGGTATACTCTGTGTGCACTAAAACCCCCAGCACATGAGGCCGCAGTGAAGCGCGGCAGTATGCCCCGACCGTATGCTGGACTGAATGCTGGAAGCTCATTGATCGTACTGCACCACCACCGCCACTGCTGCCCCGCTGCTGCTGCTGCTGCTGCCACCGCCGCCGCCGCCGCGCCATGGCCGAGTATTGAAACAAATGAGTCTGGCCGGGAGCCGGAGCCAAAGCGCAGCAGCCTGCACGGCCTCTGCCTCTCTCCCCCACCTCACCTCGTCCCTTTCACTCTCTCTCTCTCTCTCTCTCTCTCTCTCTCTCTCTCTCTCTCTCTCTCTCTCTCTCTCTCTCTCTCTCCTCTCTCTCTCTCTCTCTCTGCCGCCGTCTAATAAAGATGTCAGGCAAACAGCCAGCAGACAGCCTGAGCCGGGACCTGGCGCGGTCCGCGCGGCGGGCGGCGGCAGGCGGCGGGCGGCAGGCGGCAGCGCGTAAGTGTGTGCGGGGCGCCCACCAGATACGGGACTCGAGACCGGCGCCCACCAGATACGGGACTCGAGACCGGCGCCCGCCGTCCGCAGCGCTGCAGCCCACCCGCTGCCGTTGCGTCTGATAATGGCCGCAAATCTAGCCAAGGGAAACACGCAAGAGAAACGATAATCAAGTGAGAAAAAAAAATTGAAATCGAGGTTTCGACATTAAAAAAAAAAATGTTGTGCGCGTGAAGCCAGCTTTTGGGTTTTTCTGCGAATAACGTGCCGAAGACAAGAGCACGGAGTGGACCATGAGGAAGGGTTCGGCAGATGGCGAAAGCAATTATCGGCACGCACATGCAGCGCCGTGCACAAGCCGTGCACAAGCCGTGCACAAGCCGAGCACAAGCCGAGCACAAGCCGAGCACAAGCCGTGCACAAGCCGTGCACAAGCCGTGCACAAGCCGTGCACAAGCCGAGCACAAGCCGAGCACTAGCCGAGCACAAGCCGTGCACAAGCCGTGCACAAGCCGTGCACAAGCCGTGCACAAGCCGTGCACAAGCCGTGCACAAGCCGAGCACAAGCCGAGCACTAGCCGTGCACAAGCCGTGCACAAGCCGTGCACAAGCCGAGCACAAGCCGCGCACCTGTTCGCCGCCCGGGCATGCCGCCGTAAAGAAGGCTGCTGTTGTGACACGACGATGACGACGCAAACGGCCGCACTGTCATCGCTTAACGCTTTTTATGTCATCAGGCCCCTCGGATATAAAGTCGAATTTGTGTGTGTGTGTGTGTGTGTGTGGCACCCGCCATGAAAACGTCTTATTTGCGGAGGGAGCTGTAAATAATTTGGGGCACATTTTGCCGCGGCCACACCAGAAAGCTCTCCGCTTAGTCGCATGTCGTAATCGCAACATTGTGGGAGACGGGCCGCGCTTAACGATATGATGAATACCGCCACGATACCCCTCCTGTGTAATCCTCCGAATAAACAAGCGGTCGCTGATTCTATCTCTGCCCGGCGCTGCCCGGCGCTGCCCGGCGCTGCCTTGGGACAGGTTTAAAGGGCGCGGCACCCGAAGGGAGTGGCCGCCGGGACGCGCGCTGCTCAATTTGTCAAATTAGGGAGGGCGGCGTGCGCTGCATGAGAGTCAGGACAAAACAGGAGGTGAGGAGGAAAAGGTCGCCAGGATGCTGCTGCTGCTGCTGCTGCTGCTGCTGCTGCTGCTGCTGCTGCTGCTGCTGCTGCTGCTGCTGCTGCTGCTGCAGCAGCAGCAAGACGGTGAGATCAAGATAGGTACATCGGACATCGATTAGAGGAGGCTGTTGGCGAAGCAGCTAGCAGGAGGTCGACGGGTGCTGGGGCCGCGCGCGCGCACAAACACACACACACACACACACACACACACACACACACACACACACACACACACACACGGGCCGGCGCGGTCCCCCATCGCGACGCACTACTACATCCGTGACAACCGCCCCTCTCGCAACAACAAGAATAATTATCAATTATTCCTCTGACGACTGCTCGTGTGTGCTCACTGGTCACGACAGAGATCACCTGGATCACAATGGGCAGAGGCAGACCCCGCGCACCCCAGCCGGGGTCCGGGGTGGGGGGGGGGGGGGGGGGGGGGGGGGGGGGGGGGGGGGGTCAGAGGGGTGGTGCAGCGTCCGATAACTGATGCGTCCATTAGCCCGGTCGCGACGCGCCATCACACGCTCCGCTGTGCACTGCTCCGCTCCGCACCTCACCCCACTCCGCTGTGCTTTTTGAGCTTTCGCACTTCTGACGTCATTCTTCTATCCTCGATCGAAGAACCCACATTTTTCCGCGTGCGATGCTGCGGCTGCTACTGCTACTGCCCTGCTCCTTCAGCCACCACCCCACTGGCAGTGCGAAGACGCCGGCCGACAGCCGGGCGATTCCGAACACTGTGAACTCGGACCTCTCTCTCTCTCTCTCTCTCTCTCTCTCTCTCTCTCTCTCTCACACACACACACACACACACACACACACACACACACACACACACACACACACACACACGGCCTCACGTCCCGCGGGGTCCAGAGGTGGGTAGGCACGAAGCATATGTGATAGCGAGCAGCACGTGTGTTGTGAACGATGAACCTGTCGAGTAGGCGCGGCCATACCCGCCGCTGATGAATGTGCTGCACGCTCATAGAGCACTTTGGAGAAGCGACCGAAGAACGCGCTCGGGAAAGTATGAGAAATCGTTTGTTTTTCGCCGCAGAGTGGGGCGAGTGATTTTTTAAAACTGGGCGAGATGGTCCCAAACAACTTGATTTTTCATATATACTTGCCTTGCCTTTCCTCTTCTTCGCTACGACGCCTTACTTCCGTACTCCGTACTCCGGAGTACTGTAGCCCTAGGCTCGATAAGAGCACCTTCGGTCATCTCCGGGTCGTCTGCTGCCGGGGCCGCCGCGCCGACGACAGCAAACGCCGATATATTCAAAGGGCCCCCATCCCAGCGTAAGATTCATGAGGTCCGACGCTTATATACAGCGGAGAGAGAGAGAGAGAGAGAGAGAGAGAGAGAGAGAGAGAGAGAGAGAGAGAGAGAGAGAGAGAGAGAGAGAGAGAGACAGAGAGACAGAGAGACAGAGAGAGAGAGAGAGAGAGACAGAGAGAGAGAGAGACAGAGAGAGAGAGAGAGAGAATACTAGATCGTAAAGATGGCCGGGGGAGTTGGCATCGTCATGCCTCACACCGCGCTGGAGCCTGTGGAGCCGGCGGTGCCACGCTACTCTCCGTGTGCCAAACGTGTATTCGTTCGCGATCGAGCGGCGATTCAGAACAAAAAAAAAATGGAAAATAGAAAAAAAGTCACGTATAAAGGAAAGGAGAGGGGGAAAAAAATGGCAAGCAAGTGCGCTGTGGCGGCGAACGCATAAAGCACTTGTTATCTCTCTGACCTGCCGCACCCGCCGCACCGCAAACCGCAGATATGTATTTTTCCCCCTCCTGTTCGAATGCATGTTGGTCCAGACAGTGGAGGATATGGTGGTGGGGAACGCTGAAAACGGAATGGAAAATAATAAAAATCGCGGTGTTTTTTTTTTCAACCCCCTCAATATTTTGCTTTTTTTTCGAAAAAAAAAAAAAAAGAAACTGTTATCATCTTTTGGCGGGAAAGAGAAAAGGACGACGATGAGTACCATGTGAGAGCGCAGTTGGAGGAGAAGAGACGCGGGCCACCAGATAGCCGCTGAGCACGAACTCTCATAATCACCTCATTTTTATGTTCCTGGCCGGAATGACCGTTTAGAGGTGGCCGCCGCCCCGCCTTCTGTATGCAGCATCTCCTCACCTCAGCGCCAGACATTAAATTAATCTCACATCTCTCTCTCTCTCTCTCTCTCTCTCTCTCTCTCTCTCTCTCTCTCTCTCTCTCTCTCTCTCTCTCTCTCTCTCTCTCTCCTACGAAGAAATAAAGCAAGAAAGCGGAACAGGACATGGGTGCCGTTTAAATGTGAGTTGTGCGTGATTCGCAGCTTATGCGTCGGGAACCCGGCCCGTGACACCCAAGTTTACAATCAAACAGAAGCGGGTTTGATTCGGTACCGCTGCCGCCGCTGCAGCTGCTGCAGCTGCTGCCACTGCCGCCACTGCTGCTGCCGCTGCTGACGGCACTGTTTGCTCCCGAACCTGCTCGCAGCGAGTCAAACTTCTTAGAGAGTTCGCAGCATGTGAGTGTGCTAAGCGCATCTCCTCTGTTGCACCCGCTCCATTACACCCGCTGCAATGTGTGCTTCCCCCGCTCCCTCCCCTCCCCCCCCCTCCTTCGCTCTCCCGTCTCTCTCCCCTCTCTCTTGTACGCGTATATCGCCCAGCATGCCTGGCAGTAGCGGCAGGAGGTATGCTTCCCAGCATGCGTTCAGCATGGCCTTTGCCTCTGATCAGAGAGAGAGAGAGAGAGAGAGAGAGAGAGAGAGAGAGAGAGAGAGAGAGAGAGAGAGAGAGAGAGAGAGAGAGAGAGAGAGAGAGAGAGAGAGAGAGAGAGAGGGAGAGGAGAGATGTTTGGTAGGTCACGGATCTTGCCTCTTCACGCACACACACGCACACACGTTGTCGAAAAACACGTTTTTAATCGTGTGGCAGTCAGGAGCACACGCACACACGCACAGCCGCACAGCCGCCCACACGAACTGGTAGGCTCGTGCGCTTCCACACAGAAGTAATCTCGGTTCCGATGTTCCTGCAGCGCCGCGTGCGTTGATTACTCACGCCGCCTCCTAGGGACGAGTCCCACCGCGAACCACGATAATAACATGTTTTCAGACGTTCGTTTATTTTATCTGTTTGATACGCGCGCGGACACGACGGAATCCAATTACAATATATTTTCATTTGGTCTCCTGAAAATGCGGTTATATCGGGTTATATGAAAGTTCCTCCCCTTGCCACCCTGCACTGCAAAGTGCAATGCCTTCTCTATTCATTTATCGCGCGCCCTGTAGCGGGGGCTGGGGGCTCCCACCCGACTAGATATTATGGGGACGTCTTCCTTTATATCAATTCCCTCCTGGGGCGCTAGGCACTTATTTGTGTCGCCCCACTCTTTGAGGGACCCGCCCTCCTCCCTGTCTGCCTATGTGCATGCCATTTGTGTGCGTGTGTGTGTGTGTGTGCGTGCGTGCGTGTGTGTGTGTGTGTTCGTGTGCCGGTGTGTAGGTGGAGGTGGGGCTCTTATTGGAAGGCATTTATATTGTCTGATTATCACAAGGAAAAACTCGGGAGGGTGCGGAGGCTGGAAGATGCTCCCAAAACATTTGGGTCCCCCGAGGTTGCAGTTGGAATTGGAAAGTGGCTGGGGCATATCTCACCGGCTCATTCCGAATTCGAACCCCTAGCGAGATTGTTTCCCGTGTCTCGCAAATCGGGACGATGATTGTCCTGAAACGGTTGGCGCGTACACCACACCACCTGCTGGTGGCGGAGCGGCGGCACCGCTGTGTTGGCGAAGAATGTCCGTGAGACGCGTCGCGGGATTCAAATCCAACGTGCACTCCAAGAACAAATCAAGGTGTACCCTGAAAAAAAATAATGATCAGAAAAAGTCAGCAAAATGCAGAGAAACATCAGGAAAACATCGGGAAAACATTGAAAAAGTAGAAAAAAATAGAGTACTATAAAACCTCCTTTTTTACCAGAAAAAATATATGTAATTCTGGTTTGAAATCACGCTTGCATCAAGATTGAGGGACCCCCCCCCCCCCCCGGGGGATCTGCATCCGCACTGCTCACGTACAGCGTTGTGCAGTTGGCATTGGCAGCACTGCTCCTGCTGCAGGTGCGCGCACAAGGGAGGGGAATTCCCCCCCCCCCCCCCCGCTATGTGTGGTCCCCGGGGGAGGGACGCGAGTGCACAACCACGCAACTGGACGGAGCCCGCGAGGAAACTGCCGCGCCCTCTGTCGGCGCAACCCTGTGACACGCCGGGACGGGAGGGATGTCTGTGCGGAAGGGTTAGAATTCCATATATATATATATATATATATATATATATATATATATATATATATATATATATATATATATATATGGGTTATACACGCGCTGCATTTTCCAATATCAGCCATCAGGCACCTGTCGCATTAATCTTGTCAGACGGTAACAGATTCAGACGTGGCGCCGACGTGGCGCCGTGTCACCAAAGGTGACAGAGCACAGCGGGCGCCGCGGGATGGAATAAGGCCCGACCGATGACACGCCGCGGCAAAGCGCGGCGGGAAGCGACGGAAACAGCGCGGAAAAGCAGGAAGAACTCCTCACGATAATAAGACTGAATTGGACCAGAAAAGTGAATGTGATTAAACTGTCCTCAATGTTTTGGCAGAGAAATTCGAATGAGACTGAAACCTTTTCGAGAGTGATAGTGTTTTCGTGAGTTCAGTTTCGGTTCAAAAAAGGGGTGTTCTGACTTTTTTAAGGTTAGAAAAATTTGAAAAGATAGAAATTTTATAAGGAAGACATGGCAACGATTTTTTTCAAAAGTCAGAGTTGTCACGACGGTGGCTGGAACAAAGCTGCTGATTGCAGATCCCCTGTAACAGCCACCGACCTTCCCTTCCCGCACTCTGTATGTGCTGACGGGTCGTGTTGGTACAAAGGCATTTCTGATTGCAGTCACTGTATGAGTGGCATTAGCGGAGCCCGCGAAGTCTAGACCACTTCCAGTGGCTTTGACCTTACCACACAAAAGCCCCTCCCCCCTCATCCCCCCCCCCCAAAAAAGAAAATAAAAAGTTTTCCCATATTTTATTTTTTTCAGAAGGCGCCCAGACTTGCCGCATGTTGATGGCGGGGCAACCATCTGCGCTGCAGCCCTCTGCGATACTTTCGCCAAGGCGGTGTCGCGATAATCAGAGACGGTGGCCGGGCTGCGATTTATTCTCATCAAAATATGCTGAGAGGCAGATTGAATCGCGGCGGTGGCGGCGTCGCTTCGCGGGTTCAAAACCACGCAAGTCCGCGCTGCACTTTCGGTCGCGCCGCCGCCCGCCAGCGCGCAGAGGGGTGGGGGGTGTTTGCTTGGCCGCCCCTTCAGGGACGCATCCGGGAGCGCCGGCGTCGTCTGCAGGGAGTCCCCGCGAACGGCCGTGCGTTTCGGAGGCGGCCCTGGCCCGGAGCGGCGCAGCAGGGGCCGATATGGCGGCGTGGCCAGGCGTGGCCAGGCGTGGCCGGCGGGGCTCCGTTTTGGTTTCCGCAACACACCCCTTCTACGTGCCTACGTAGCGGCTATAATAATTATCTCACGCAGCGGCAGCAGCGGCAGCAGCGGCAGCAGCGGCCGGGAGGGGGCGTCTTGATGACGATGCAGCCGAGCTGGCCAGGATGACCCTGGTCAGCAGGACGTTCACGACAACATATGAGAACCCGCCACGGAGAAAGAGAGGGAGAGAGAGAGAGAGAGAGAGAGAGAGAGAGAGAGAGAGACAGAGAGAGAGAGAGAGAGAGAGAGAGAGAGAGAGAGAGCTCAGTGATCGGATTAAGCCCGACGGAAAGGAAAACGGTGTGGTTCCGGTGGAAAAGAAATACGGGAAACAATGCCGGAAATATTTCCGGCAAGCAAAAGCTTCCGGTCCACCCGGAGTCATGCGGAGCGGGGCAAAGCGCTCCTGCTGCTGGCCTGTCGTGACTCGGTCGTCTTCTTGTCCTTGTCTAACACACACACACACACACACACAAGTCCGGCACAAAACAGCAGAACAAAATGAAAAAGTTTGCGGGGATGAGGTCGGAAAAGAAGAAGAAGACTGAGGGAAAACCGCTCGGCTAGCATCCTCTTGCAAGAGTGAGAGAGAGAGAGAGAGAGAGAGAGAGAGAGAGAGAGAGAGAGAGAGAGAGAGAGAGAGAGAGAGAGAGAGAGAGAGAGAGAGAGAGAGAGAGAGAGATATGTAAAGCCTATTTTAAGGAGTGAAAAAGATGTGAGAGAGAGAGAGAGACAGACAGACAGACAGAGACAAAGACAGACTTTGCTCGAGATTATTTCATTTTGAAGACCGCGCTGCGACGCCCTCTCTCGTCGCCTGCGGGCACTGCGGCGCCCTGCGGGTCGTACGCACCGCGGTGGGGCCCGGCGGGTCAGACCAGGACCCTCCACCCTTGGTAGCCCTCTGGTCCGCGGGGGTTATTGATTTGACAGCAAGTGCCCCTATCTAGAGAGAGAGAGAGAGAGAGAGAGAGAGAGAGAGAGAGAGAGAGAGAGAGAGAGAGAGAGAGAGAGAGAGAGAGAGAGAGGCATGAGAGGGGCTGCTACGTGAGGGTGTCGCGCATCGCATGCCGACAAGCAAGCAGGGGAAGGGAAGGTGTCCAAATGGATATGGCCTATGCGACATGACTTGCAAATACTCCCCTCCCATCAGGACACCACTCTTCCCACCAAAGCGCCAGTTTTAATCCATTACGTTCACAAAAGCGTGATATTTCACACCCACTGGCTCTCTCAAGGCTAACTCAAACAACGCGATTCTTTTTTTCTCCCGCCCGGGCGGTGCATTCTTTTTGTGCTGTTGTGTTTCGCGGCGGCGGAATGGATGGGGCGAGTGTTTCTTGGTATGCTGGTCTGCTCGCGAGGAAATCAGGATCAGCATCAGACCAGGGGAGCGTGAAGTGGAAACATCTCCGATACCAACATTGCGGTTCTTTTTTTTTTTTTTTTTTTTTTTGAAAAGCGCGCCTTTTTGCACTGTCACGCACGGGCGCACGCGTGCCAACGGTGGCAGCGCTGCTGCGTGCTGCATGAAGGCCGGGAGATCGATGTTTCGTCTGGTATGTGTGCATGTGTGCGTGTGTGTGTGTGCATGTATGTGTGCCGAGGTGCATCTCCGTTTCCAGTTCGGGTCCCCTGGCGGGGTCCTGGCTCGTGGCCTGATGCTCCCTGGAGGCTGCCGCACGATGGCGTTAATAGTGTCATTGGTCTTTGCCCCCCCCCTCCCCCGGCCACCTCTCCAACTCCATCGCGGGGGGCCCCTCCACAGCGGCCCCGAAGCCGGAAGAAACATTTGCAAATAAATCGGCTGGCGGCCGCGCGCCCGGGATTTCGGGGCGAGAAAGGCGCCGCCGCCCCCAACCGCCCCCACCGCCCCCACCGCCGCCTCCACCGCCAACCCCGCGTCGTCATCCACGGAAGGCCGACCCCGGGAATGCGCTCCTCCTGGGACGGACCCCGCAGCCATTGCCACCCGCCGTCTCTCTCGCACCCGTGCTCCGCACCCGACGTGCAGAACTGCTCTCTCACTCTTTTGGATTTGAGTGATTCAGAGTGGCCTCTCCCTCTCTCCTTCTCTCTCTCTCTCCCCATAACGTCATCGGCCCAGCAGACGACCCATAAAGCCTCCAGTGGCGCTCGGGCGCGACATCCTAACACTTTTAGCATATCAAGGGTCTCCTCCGACTGGGACTCGCGAGCCTTTTTTCAATATTCGATACACTCTCTCTCTCTCTCTCTCTCTCTCTCTCTCTCTCTCTTTTCTGCACACACACTTACACACCCACACACCGCGCTCTCAGCGCACCTATGTTTGTTTCTTGTTCCCCCCGCTGCCGGTGTCCCCTTGTTTTGTTTTCGCCCCTCAGGCGGTGTCCTCCCCTCCCTCCTCCTCCCCCCTTCACCGGCGCAGACAGGATTTTTTCGGGAAGATTTCCCTCGCTGCCGATTTCAATAATACCGTGTCCCCCTCCTGAGGCCGGCCGCCCTCGCTATGGTGGTCACGTGGTGGTCACGTGGTGGTCACGTGGTGGTCACGTTGTCGTGACGGACAGCCAGAGGCGCGGCGGCGTGCGCCAACAGCACGGGAATTCCTGTGTTATTCAGCTCATCCTCAAATCCCTATTTCCTGCGCCTCCTGACACCATTTGAGGAGGGGGAGTAGGCGATTCAGAGCGCATAGAACTGATTAGGTACCGTTCAAAAATACGTTGGTCGAAAATGCGGTCGACAACATTTTGTTGAACTTTTTGCTGACCCAACGGCGAAATATTAGTTTTCGCCACTAAATGTGTCGCTTGTCTTGAAATCAACGGTCAACACGCAAAAAAGTCGCGCCCAACTAAGTAAAAATTAGTACCGTTGCTAAAAATTTTAGTAACGTGGCTAAAAATTAAGTACGAGAACTAAAAAGTTAGCACCGGTGCTAAAAAATGTTAGTTGGGCGTATACTACTAGAAAATTAGCACCTGTGCTGGGGATTGTTTTGCGTGAAATTAGTCCGGACAACTAATGTTTTTTGTTTTTTTTTTGGCGTGTGGCGTCTCCGCCGGGGCGGCCGCTGTCCGCCGCTGTCCCGACTGGTCAGCGGTCGGTGGGCCTAGCCGGCCTTATCTGCGGTCCACAGACTGCGGACCTCGTCCCCTTGGTGGGAGTGAGGGGGGGGGGGGGGTATCGCCCCTCCCCCCCCCCCCCGAAGTGGCCGCAAATCCCACACGAATCCTTCCTTTCTCTTTGCACGAATCGACGTTCCCCACACCCCCACCCCGCCCCGCATCAAAGTCACGCAACTCTCTTTCATGCGAAATCCTCGAGGACCGCCTACCCTAATTCGTCAAAGCGCTCCCACGGTGGCGATGATGGTCATTGGTCATGACGATGGTGACAATGGTGACAATGACTCACTGTCACGTGCTGTGACGGCCGCCCCGACGGTGGCCGATACCACGGAATTCTAGAAGGCAGCGACTGGCGCGTTTTCGGAGTTCGAGAATCATAGCGGAGAGTCGGAAACTGGGCAGCCCGAAGGTGGGGCTTCTTTGGGGAGGGAAGAAAATGGGTGAGGGTACGCGCGGGGGTCGGGGTTTAATTAATTTATTAACGAAGCAGTTGCGCAACGCGCAGCGGACCGCTCACACTTGGAGCCCGGCGGGTCGCGCGGCGCAGCCACGAGTCGCTGCCGACTTCAGAGTCCCCGTCAGTTGTGGTTTTCCGAAAAAGAAAAAAAAAAAAAAAAATACGACAACATTGCGACGTCAGAAGACTGAAAAAAAGATTTCCAGCCAGTGGCACAAAAAGGCAGTTACTGTTTTTTTTTTTCTTAAATGCTGCTTTTCGTACACTGATGAAAATCGTGGAAGTAAACGTGTAGGAAATGGATCAGTCGCCGGGCGTTTCTCTGATTCTCGCTGCTGGGATGAGAAATTGAGCGTGCCGAGCTGAGAGCCGCCGCCAGCGATGCCGCTATTCGGGGAAGGCGTGAAGTCGCTTCCCGAAACTGACAACAGGCGGACCGCGGCGTAATCACAGGAACGGCCGCGGCGGGGCGGGGCGGGGCGGGGCGGGGCGGGGCGGGGCGGGGCGGGGCAGGGCGGGGCGGGGCAGCCCAGGCACCGCCCCCTCTGCGCCTGGTCCTTGCGGCACGGACTCGCCGGCAGATGGATGGTCTCCCCGGAGGAACTCGTCCGGCCGATGAGGATGGACCGGCTCTCCTCCGGCACTCTCCGGGTCCTCCCGGTCCTCCGGGACCCTCCAGGGACCTCCGGGACCCTCCAGGAACCTCCGGGACCCTCCGGCGGCGGGAGAGTTTGGAGAGGCGATACCTGCGGAGATTCCGTCCTCGTTATCCCATCATTTCGCCATCGCCGTGCAGCGAGGATACACTTCGCCGTCCTTTTACAGCGCGGGCGTCCGTTCAACTCCTGGTCCCCCCGCCGTGTCGCCGCCGAACGCTTCTCTTGTCCAGGATGAAGACGTCGATCATGTTCCGCCGGAGCGGCCCGGAGGATGAGCCTGGCCGTCGTTGAAGAGGTAGCAGCGGTGGCAGCAGCGGCGTGGCGGGAGGGCGGGGATCGACGTTCCGCTTGTCTGGAGTGACAGGCTCCGGCGGCTCCAGCGGCTCCAGCGGCTCCAGTGGCTCCGGCAGCTCCCGGACAGGAAAATCACTTCTGCATCCGCCGGCCGCTGCACACCTCCCGCTGTGAGTGCGTGCGTGCGTGCGTGCGTGCGTGTGTGTGTGTGACCGTGCAGCCCAGCCAGGCAAAGCGGTGTAGGATTCCGGTGGCGGACAAGAGCCTCGCCGTAAACAAGACAGCGATGAGAAATTAAAACGTCCGGAGCCGAGCCTGGTAGCGGAGCGATGCCTATTCGGGACCCACGGGTCTCCTCGAACACATGGACGACGAGGGTGTCTGCAAGGTATCCTGCAAGGTATCCTGCAAGGTATCCTGCAAGGTATCCTGCAAGGTGTCCTGCAAGGTATCCTGCAAGGTATCCTGCAAGGTGTCCTGCATGGTATCCTGCATAGTATCCTGCCGCCGCCGCACCGTTTCGTGAAATTGAATCCTTTGAGAGACGATGTCGGGTGGGCGCGCTGCCCTGCCGCCGCCGCCGCCCGCTGCCGACGTCCGACGTGGTGTGCATGGGGGCCTGCAGGCCCTGCATTCCCAAGCGCCCCCACCTGCGCTTGTTAGTCGGCTTGTTACGCCGCTGCGGAGACAGTGCACTGCCTTGTGACCCACCGTCCCGATCTGCCCCGCTTGTCGCAAGGCGGTGGGCCAGAGTACCGAGACGCCCCCTCCCCGGCGCGCCTCGCCTGCTCGCCTGCTCGCCCCAGATTCAGCCCGCTACCCAGCTGCGGGGGCGGCGGTGGTGGCAGCGCAGCTGAGCACCACCGGGGCACAGGTGCACTGGGGCAGCGGTGGCTTTGACTGGTGCCCCGCCGGGACCACTGCCACCGCCGCCCCCGCTGCCGCCCCCGTTGCTGCTCCCGCTGCTGCCCCGGCCGCCGCTACCACCACCCCCGCAGCCGCTGCGGACGGCGGACAGCGTGACGATGCCGAGATGGGACGCCCTGCCGTGGCTCTGCAGTGGTTGCTGCCCCCCTCCCCCCTCCCCCCTCCCGCCAGCCCCCCTTTACGCTCTGCCGCTCCCCTAATCGATTTCGACCGGCCGCGAATTACCAGGCGGTCGCACCGATACAGACGGTCTGTCCCCGCTGCGTCTTAGCATGGCGCAGCGCGTACACAGTTATTTTTAAAGGTGGAAAATTTCAACCGAGTATTATCTCAAAATGGGGTTGAAAGGGTTGAAAATTTTCAACCATTGGAGTTGCAATATCCAAACCGACATGGTATGTAGATTTAAGCATTTAATTTTCAATCTATTTTGATATAATTTTTAATATAGACCGACTATAGATGGATCGAGACGGATCCAAGTAGCACAAACTCGTCAAAAAGCTTGAATTTCCTACCTCTAAAAAGATAACAGTGTACCCTCTCGTCGACCCGAACCTAACCTAACCTGACCGGTACAACTACTAGCCCTCATCCCGAACCCGTCCCAAGGCACGCGTCCTTATATCCGGCTGCGAGCGGGTCTGGCTGCGGGAAACTTTTGAAAGAAAACAGAGCGGACGTCGTAGTATATAGTCCGGTTCGAGGCAAAGAAAGGCGCCCGCCGTATTTCCAGTGCCTTCTTCTTCTCCTTCTTCTTCCCCGAGACATTCTCCTTTGTTATTATTCCGCCGGAATTAAAAACTTCGGAGAAGGCCCCGCCCGCACACGCGCATACGGAACGGATTCGCGCGAGCTGAGCGGGGGCGGTGCGAGCGGACCGGAAGTGTAGTGCGGCGGCCGGCCGGCAGAGGGCGCCATCGCTGCTACGTCGCCGCTCATTTGAATAATGATGGGAGGACCTCGACACCTGTCGAAAGGGCCTCGGTGTCCGTCTGCGCTGCTTCCGCTGCTTCCGCTGCTTCTGCGGCTCGGCGCTCGCAGTTCGCACCTTCCGCCATATTTCACCCGGTCCCGAGCCGCCGCCCAGCTGCCTGGTGATTTACGGCCGAGTGTCTTAATTTTTCGAGGGCGCGCGGCGACGCGGTCGAGGTCCGTTGCGTCCTGGACTTTTCTGTTCCACAACGAAAAGGAGCCAGGACAAAGGCGCGATGTCTTTCCATTTTCTCACTTACTGCGACGTTTTGTGTGTGTTTCTGTTGCAGACCGATGGCCCGCGGCAGGGGCGGACCGGCGCTGAGCGGCAGTTAAGGTCGACGGCGCCCCGGCTGCACGCCCACCTCGGCCATGAAGGCCCTCATCCTGCTGCTGCTGCTCGCAGCGAGGGCGAGCGCCGAGGACGGCGAGAAGGAAGAGGGTGAGTTCAAATAGGATAGAGTCATTCAGAGTGAATGACGATGCCGAAGAAAAATCACTATTATACAAGGCGAACAGAAATGACGTCTTTCTCAAACGTGAGCACTTGCCCAAAACTTGCTAAATTTATGGTTTTCGGACATTTTTTTTAACTTAAGAGACGACGCGGGAAAATCGAAATTTCGTCAGTGCTGGAAGGGTGGCGACACACTGGAAATACCCCCCCCCTCCCCCTTCTCTCCTTCCTAACGCCCGTTCCTCGCTAATTAATTACAATCACAGCCATTAGGGCCTAATGATTGGGCTAATTTACATGCCGACGCCGGAAGACCTGCCGCAACATCTCTCTCTCTCTGTCTGTCTCTCTCGCCGTCTCTTCGCGCCATCTATTCGACGACTCGGTTGATCCATCAAGTGGATTACAGAAGAGTGGCGTGGATTCTTCACTAATGCCCAAAGTATTTTCGCTGGAAGGCCAAGAGGTTTTCAAACCAGCCTCTTCAGACTCCTATCGCTCAAAAACTGAGTCACGATCGTCACTCTTTCTTTCTGAGTGCTGATTCTGCGGAAAATTGCGACCGTGAGGCGTCGTACCAATATCGTGCTGATATCGTGCCGATAAGGCCATATCTCGTTTGGTCGGGGGGAAATTGCGATTGTGGAACGGTCGGCTGCAGCGCCATGCCATTCCGCTGCATCGAAAATAACAACAACAACGGCAGCAGCAGCGATGAACCACCCTGCCGCGGAAAAGCTGCGCATTTTGTTCACACGCTCTTGATTGCATATTGTACCCTCTCTCCCTCCGTCCGTCTGTCTGTCTGTCTGTCTGTCTGTCCGTGTACACCATCACACAGTCGAACCCTTTCATCCCGCATTATTCATTGACAATAGCCGTTGCTGAAAGCGAGCGGGGGGTGCTATGGGATGTTACCGAGGCCGTTTTTGTGCCCACTCAAATATAACACACTGTTCTCATTGCCAACCGGCCCCGTGCACTACGGGCCACCCTCTATCAGCGCTGCCAGTCTGCTGGAAAGTCAGTTAGTACATCTCGGGTTTGTGTCCTACACAATGTTGAGAAGCAAGAAAACCAATTACAGTGGACACTTTTTCCCTTTAAAAAATCTTTAAGTACTTTTCAGTAAAAGTATTCCATTTCAACTGGAAATAAAGATGTGGTATTTTTCCAAAACTTATTTTTAAGGTGAAGAGCACTTTGTATGCTTGTACAATAATTAGTCTTCAGAATATTTTTTTCATCAGAAAAAGTTCGGATACCCCCTTTGTATGAAGTGTACGGACAAACAAACAAACAAACAAACAAACAACCACACACACACACACACACGTCTATAGCGGAGCTGCGTGCTCAGGCACTTAACGGCAGCAGCCTATAAACGACTCCAGTGTGAGTTAAGACCTGCGCCTGTCATATACACCTCATATAACACAGTGCACGCAGACGCGCGCGTGCACACTCACTCACACACACAGGCGTGAGCGAAGGTGTTCGCCAGTGCCGCCTGCACCTGCTCCAGCAAAAGCATGCCGTTCACAACGCAAACAACTCCTATGATTCCTCGGGTACGTTTCTGTTTAGAACGCCGTTTCTTCGATCATGCTATTCGCGTACCACGCAGCCAGATATAAAAGGAAAAGTGAAGGGAAGAAGAGAGAGAGAGAGAGAGAGAGAGAGAGAGAGAGAGAGAGAGAGAGAGAGAGAGAGAGAGAGAGAGAGAGAGAGAGAGAGAGGGAGAGGGAGAGTGGGGGGGGGGGGGGGGGGTAGAGCAGGACAGGGCACAAGGCAGGGCGCCGTGTTGTTGACTAATAGCATAGTCTTGCACCGCCTTTGTGGGGCAACATGACCTGGGCGGGTCGTATGACGTCACATACATCCCCTATCCGTGTTCACCCTCCCCTCAAGGGGGCAGGGGTCTCGTTGCCTCCCTCCTTGTACCCCTTCTTACATCGGCTCTTTTACCCCCCCCCCCCCGCAAACAAGTACCCTACACCCTGTGTCCTCTAGAACCAGCTGCGGGCGGGCGCCTGCGAGGTAGGCCGCCGTCGTGCACCCGTGTCGGCGTGCTGCCTACCCGCACGGCGCTATCCCCAGCTGGCGGCCTGTGCGTGACACCGCCCTTTTGTCCTAGCAGAACGTTGCCATAACTGTTACGTCACGCCACTGCTTTACGTAACAGACTGTTACTTGTTTTTATTTTTCATAAAAAAAAATACAACATGTGAGTGTATGGAAAATGGGTAGGACTTTTAAGTCATTTTCATCAGAATTTATTTTTAAAATAAGCTTTTTTTTTTCAGAAACTGAGAAATTACACGAGATGTTTGGACCATTGTTCTCTAGAAAACAAATAAACCAAACAGTTTTTTTTTCAGTTCGCCTGAATTTTCGCAAAGAATCCTTACAGTGCCGCATAAAGCAGTTTTATCTCCGGGGCCAGTGCCCCGGCGTGCCCCCGTGAGGAATCGAACCCTCTGACCGCAACGACTTGTTGCTTGCAGGCGAGTGCTTGGGCGCGCTGGGCATGGAGGCGGGCCGCATCCCTGACAGCGCCATCACCGCCTCCTCCTCGTACGAGGCCAAGTCCGTGGGGCCGCAGAACGCCAGGTGAGTCTAATTGTGTCACGGGATCTTACTTAACAGTTTGTTGTTATTCCGGCGCCATCCCGGGGCGGCGGCCGCGACCTGAAAGTGGCGCGTGTCGGTCTGCCTTGTGATAATGACGCTTGGCAGCGCCGAGTCGTCAAACAGCCCCCGGGCAAAGCGCGGTGTGTGTGTGTGTGTGTGTGTGTGTGTGTGTGTGTGTGTGTGTGTGCGGTCGACATGGCGCGCTAAGAGGAAAGTCTCGAGGGAGGGCGGATGCGGTGCGGGAAAGTTGTTAAAGGTTGTGTTTGCGGCTCGCACACAGACCACCCATGCCGTACACAAATCATGTAACGCCTGCGGTGCTCGCGGTGCCCAGCCGCGGTTTATTACGGCTAGGTAAACACAGAAAACACAACAAGATGCTGGTTAAAAAAAAAAGACAAACGCAGATAAAAATAATCGGGTTAAAAAAAGTTAGCATCCCTGCTCAAAACCTTAATCGCCCCTTTTTTCGTATATATATATGTTAGACACTTTTTTTTTTAGGCACGAAGTAGCCTATTGCAATCTTTAGGATTCCGATTTTTTTTTTTTTTTTTTTTTTTTTTGACATGGCCCCTTATGGACTTCTCCGAACGAAATTGTACGATTTCGATGAGAGTTTGCAAGGAGCAGGAAGGAGACACGCTGATTCAGATTCTGATGCCCATACGAAAACTCAAAGGCTGAAATTGGTGAATTTTGAATTGAAAAATTTGATAATTCGAGTCGAGCTGCAGGCTCTTATGGGCGAAAAGATCGAGTCAAGCAAGGGCCTAGCCGAGCCGAGGCAAAGTTGGTGGAAAGATGGAAATTACAACCAATCAGAGCACTGCCTGTTGCGTAGTACAGCCGCAACGGAAAACGAAAACTGCTGCGTTTGAAAAGTTGATATATCAAGCTTGGGGTGGCCGGCCAACAATGCGGCAAAATGTACAGACTTTCAAACGTAGCCGTCGTGAGTCGACTGTACTTCCCTTCCGTCCCGAATTTTTCATCCAACACCATGACGACGGGTGGGTAAACCAAACAATTGTGGACACCGACGTCGGTTTCATCGGTTTTGAGTTGTGCGCGAAAGTTTTGATTGTGGTTGTGACGTGCAGAAATTGGATGATGAAGGTTCTTCAAGGAACAGCTTATCAATACCATGGAGTGTTTAAAAATGCTGGGAAGCAATGCTGTGCAATGAGTGTGGTAGCTTTATGTCATACTCTTCTAAAATTTCCTACCAAGTGAACCAGCCATGATGTTGACGAGTGTTTGAAAGTAAGATTTATCAACGTTCTCATGCCTCATGCCTGCCCCTGACGTTGAAAGGAGTTAGTTCTCCTGTCATTCAATGTGAGCTGAGAATAAATATTTTTAAGTTCATAGGATTGAGGTTCGGTCGGTAGTTCCGTGCCCAGCCGACAGAGCGCGCTATCATCGACCGCCAGAGACCGCTCTCGATCACATGATGACTGTTGTAGCAACCGCGGGGCGCCGCGTTGCATTGTTGGCGTACAGATTGAGAATGCAGTTGAGACCCTGAGCGAGACTAGGGCTAGCCAGAGTAGCCAGTGGTGAGAATGCCAGCTGCTCGCTGGAAAGAGCCTAGAACACTACAACTGCCAATCTTCCAACGAAATTCTAAACTCTCTTCCGACAAACTTTTTCGCTTAAAAATTGTTTCACTTACCCAAAAAATACAGTTCTTTTTCTTTTTGATAGCATTCCAATATTTATCCAATATTTTCTCAACGAATCATTCATTCATATTTCTTCTTCACACTTCTCACCCCTTCTACTCTCCTCTTCTTCCAGATCCTGTTTGTCACATACGCATTCGGAAGGCACTTCAAACCATCAGAAAAAAACTACAAAATTGACAAAATCTACAAAATCTCGGCAATATCGTCTGACTCTACTTCGGGCCTCCTAGGATTTCACTTTGTGGAATCGTATTTTTTTAACTGTACAGTGGAGGCCGCAGGGCGTGGTCCGTACTGCTTCTGCAGATGTCACTTATCCACAGCGCCGGCAGGATGCCTCAGATCCACGCGCAAGGCCGCGTGTAACGGTGCCTTTGACTGTTGCAGCCACTGCTGCAGCACCCCGCCTGGCTGCGGCGGCAGCGGCGGCGGTAGCGGCGGCGCTAGCGAGGCGGAGCCGGGTCGGAGCCAGCCGGGGGGCAAGTTTTGGAGTACTTACTGCAGGTGGCCGCGGGTGGGGGCGGTGGGGGCGGTGGGGGCGGTGAGGGGGCGGCACGGGGCCAAGACGGAGGCGAACAAGCTGAACAAAGGCTTTAAGGTTTGCGGTCTGCAGGGTCCGCAGGGTCTTTGGGCCGGCGGAGTCCGGCTGCGGCGGCGGCGGAGGCAGCAGCAGCAGCAGCAGCAGCAGCAGCAGCAGCAGCGGCGGCGGCGGTGGTACAGCTCCGGGGAGAACAACAAGCCATGGGCTTGCCGCTCACGCGAAAATTTCGCCCAGTCGGCGTACGCTGGCCAGCAGCCCGAGACCACGAAATGTTATGTTTGCCGCGTTGCGGGCTGAGGTAGAGCAGGAGAGAGCGAGAGAGAGAGAGAGCGCGCGATACACGGCAGGAACAGCTCGCGTGTGCGAGAAGGATACGGAGAGGGCGGTGGAGGATATCGCTTGCGCTGGCCACAGCGGGTGTGCGCGGGATATACACTCCCCGCCATCCACTCTCCCTCTCCCTCTCCCTCTCATTTCATCCCTTCAGCTCGCTTTCTGTCTCGCTCTTTTGCCCCCGTCCCTTCCCCGTACCGGTAGGCGAGCCCCCACTGCCCCACATGCACAGGAGCCCCTTCAGGCCCCAGACTGCACCGCAAAAAATATTCGTTGTTCGTGTATATTTTGTAACGCGAAAAAAACAAAAACAACATGTCGTCACGTGACGAAGTGCTCCTTACAGGACGTCATGAGAGTGGTTCTCTTCGTCGGGTGAGGTATATGTGACGCTTGGCGAGCCGCATCGTGGATACAGTCCCGAAGAATAACAGACGGTGTAGAACAGCACTCACAAAACGTACGATACGAACCCCTTTCGCTTATTCAAAATTTTTTTTTGTGTGCGTGTGTGTCGAAATTTATCCTCGTATTCTTCCTCTCCTTATCCTGCTGAACCTGCTTGTCTTGCCATTCCCCCCGCCCCCTCTCTCTCTCTCTCTTTCTCCCTCTCCCCCCCCCCCCTCTCTTTCGACGTCCCTTCCTCCCCCGTATCAGCGGCCTCCTTCCGCCTTTCATTTCCACCCTCTCCCCTCTTATCGGTCTCTGTCCCCGCACCATTCTTTGCTTCTTTATGAATATGCTGCTTCCTCAGGAGCGGCCTGATACGTTTCAGACGCGCCGCCACTAGCCGCCGCCGTGTGTGGCTGCCGACCCCCGCCAAAGTGGCTGACTTCACCTCTCCCAGGGGGCATCCCATCCCTTCGTTTATCTCTCTCTCTCTCTCTCTCTCTCTCTCTCTCTCTCTCTCTCTCTCTCTCTCTCTCTCTCTCTCTCTCTCTCTCTCTCTCTCTCTCTGTCTCTCTCTCTCTCTCTCTCTCTCTCTCTCTCTCTCTCTCTCTCTCTCTCTCTCTCTGTGTCTCTCTCTCTCTGTATGTCTGTCTATGTCTCTCTCTCTGTGTCTCTTTCTCTCTCTCTCTCTCTCTCTCTCTGTCTCTCTCTGTCTCTCTCTGTCTCTCTCTCTCTCTCTCTCTCTCTCTCTCTCTCTCTCCTCCTCCTCCTCCTCCTCCTTCCCCTCCACGCCTGCAGGAGAGGTTGCATTAGGCACAGCCAATACGGACTGAGATTTCACTCTCTTCCCCATGCGGCAGCATTCTGCCCGCCGCCCTCTTCTAGGTTAGGTGTGCCGCGGTGCGGGGGCCACAATATGGCCCGGTTCGACGACAGCGCATTGTCCCCCGCCCCCCCCCCCCCCCCCCCCCCTCACCCCGTTCCCGACGTCGTCCCGCCTCGCAGCCCTTTACGCGGACGAAACGGATAAAGTTTTCATCGGAATAGTTTGTCAACTTTCGACGCATGGTGCCCGCGCGGTGCGGTGCGGCTCGGAACGGCGGTGGCTGGCTGGTTTGTGGCGCGCTGCAGGCCTTCATGGGGGAGACGGTGCGCCACCAGCACCACCACCACCACTGCTGCTGCTGCTGCTGCTGCTGCTGCTGCTGCTGCAGCAGCCACCGCCGTCCTCATGCAATATTCCAGCGCACCTGACGGCTGGCGGCCATACGACGGCAGCTCATTTGTTTCGCGAGGCCCTCTCAAACGGGCAGTATGAGAATTCGCGTGGTGTGAGGTCTGCTCACAACGGGGTCCCTGTCCTGCGATTTCTCATACCGCCGGTTTTTGGCCTGGTCGTACTTCCCTTCTTCAGCTCCCGTTCCGTAGCCCGATCGAAAACGGCTATTGGAGATCACGTCTCGGTTATGATAAACGAAGAACCGAACTTTGCGTAACTAAAACCCCGAAACGACATCCTCGGTCACAACGCTCAGGTCCGGCCGCTAATAGTGGTCGCCGCATTGATTTATGCGCCGCCGTTTAATTGGATGATTGACGCGGCCGTTTGTAATTGGCGCGCCCGGCCGCGTGATGATGGATCCGTTTTCGTCACCGCGCCAGGGAGTTTGCGTGCCTCTGGCCGCCAGAGGGCGCTGGCGGCGGCCGGGGCTGGGATTGCGGCCGGTGCTTGTCTGTTACTGTAATTTCATTACAGCCTGATTGATAGATAGCCGTTCGCGGCTGACTCGTGCCGCCGTGTGCCCCTTCTCCCTCCCCTTCCCGCCCCCTTCTCCGCCGTCACCGTGCCTCCTCTCCATGGAGGAGGGTGAGGAAGCAGCGTGGAAGATATGGTGCGGGCCGAGCGAAAGAGAGACAGAGAGAGAGAGAGAGAGAGAGACGCGGACCGCGATCGTGGCATTCGCTGCGGGGGGAATAGGGACAGAGATACTGAAAGTTAGCCGCGAGAGGGGGAGGGGAGAGAGAGAGAGAGAGAGAGAGAGAGAGAGAGAGAGAGAGAGAGAGAGAGAGAGAGAGAGAGAGAGAGAGAGAGAGAGAGAGAGAGAGAGAGTAGCCGTGAGTGTGGAATGCCACTGAAGTGCCGCGAAGACCGGGCAGAAAGGCAATCTGACGACTACTGGTGAATGTTATTGGCGCGCGCCAGGAATGAATCAATTATCCTCCACAACGGAGTGGCGATGCTGTTCCGAGCGCGGAGCCACACATCGGGCCGATTCATAAACAGATAACCCCCTTCATCCTCCCCCCCTTCCCAAATTTTGTGAGTGTGTGTGTTTTTGTATTTTTTTTTACGCGCTTCCCCCCCCCCCCCCTTAACTCACACTCACAAAGATGAAAACAATCATGTGTGATTTTTTTTCTGGGTCGCGCTGGCGGTTCGGGACACACACACACACACACACACACACTCCCTGGCGGTGTCAGGTAGTACCTGCGCGCGCCGGCTGAGGTGGTGGGGGCGCTGGCGTCGGCGTTGTCGCCGCCTCCGGAACTGCAGGACGTGTCTTTTTTTTTTTCTCGCCTTGGGGCGCGCGATCTTCGCGATAAGACGGTGCGCTTTCAGCGTCTCAGCAGCTCCCAGCTGCTCCTGGCCCGGCTGCCGTCCTGCTGGACCCCTTCACCTCCTCTTCCCCCCCCCCCTCCCCCCTCCCCTCCCTCCGGGTCCCCGTTTTCTCACGCTTCCCTACCTTATTTCACTTTGCTCAATTTTTTTTCCAAATCCCGCTCTTGCGCTGACCTTTTCCCCTCTTCCTCCCGCTCGGGCTCCTTATCCACCCGCGCTGTCTCTCTCACTCTCTCCCTCCCCGACATCAGCTGTAAATCATGCAGCACGGGGATGACATGCTCCAGACCAGTCAGTACCTTTGCTGGACCTTTCCTTTCCACCTCTTGCTTCAATTTTTTTTTTTCGCAGCGCTTTTTTTACACGGCTATCCCCGCTGTATGGTGCTTTACTTATCCGTAGACGGTTGGGCCTACATTTCATCGCGACGCAAACAAACATATGCGATGACAAATGTGTCAACGTGACTGGGGTAATTAGGGCCCGTGCGTAAATCTTCATTTGTTTTGACCTTCCATTATTACTCCCATTACGGTATTCGCACGCGTCTTCTGTCACCTCTGCTTGACACACACACACACACACACACACACACACACACACACTCACACCATCCACCCAACTAGCACCAAATTCATGAATAATAGTAGAGAGCGGATGGCGGCGTTGGTGGATGGTCATTACCAAACGTTTCCACGCGGGTTTATTTTATTAGCGGTGAAATATCTCGGGTTATGGAACAAGGGTAATATGGGAGTTTTTGTGGCGGGAGGGGTGGTTGCTACCCTCCTCTCACCCCCTTCTCTCTCTCTCTCTCTCTCTCTCTCTCTCTCTCTCTCTCTCTCTCTCTCTCTCTCTCTCTCTCTCTCTCTCTCTCTCTCTCTCTCCCCCTCTACCATCGTCGCCGCTGCAGATGTTGCGCCGCAGCCCACGACATCCGATAAGGGTCCTGACCTTGGCAGTCGGATTGTGGGAGAAGGGGCGGGAGGAGGGGGAGGGAAACAGGGAGGGGGAGGGGGAGGAGTGGGGCAGCTCGAGTACCGTAGAGGAGGGGCGGCGGAGAAGTGGGCGAAAAGTTCGCTACGTCCTGTCATCGTGGACAGCGGGCACTTATATCTACTTCCGACCAGCGACACACACACACACACACACACACACATAACTTTTGCCCCGGCTGCTCGTATGTGTGGTGGCACTTTGCGGTGTGGTGGACAAAAGACGATCACAACCATGCCGCTTCTCTTCTTCTCCTCCTCCTCCTTCGTCTTTTGCTTCAAGGAAGAGGGTCACCGAAGAGCGCAGTGGGCTGGGCAGGGCGCCACAAGAAGTTTCCCCCCTCCTTGACCTATACATGGGTGTGGCACGCTGCGCTGGTGGAGCCGCACCGCAGAGGGGCGGGGAAAAAAAAATAAAAAAAGGTGCGGTTATTTAAATAATTGCAGCAAATTCATAGAGGAGAAAAGTGAAATGAAAGGTAGGAATGCTTTGGAAAACCCGACGTGCGTTGTTCAGCTGTTGAGCCCAGCCCGCATGTCCTACTTTACCCAGCACCACCCTGTTCAGGTCTCTCCCCCCCCCCCCCCCTCCCTCTGTGTTTGACCTGCACGCAGCCTACATGTGTGGCCCAGCCATTCATTGATTATTGATAGTAGCGAGAATGAGATAACCCGTGTGTGTGTGTGTGTGTGTGTGTGTGTGTGTGCTGGGCCCAGCGCAGCGAACCCCAACTCTCTCGATGTGTGTGTGTGTGTGTGTGTGTGTGTGTGTGTGTGTGCACGCGAGTGTGCCAGCTGCCGCGGTGCGCGCGCCTTTTAAAAAATTCAATTAGTAATCTCGAGCACAAAAGGAACAGAGTGAGCCAAGTACACCGACCGTTCGTACACCCGGCCGCCGCATCGAAAGCGTTCATTTGTTCCTGTTTGGTTTCCTTTTTCCTTCGCTGCTGCTGCTGCTGCCTCTGCTGCTGCTGCTGTGCTACTGCTGCGTCGCGGTAATATTTCCATTGCGAGATAGAAAATAGAGGATAGAGAGGTACGAGCGAATTGTGTGCCGGTATCGTTGTGTGCACTCCCCGCACTGGACAGCCTGCTCGTTGTGTGTTCACACCCGTCATTGTACTCACGTCTCTATTCTCTCTACCTCTGCCCTCCTCGTAGCCTCTATCCTCCTCGCTCTATCCGCCGCACCTGGCGCCCGCGCGATAGAACTCACGCGCCGTGTATGGTTCGCGCGAGACGTATTAGAGCGCCTGCAACAGCGACAGGGAGCTGAAACGAGGCGGAGGATAAGAAAATGGAGGGGGAGGGGGAAGGGAGGGGGAGGGCATGGTGTGAGCCGAGCCACTGTTGCTGTGCGGCCGAGGAGCGCCTGTCATCGGCTGCATAGGCAACCCGCAGCGCGGCCGTGTCCACCAGCCCCGGCCGGGACCCGCGCTGTGGCGCCGCGTATAAATCTGAAGCCGCGGCGCGCCGCTGCCATGGTGACCCATAAACAACAGAGTCACCGTCGGTCCCCGGCCGCACCACGCGGCGGCCGGGCCCCGCTTCCGCGCAGCTGTTATTTTGCATTATTTCAGGTGAAGGACGACACCTCCTGGAGCAACAGCCTCCCCCCCCCCTTTCCTCCCCCTTTTCAGTCCGAAGTGACGGGGGACTCCCTCACCACCCTCTCCAAGCCTCCCACCACCCTTATGTGCGGTCCATTTCACGCCCTTCGCCCCCCCCCCCCCGGTTCCTGTACCCCTGCCCCACCACACCACCCCCGCCTCTCTCCGAACTCGAAGCCATTCATCTACGGCAGCACGGGAGCCCCCCCCCCCCCCCCTCCCCTCAGACTTGCTGGGGGCCAGCACTCCCATAGGGGACGTGTAAACAACGAAAAAGCATTACCGTGGGGTTCGGCTCCTCATTTGCGTCCACGGCTGGGGGTGGGAGTGGAAATGCAGGTTCCTCTCGGCTGCCGAGGCTGCCGGGCGGAGGAAGTCTACTCCTAGCGGAGGGAACAAATTTCAGTTTCGAACTGTCAAGAAAAAATAAAAATAAAAGAGTCTATGATTGGCGTTCTGCTCGATACGTAATGACGACCCCTCTTTTGTCCCCAGACGACGCCGGGCAGGGATGACGCACTGTCATTTCCTCCCCTCTGGCGCGCGCCGGAAATGGCGGCCGTGTATTACGAGGCGCGCACGCCGGGCAGAGAATGGCCCGAAAGGAGTTCATTTCCGCTACAGTCACGACTCTTTTACCGTCCTCGTCCAGCTGAGCTCGTCTGCGCGGCTCAAAATTTTCTCCTCGTCTTTCTCGCTCCTTTTTTTTTTTTTTTTGTTCCCGCGCGTCCTTTTGTCTCCGTTTTGTGCCCGCCGCTGCACGCGCACTCTTTGGACGCCCCCGGCGTCTCCCCGAACGAATGAGCCATCAAGTGAGCGCGGTAATGGTGGCACTCGCCAGAGCGCGCCACCGCCGCCGGCCGGACCCTGGAATGGGAACCCGCAGCCGTGTCGCGGCATTAATTTTCAGCTGGGGGGCGTTCAAAAATAACGTTGTTACGTCCAAATGGCCACAGCGTCAAAAATAATCTGTGAAAATCATGTCGATATTTTCGTACAGTCGATTTCGTTGGTACTATTTTTTCGGGCGAGAGTGGCGGCGCGAGGTCCTCGCCAACTGTACTTCCTAGTGCCCCAGAAATTTTGGGAAAGATTCAGAGTTTCCCGGGAATTTCTCGTGTCTCTTTGAAAATCCGCAAAGCTCTTAGGAAATTCTCCAGATTAAAAGAAAATGAAAATTTGTGGAAAATATTCGATATTCTAAAAACTTAGAAATTTTCGGGTCACTAGCAACACGCAACACTATTCCCAGCCGAATATTGCGATGACAGTTGGGTCCGATGTCGGTAAACAAAGGGCAGGTGGCGGGCGTGTGCCGGGCTCAGCGGAGACGTGGGCGTATGATCCCCAGGGGGTCAGACTAATCTCTGCCCGCTGGCTGCCCGCTGGCTGGCCGCTGGCGCCGTTCTCTGCCCGGCTGTGCGGTGCGGCGCCTGCACGCCGGTGCCGTGTGGTTTTTGCGGAGCCGGCTGGGGCGCACAAGGCCTGGCCAGGCCTGGCACAGGGAATGGGGACTTTGGCTCGCAGCTGTTGCGAACAGCCGATCCGCAAGGCTTCTCCTCCCCCTTGTGACCTCCGCTGCGGTCCATTGGCCTTGGAGTAAAGACAGAGCGAGAGAGAGAGAGAGAGAGAGAGAGAGAGAGAGAGAGAGAGAGAGAGAGAGAGAGAGAGAGAGAGAGAGAGAGAGAGAGAGGGGGGGGGGCATGCCCATGACCATACTCCGGCATCAACCCTTCCCCTCATGGTGCCTTATCCGTCTCGGCTGCCTCCACATTTGTTATCTGTTTCCCATCCTCTCCTTTTCATTTTAACCCAGCCTTCACACCTTAAAACATCTTCTCCCCCCACCTCTCTCTCTCTTCTCTCTCTCTCTCTCTCTCTCTCTCTCTCTCTCTCTCTCTGTCTGGCAATGCTCTGCCCTTCCAACCCTTGGCACCTTTTGCCACAGACTGAACAACTACTATATAACACACCACGCGTTAATAACGAATGTGTGTTCCTGCTCTGTGCACTCCTCACCATACTGTATTAAAGCTTGATGACAATACCCCTTTCCATGAACTTGTGTGTGTGTGTGTGTGTGTGTGTGTGTGTGTGTGGGAGAGAGAGAGAGAAGAGAAGAGAGAGAGTCAGAGAGAGCTGCCCTCTGTTGTCTTGTTCAGCACTATACAAGTACAGTCGTCCGTGATGAACAATGAAGGAGGGTACGAAACTAAACTTTGGTGGAGTAACAAGACTCTGCAATCCCAAGGAACATCTCAGTTTTCAATGTATATTTTTCATACCATGAGGATGCAAGTAACGCAGAGAACATTGGGATATGCGGCGCTATCGTATCGCACGCGCCAAAGTCCACTTTATCGTGCGGTGCGAGTTTGAATCGCGGAGGCTGATTCCTGGAAGGGATCCCATGGACCGGAAGTATGACAGGGGCTGTGGAGGGGAGGAGAGAGAGGGGGGGGGCTAGAGATTGAGATAGGAAGATGTGAGGGGAGGGGGGCGGGGTGCAGGGCCCAGAGGGGCAGCAGCAGCGTGGTGTTGCGCGGCAAGCAGTAGGCGCTTTATTCTAAACTCCATTTCCTGCGTCGCCGGCTGTCAACCCAATATGAATACTACAGCATTAGGGGGGCCGGGCTGTCTGCCACGTCCTGCCCCCCCCCCCTTCTCCTTTACGTTGTGCAATACGACGGACGGCACATGGACCAGCATATCCTGCTTGTCGGGGAAGAAGGCCCTGGAGAGTCACACAGACTCGTCAGCTGCTCGCACCCTCGCCTTCGAGGAGAGCTAGGAAATTTCAGAAATAGAAACAGTTCGACTGAAATATGTTTTCGTGAAATCTTTCGATTGTTTTCGTAAAACATTGCCTCGTATACGGTCATGAAGAAAAACAAGCCAAAACCTCTAAAAAATATAGATGTATAATTCTAGGAAACCTGCTGTTTGCAAGCAGTTTCTGGACGCCCCCGGGCCGGGTCTGAGAGCTGCCCTGAGACGGCCGCTGCGAACTCTGTCACCGCCGTCGGTCAGGCGTTTACAGCTTCATGGCGCTATAGTGCTGATGGCTGATGGAACGCCCCTCCCATCCGCCCAGGAATTCCCCCCATCCCCCCTCCTCTTTTCTTATCTTCATCCCCCTACTCCGGCTTGGGGCTTAACCCTCTCGCCCCCCCCCCCCTTCCCCTGTCTGCACAGAGCTGTATTCATGTTTGCCCATGACCGCAGAGAGAGGCCCACAGCCAGGCAGGCAGGCAGGCAGGCAGGCAGGCAGGCAGGCAGGCAGGCAGGCAGGCACAGGGTGCGGCCAGGGTCCACAGCCCGCAGCTCGTGACGCGGGACGGGCTCCCTAGCAGCGGCAGCAGCAACAGCAGCTGCAGCAGCAGCAGCAGCAGCAGCAGCAGCAGCAGCAGCAGCAGCAGCAGCAGCGGCAGCAGTAGCAGCGTCCGTTCCATCTGACCAGCGGACACTGTCGTGGGAAATAGCTGTCGAGCCACGGTGACAAAAATTCCCCCACCCCCAACTAAAAAAAAATATTCTATCAAAGAGCTGAACCCCGCACCTCTCGGCCACCGACCGGTCCGCTAACCCATGCGGCTACCCCGTTTGCCGCTGTCTCTCGGGCAACGCCAGAATTCCGCGCGGTGTAATTCGTCATGGCTCAGGGTCTGGTCAGGGTCCTTTGGCGTGCTACGGTTTAAAAATGTCCGATCTTTATCGGCGCCGTTTTCGCCGAATACAAAGGTCTGTGCTTTGGACGCACCTGGGATTTTCCTCCCATCGAATACTCTCTCTGGACCGGGGAAATAATGCCGTAATAAATATAGGGGTGCATATGGAAAAGAATAAAGAAGGAAGTGTAAGTTCAATATAATACCTTACAAAACCCAAAATACCTTATGAAATGGTATTGGTACATGGCCCCTCCCCCCACTCGTCGGCGCCCCCGGGCCGTACATGAGACATTCATATCATCAATCTAAACAAGAACAGGCCGCCGATGGCGCGGACGGGTCTGCGTTAATCAGAATCAGCTCGGAAATAAACTCATCTCCTGCACACGTTTCCGTGCGCCGCGCGCGAGCGGGGGAAGAAAACAAAGGCCCCGTCGTCAGAGTGTGCAAACAAACAGGTCCTTCTATTCCTGGGCGGGGCGACGAACAGGAAGAGCAGGGCGGTGACGAGGTTGTGGGCGCGTGGGGGGCGGAGGTCAACGCGGACCTGCGAAAGGACGACGGCGGCCTCCTGTGGAGGACGGCGGGGGTCTTGGAGTGCGCCGAAGGTGATGACGGACGACGGTGGCCTCCTGTGGAGGACGGCGGGGGTCTTGGAGTGCGCCGAAGGTGATGACGGACGACGGTGGCCTCCTGTGGAGGACGGCGGGGGTCTTGGAGTGCGCCGAAGGTGATGACGGACGACGGTGGCGGGGAGCACAGCTGGCCGTCATCACCACCAGGACGATCATGTCGGCGCAGCGGCCCGGCGCCGTACGGCCGATAATAATTGAACGCGTGCATCTTGATAAGCCGCCGGCGCCGTATCCTGGCGGGAATAGCAGAGCGACGGCCGCCATACCCCGTGTATTATTTATGACTCGGGACGACGCGCGCTCTCCATCCCTCCCTCCCTTCCTCCCTCTCTCCCTCCTCCGCTCCCTCTTCCCTCTCTCTCTCTCTCTATCTTTTAAACAATAAGCCAGCCATCTCTGCTTGTCCGCTTGCATTCGATTAGCAGCAGGAGCGTTGGCTGTAATGATGGGCCCCGGCACGCCCCGGCACGCCCCGGCACGCGCCGCCACGCGCCGCCACGCGCCGCCACGCGCCGCACCACGCCCCGAGGCGAGTGGCGCCAGGCGGGAGGAGGGAGGAGGAGAGCCGCCGGGGCTGGGGGTCAGACTGAATCAGGTTACCGATACAAATACATCTGTGTGCGCCCCGCCACACTACTGCTGAGGGCGTGTCAGGGGGTAGAAGGGGGTGGGATTGACGCCGCTAATTCACACGTCCCCGATAAGGGCGGCGCAGGGAACGGCTTCCGTCGCTTTGTCGTCGCCACGACGATGACAGCCTCGTTGTTGTACTAAACCAGGACGTTGAAGGAGGTTCCTGCTTCCGTCCGGAGCGGTGAGGCGGCGAGCGTGTAGCAAAAGCACTGCGATGACAGCAGGGGGTACCCATCCAACATACCGTCCGGCCTCTGTGTGTGTGTGTGTGTGTGTGTGTGTGTGTGTGTGTGTGTGTGTGTGTGTGGCACCACTCATTAATGCTCGGGCACCAGGGACACTAAAGGGCTGGCAGCTGGCGGGTTTTGAACGTCGCTCCGGTGGCGGCCGGCGCCGCTTTTACGGGGCACACTCACACACACACACTCACACACACACACACACACACACACACACACACACACACACACACACACACACACACACTCACACACACACACACACACTCACACACACACACTCACACACACACACACACACACACACACACACACACACACACACTCACACACACACACACACACACACACACACTCACACACTGACACTCACTCACAAACCAGAGTGTGCCGCTGCCAGGCCATGCCAGGCCAGGGCCAACGCGGTGAGAATGGAAACATTTGTAAATGTTTGATGCGGGCGCAGAGAGAGAGAGAGAGAGAGAGAGAGAGAGAGAGAGAGAGAGAGAGAGAGAGAGAGAGAGAGAGAGAGAGAGAGAGAGAGAGAGAGAGAGAGAGAGAGAGAGAGAGAGAGAGAGAGGAAGGGTTGTCGGGGCGGGCGGGACGCTGGTGCCCGCTCGCCCGCCCAGGCCTCCGACAAAGCACGCGACTAACGCGCACTAATTAACGCGCACGCGCTGGGGCGGCGGCGGCGGCGGCGGCGGCAGCGGCGGCGGCAGCGGCGGCGGGGGCGGGGTGGGTCAACACGGCCCATGTGCGGGAGATGAAGGTGGCATTGGGGCGTTGCCAGCGGGGGTACCAGCACGGGGTACCGCGCTGACACCGAAGAGGCCACGGTCACATCTCGCAAAGACGGTGTGGCCGGTGTGGCGCTAGCATTAGTGACGTCATGACCTTGTTGATGGGAAATGAGCAAGGCCTCATGGGTGCTACCAGAGTACTCATTATATGAGAATTTTTCTAAAACGCGTGACTGATTTTTTTTTGGACGGGTAGATTTTGCAGTGTGGGTCCTGACGGCTGCGGGCGGCGCGGGGGGAGGTGCGCAGACCACACGAGTCCGTCACGGCGGCAGCAGGGTCCTGCAGGGGCTCCTGCAGGGGGTCCTCTGGGCCCGGGAGGACTCCTGTTTGCATTTGCCCGTCGTACAGCACACTCCCAAGTGCTCCGACGCGGTTTACAACTTCGGGCGGGCGGCAGCGGCTGGGCCTGAGGGGGCCGCGGGGGCGGCGAGGACGGCGGGGGGCGGCGGGGGGCGGCGGGGGGGGGGGGGGGGGGGCGGCCAGGGCCGTATGCCGTGTCCCCTCCCCCCGCCCGGCCTCGGCCACTGATGGCATTTCTCTCCTCGGAATGTTAGTGGAGGGCTGCCGCCACCACCGCTGCCGCCACCACCGCTGCCGCCACCACCGCTGCCGCCGCCACCGCTGCCGCCACCACCGCTGCCGCCACCACCGCTGCCGCCACCACCGCTGCCGCCACCACCGCTGCCGCCACCACCGCTGCCGCCGCCGCCGTGTTCGCAGCTCCGGTTGCCTACCCTGCCGAGGAATAGTTGGTGGTTGTTGTGAATGGCGCTGCGCCTGGCTGCGCCCCGCCGCGCCGCACCCGCATTCCCGCGTCGTCGGCGCCACTTTCTGCCGCCGCGGCCCTCCCCAAGGACATCCTCCGCGGCGTGCTCCGGCCCGGCAGAGCCCCCGTCGAGGCCGCCGCCGGCCGTCCCGTGCGGACCGCGGCACCAACAGCACTTTAAGTTTGTGGTCAGCCGCCGGGCCTTTGGGGACGGGCCGGGGATGGAAACATATCGCGTTAATGGCGCTTTCATTTGCCGCTACGGCGCGTGCGCGGCTGCGGGCGGCCCTCTGCCTGACGGTGGGGTTGATCACCCCGCGGAGCTCCGCTCCAGGCAGCGGGGTGGCAATAAACCACGCTCCGTGGTGCTCCGGCGGTGCTCGAGGCCCCAAACCACCAGCCGGATATCTGGGACACCTGCTGCTGCGGGGGAAGAAGATGCAAGCAGAACGAGGCCGACTGACTCCCCCACGCGCCACCAGGGGGCGCCCCCTCAGCTTGCAGCCCTCTACGCACGTCCATAACCCGTTACGCGCACACACGTATATGGCCGCGCCCATCTCATCTCGTGAGTGGGAGAGAGAGAGAGAGAGAGAGAGAGAGAGAGAGAGAGAGAGAGAGAGGGGGGGGGGAGGGGGGGGGGAATGGGAGGGAAGGGACAGAAAGCACCCTCAATGCCAACCCACCGTGTGCCACACGACGCACGAGGATACAGCAGTAGCAGCAGCTTAATGCACCTTTGCTTTCATCATCGAGATTAAAGTGATTGCGTCTCTCTCTCTCTCTCTCTCTCTCTCTCTCTCTCTCTCTCTCTCTCTCTCTCTCTCTCTCTCTCTCTCTCTTGCTCTCTCACACGCCCCCATTGCATGGGAGTGCCTGATCATCGGGGCGTGAGCCGCTGAGCCCGAAGGACCGTTCGGTTTGAACCCGAATTATCTTGCCCTCACCTGACACGATCGAAATCCCTCAATATTTACCGACATCAACCGAAATTTTTGAAAACAATTCAAGCGTTCTTACACTTGTATTCCTTTTTTTTGCGCTTTTTTTTTAAATTCATCGAAATTTTTGAAAGCGTGTACACTGAAGTTCCCACCTGTTTCTCGCGCGGATCCAGTTGTTTCCCGTTTGTTCTTGTTTTTTTTCGGCGTTTGTTCCCGTTTGTTCCTGGGCTCTGTGCACCTCTGCGGGCCGGCTGCGGTCTGGTCGGAACACCCGGCTGTTCGTCTTAATGTTACGGGGCGGAGCCGAAAGTACGAACCTGCCCTGCTGGTACAGTCATATCTCTCCATCTCTCTCGCTGCCGTGGGCCCCCACCACGTTCCCCCCCCCCTTCCCCCCCCCCTCTCTCTCTCTCTCTCTCTCTGTCTCTCTCTCCGTCTCGCTGCTCCCGTTTGTTTTTCTGCTCGAATTAGCAGCGATATCAGAGAGACAGAGCGATGTCCCGGGATGCGGGACTGCAGGGGCCCGGCCCCGAGAAGCACGCAGCTCGCCGTGGGGGCCCGGGGGGTTACGGCACTGCCTGCTGCCGCTGCTGCTGCTGCTGCTGCTGCTGCTGCTGCTGCTGCCGCTGCTGCCGCTGCTGCTGCTGCTGCTGCTGCTGCCCGCTGCTGATGCCGCCGTGTGACGAGATAATTGGTCTCTGTCTTGTGCGCTATCCTGGTCAACCCCTTCCCTTCCTCCCTCTCTATCTCTCCCTCCCTTTTCTCTCTCTCTCTCTCTCTCTCTCTCCCTCTCTCCAGGCTGCATGGCGGTGCGTGGAGTGGCGGCAGCACATCAAAGGTTGTCTCCTCTGCGACAGAGATAATCCTAATCCGGAGATGTCCGGGCTCCACTGTCCGGACGGGGGCGGGGGGGGGGGGGTAGGCACCGTTTCGATGGTTCATGACACGCGCGGCTCGGAACACCGCGAGCCCCGAGCGCAGCCTGGCTGGCAGCCCGACGCGCGCCCGAATCAAATATGAATGAGTCGAAAAATTTAATTAACACGGTCGCAGATGAGGCCGCCACGCCTGGGCTGGGCGGCCGCGCTCCACCGGTCGACACTCCCTGCTGGAGACTACACAGCCCGCGGCCTCTGAAAAGTCTCAACAAGTTACTTCTGTCGTGCGGGGGGAAATTCTCATACAAAATAATACGTCAGTTTCCAGCTGTCGTTGTACATGGCGTGCCGCCTTCCCCCTTCCCCCTCCCCTTGCTCTTGCCTCGGCCCTCCCTGGGCATGGTCTCTCGCTGTACTAGACCCTGCCCCCCCCCCTTTCTCTCTGTCTCCTCTTCTCTCACTCTCTCTGTCTCTCCATCTCTCTTTCTTACTCTCTCTCTCTCTCTCTGTCTAACCCCCTCTCTCCCACGCCCCCTTTCCTCTGCCGTCCCGCACTGCGAACACGTGAAGGGGTGTATCGCCTGAGGCGGTGCGGTTATTACTAGGCCAGTTACAGGTCACCACCGTTACGGCGAGTCGTGACTCTCTCTCTCTCTCTCTCTCTCTCTCTCTCTCTCTCTCTCTCTCTCTCTCTCTCTCTCTCTCTCTCTCTCTCCCGTTGTCGATACGGAGGTCAGAGAGAGAGAGAGAGAGAGAGAGAGAGAGAGAGAGAGAGAGAGAGAGAGAGAGAGAGCGTGGAGCGATACAGCCGCAGTGGTGGGCCAGCCTGGCGAGACAGACGCCTCGCTGGTTGCGAATACGAACTAATTAGTGAATCGTGTGTGTGTGTGTGTGTGTGTGCGTGTGCGATACGCGTCGAGCGATAATATGGCTGGTTGGCCAGCTCTGTGCTACGTGCCGTGTTATGCAGCTCGTGTTGGAGGATATGTGTGTGTGTGTGTGTGTGTGTGTGTGTGAGAGAGAGAGAGAGAGAGAGAGAGAGAGAGAGAGAGAGAGAGAGAGAGAGAGAGAGAGAGAGAGAGAGAGAGAGACAGAGAGAGAGAGACAAGACAGAGAGAAAGAGATACATAGAGAGAGAGAAAGAAGGGTGGGTGGGGAGGATAGCGGAAATAGTGTGAGCCGGATTTTTAACACACCGCGCCATGCACATAGCTGTGCGAGTTCATTATTCTTTGTTTTTCCTCGCGTGCGGTGCGGTGCGTGTTTGAGTGGTGGCCGCTGCCGCTGGCCCGCTGCCCTGGCAGCCCTGGCCCCGAGGCCAAGCGTGGCGCCCCGACGTTGGCGACCCCCGCAGTGACATAACCAGGAGGATGATGTTGGTAATGACGATGATGCTGACGGTGATGGGCGTCCGGTTTACGGTCTGAACTGGGTGTAGGGCGTCGTCACCGTGGCCCTGGGGGACTGGCAGCCATCCCCGCCCCTGCCGGCCCCGCAGGCGGCCTAGACGAACCCATGTGTGGATAGGCAAATGTTTACCTTACGTTACGCAGTGACCGCCACCCGGAAGCGGGGGGAGCCGACGCGCCCGCGGCCCCCGGACAGGACCGAAAGGCCGGGCGGGGGCCAGGGCCGGCGGCAACGGAGGGCGGCTCTGTCAATGGGAAACGGGGCCGGTATAGGCGGGCAGGGGGTGGGTGTGGGCGGCTGGGGTGCAGGGGGAGGGGAGTCACAGAGGCCGACGTTAATTCCTCTTCTCTGTCACAAGCCGAGACGAGTTGAGGCCTTTCCGATTGTCACGACGACTCCGATGCCGTCCGTTTCTCCCCTCCGGCTTGGCCCCCCTTTCTTGAGGTAGAGCAGCAGCGGCAGCAGCAGTGGCGGCGGTGGCGGCGGCGGCGGCGGTGGTGGTGGAAGTGGTGGTGGCCCCTCCGTGTACCGTCACCGCCCCTGTGGTTTGCTGGATTCCTACCCAGCAATTAGAGGCGGTCCGCCATGGCTGTGCCAACGACAGGGGCGGCCGTGCCGGGCTGTGTCGTGCCGTGGCGAGGCGTGCCGCACCGTGCCGCACCGCGCCGCACCGGGCCCTCCTGTAGGCCCTGCCGCCGTGTCCTTACCTGGCCCGGCCCAGCTACCCCTTGTCGGCCCATCCGCTCCGCTCCTGCGGCAGTCCGGCAGTGCCAACGTAAACAGAAGGCCAGGCCGTGGGCTGGGCGTGCCCCGGGCGTGCCCCAGCCGCCGTGATGCCTGATCAGGCGGGGCCCGGTTACGGGGCTTCCACCCCTCCCTCCATCCCCTCCCTCCACCCCCTCCCTCCTTCCACCTCCTCCCTCCCTCCCTCCCTCCACCCCCTCCCTCCCTCCCTCCACCCCGTTCACCCTTCCACCCCCGCAGGGCGCGCTAATTATGGCCAGCCGTCGCTCCTGTGTCCCTTTACGTTTCTGTTCCCCACCACCAGAGAGCAAGGAGCAATTCTGCACACATTTTTTTTCGTATATAATTTTGCGGGGGGGGGGGGGGCGTGCGAAACCATTTTCACGTACGTTTGGTACGAGGGGGAAAAAATTTGCGTGTTGGTCCGCCTGGCCGCCTGGTCACATATGGCGGCACGGCCGATGTCTCAACATAATTGAGCCCTTTCGACCCCCGTTATGTTGGCTGCAATGGCACCGGCCTGCACCAGCTGCTAGAGACAAAAAAACAAAAAGTTGGCTAAAATGGAATCTTTTTCTGCCTGTTCAGGATCCGGCAGGAGATGAACGGCGGCGCGTGGTGCCCCAAGGCGCAGATCTCGAGCGAGGTCCGCGAGTACCTGGAGGTGGACCTGCAGGGGGAGCACCTCATCACCCGCACCGAGACCCAGGGCCGCTTCGGCAACGGCCAGGGCCAGGAGTACGCCGAGCAGTTCCTGCTGGAGTACTGGCGGCCGGCCCTCAACCGCTGGGTGCCGTACCGCGACCACAGCGGCGATAAGGTGAGTAGTGTCCCGGGTTCGAAGCCCGGCAGAGCGGCGCGCTCCCGGGTTTTAATCATATTTTTTCCTGCCGTGCGCACGCAGCAGCGGTGGTGGTGGTAACGGTCATGCGGCCTTTACGACGGGCGGCGCTTTAAAAAAATAAATTATTTCACTCGCCACGCCGCGCGCCCCGCGCCCCTAAGCAGGGCAATAAAGCGACGCAACAAAAGAAAACGCTTCATGTCGTTACGCCCCGCGGCCCGCCGGCCCGCCGGCTATGGCTGGCCGGTGACGCCATCTCCTATCCGGCGGGAGAGAAATGTTTATATCAGAGCGTCACAGCCTTTTATCTGGCACCCGTCATATTTCTCGCGGCCAAAGCAAGGATGAGAGCTGCACCTGAAATACACGGCAGCAGTCAAATTTATAAGCGGGTTGCTGGTCGATTTGATTTTTTTCCCCCTATCTTGAGCGCTGCATGCTAAATATAAATAAATGTAAATGTTTCAATTTCTTTTTCGTCTGACTCGCGTAGGATGCACGGTCAGACCATTTCCATGCGGGCTCCGTCCGCGTTCCGCATTGGGCTGCCGACGACTCCCAACAAGTTGCTGCGCATCACATCGGGGCCCCGGTCGGGATCGTGACCTCCACGAGCACCTCCGCGAGCGTCCCCCGTGCCCTGCGCCGTCAGCAGCCGCGGCCTCACACTCCACATATTCCTCCACGCGCGCGCGCACCATCACAGAACACACACACACACAAGCAAACACACCTCCTTCCAGCGACGGTGAAAAATTGCGGCTCGTTTCCAGGGGTCTCCTATTCGCCGTGCCACCGCGCAGTACCACCACCACCACTTCCACCGCAGCAGCTGCGCTGTCGGCACCGGCAGCAGCGGCGGTAGCAGCAGCAGCAGCAGCAGTGTTGGCGGAAAAACTTTTAGGCGCATGCCTTCCCCACACCGGCGGTGGCGTCTTATCTGCTGCGAGGCCCCACACGTCGTGTTGGAGCGGCCGGGGGCGGCCAGGGGCGACACATCGGCAGGCTGACTCCCCCTCCCCCCCCCCTCCCCGCCCCCTCTTCCCTTGGCGTCTGCTTGTGATTAATCACGCGTCATCCGCACCGCGATCCGTGTCAGAGGTGAGGAGAGAGGGAGAGAGAGAGACAGAGAGAGAGAGAGAGAGAGAGAGAGAGAGAGAGAGAGAGAGAGAGAGAGAGAGAGAGAGAGAGAGAGAGAGAGAGAGAGAGAGAGAGAGAGAGAGAGCGCGAGACAGAGACAGAGAGAGAGAGACAGAGAGAGACAGAGAGAGAGAGAGAGAGAGAGAGAGAGAGCGAGAGAGTCGCGCACAAGACGTGAGAGAAGTGAAGTGAAGAAGTTTGCAAAGCGGCATATGGTGATACCGTGCCATGGTTACCACAATATAGTTGTTTCATTCACGCGGTGATCACAATTTCGATGTAATATGTCGGAAAAAGGAAGAGCCAAAGCGCCCTCTCCTACGTACTCGACCTTTAGCGAGCTGACGTGTGGGGAAGAACAATGATCTGAGTTGTGTGTGTGTGTGTAAGGGGGGGGGGAGGAGAGAGAGAGAGAGAGAGAGAGAGAGAGAGAGAGAGAGAGAGAGAGAGAGAGAGAGAGAGAGAGAGAGAGAGAGAGAGAGAGAGAGAGAGAGAGGGGGAGGGGATGCAAGAGGCATTACCGCCGGGAGGGGAGAGATACGTCGGTAGTGCCCTGCACGTCAGACAGCTTATTACTTCCGTGAGGGCAGTTGAGGCCCCTGGAAGGTGGGGGTGTATCGGATACAGGGGGGATGGTTCAGTTAGGGTGACGATAGCGGACAAGTGCGCGACTCTTTTTATATCGCTTACCTCGACGAGGACTTCCTCTGTCAGGTCTGGGTCGGAAATTTTTGATAACATGGAGGTCGGCTAGCTGTACTATCTCTGCCGTTACTTGTCTACAACAATGTGTGGAACGACGTAGATCGAAGCGGAAACAATGCAACATGTATATCAATTTTCGGTCATAATCTGCAGATGTAGTTTCAATTTCATGTAACCACGTGTTATAATGTGTAATCAAAAGTAATATTTAAACTCTCCAGCACTGCCTGGACTCTATGAAATCTTTCGTACGCTGTTTGTGTTCGGAGAGGGCACATTGAGGCGAGTGGCGAGCGACGAGAGGTTACGGGGCCGGCCGGAGCAGCGGCAGCAGCGGCAGCAGCGGCAGCAGCGGCAGCAGCGGCAGCAGCGGCAGCAGCGGCAGCAGCGGCAGCAGCGGCAGCAGCGGCAGCAGCGGCAGCAGCGGCAGCAGCGGCAGCAGCGGCAGCAGCGGCAGCAGCGGCAGCAGCGGCAGCAGCGGCAGCAGCGGCAGCAGCGGCAGCAGCGGCAGCAGCGGCAGCAGCGGCAGCAGCGGCAGCAGCGGCAGCAGCGGCAGCAGCGGCAGCAGCGGGCTGGCCATGTTCCCACACCTTTGGCGCTGCTTCTCCAGGTTATGCTGCAGCCCGAGGTGTTATTCCACCTTTGGGTCAACGTCACGCTGGGCCCTCCCGACTTGTGAAACTCGGTGCGCTAAGAAAATAAGTTAATTAATACTCCGCTCCACGGAAACTTGTTCATGTCCGAGCGGAGAGCAAAGGATTCCATTTGAGACCAGCCTGCTTGCCTGCCCTGCTCGCTCTCGTTGGCGGTCTGGGGCCTCGGGCTGGTATGTGCACACGGAGCAGCAGCAGCAGCAGCAGCAGCAGTGGTCAGACGTCAGGCTTACATACAGTACGTCTGGGTCCCGAAAGGGAGTGCAAACGCTAGCCAGACGACCACTGGGACCCGTCCCAGGCCGGGCCTGCGTGGGCTGCTCTGCTGAAAAGGAGCGAAAAGAGGAAGACTTACCCAGACCTCTCTCTCTCTCTCTCTCTCTCTCTCTCTCTCTCTCTCTCTCTCTCTCTCAGCTATCTTTTTTCCTGCGAGCGACGAGTGTCTTGGCAAGCTTGTGTACGACTCCGAGGTCCTTGTGTTGTATCTGTTACAAAAGACTTTATCTGATTCGCAAACAAAAACATAATCCTGTGCACATCTACAGGTGTCATGGGTGCCGTAGGTAGTT
>CM076254.1:11771192-11863692 GCA_038380765.1 Odontothrips loti
GGAGCACACCTTGATGGTTGGGCCGAGTCAGCCGTGTGCCATACCTCAGCTGGAACCTAGGGCCGTGTATGCCCGCGTTGGCTTCCCCATAACACACCACTCCGAGAAAAATAAAACAACTCTGAGTCGAGTAGAAGCTCAATATTTGACTACAATTTCGGCTCAATTTTTGTCAACATGACGGGGGTGGTCGACTGCGAATCACAGTCGTGTTTTTTTCCCTGCAGACGACGTCATTGTTTTTTCTTCTTCTTCTTTAAGTGATTTGAGCTCATTATCCCATCCTCCGATTCGACATCCTTATTTTTCGGACAGTGAATAATGTTGAAAATGTTTTTGCCTGCAGGTGCTCCCGGGCAACACCAATACGTACATCGTGGCGCGGCAGGAGCTGGCGATGCCGTTCGTGGCCAGCAGGGTGCGCTTCATACCACACAGCGAGCACCCGCGGACCGTATGCATGCGTGTGGAGCTGTACGGCTGTCTGTGGGACCGTGAGTACTAAACTAGGTTATTGTAACTGGCTTACTGTAACTAGGTAACAATGTCCACGACAGTTACTGTCAAAAATAAGCATAGAAAAAGAGCAAACCAAAATTAAACGAAATCATCGAATTAAAAGTAAATACTATCATTGTGCTTGCTGCTGCCTTTTCATGCCACTGCTAATTTTTTTTTTTTTTGTGTGTGTGGTTTTTTTTTGGTTTAAATAGAAGGGCAAAAATACAGAGATTAAATTGCCTGCGTAAAATGACTGTGTTAGGCCCGAGGTTTGAGCGATGCAGCTCGCACCCCGGGCTGGGCTGGGCTGGGCTGGGCTGAGCTCCTGAGGGCGCACGCCTTCGCACCCTCATCCTATCCTAATTATTCGCGTAACACGCAATCTTGCGTGCCATGCGTGCGTGTGAGCTGCGCGTGCGTGTGGCGTGGGCCCCGTCTGCCCCCGGCCTGGCGCTTGCAAACAACGTCTGTGCTAATGATTCGGGGTAGCGGTGCTGCTGCAGTAATGACGCCGTGTGTGTGTGTGTGTGTGTGTGTGTGTGTGTGTGTGTGTGTGTGTGTGTGTGTGTGTGCGGCGCCATCTGCGCATCTCTCCTTACGTCAGCGCCAGCTGAAGCACCGAACGCCCTCGCAGCCACCGGCAGCCACGATGCAGCTTCATCTCTTTCGACAGCTGGTGTGGGGACATACTCGATGCTATCGCATTGACAGCAGGCAGTACAACGTGTTCGCGGCTCGTCCTGGCTGGTGTCATGCCCCCTAGAGGTTGGCAGACGTCATATCCCGGGCTCGGTTCGCCTCCGTCCGACGCATCAGTATCGTCAAAGCGCGCTCGGGTCGCAGTGCAACACGGGAGGCAGGCGAAGGCCGCCGCCAAACTTGGGTCATGTCACAACGGTGACAGAGTCGGCGGCGGCGGCGGCGGCGGCGGCGGCGGCGGCGGCGGCGGCGGCAGCGGCGGCGGCGGCGGCGGCGGCGGCGGCGGCGGCGGCGGCGGCGGCGGCGGCGGCTGCTATGTGGCACTTGGCTCACCCAGTTGGCGACACTTCTGGCGGCGGCAGTGTTTGTTCCCCAAGTCGCATCCGTCGTAGCCGTGCCGGCAGGGGGGCGGTGTCGGGGGCGGCGCCGGCGGGGGCGGTAAAACTAATGCCGCCGCCGGCTGGTATCTCATCGGCCGTCTGCCCATTTGTCCTCCTCCTCGTCCCGGACCTTTCGCTAGTCGCGGCGGCGGCGGCGTTTAGGAGGCTCGGCGCCGAAACGTCTGCAGGGTAGCTATGGCTATGGCGGTGGCCCCAGCCGGCCCCAGCCGGCCCCAGCCGGCCCCAGCCACCGCCCTGTCCTGCGCGTTTGCTACTGCTGCTCCGGCTGGGCAACTTCTGGCCACAAAAGTGTCTGCTCCCCACCCTCCACCCCCTGACTCTCTCTCTGTCTCTCTCTCTCTCTCTCTCTGTCTCTCTCTCTTTCTCTCTATCTCTGTCTCCCTGTCTCTGTCTCTCTGTCTCTCTCTCTCTCTCTCTCTCTCTCTCCCTCTGTGTGTCTCCCTGTCTCTCTCTCTCTCTACCAGCCACCCTCGCGTGTGTAGCAAGTTGCAGCGCAGCAAAGTGGTGGAGAGGGATGGAAGGTTGGATGAGACGGGCAGGAGGAGGAAAAAAGGGGGGGGGGAGGATATAAGCACCGGTGCGAGGGAGACACGACCCAGACAGGCCGCACCTGCGCCTGCGAGGGGTGACACGGCCCGGCCACGGCGCGGCCACGGCACGCACACGGCACGGCCACGCGCACCACAGCGTCCCTCCTCCACGCCTTCACGCCTACGCCTCCACCTGTCGGGTCGGAGGGGGCCGACACACAGCCCGCACGGAGGGCAGTTCACTGCGGTAGCTCAGACCTGTCTACCTCTCTCTCTCTCTCTCTCTCTCTCTCTCTCTCTCTCTCTCTCTCTCTCTCCCCCCCCCATCTCTCCTTCCCTCTGTAGGGACCCGGAGTGAATGCCTGAGTGGCCGATGCCGAAGGGCCTGGCTGTGTACCACAACACAGACGCCCCCACACCGCCGCCAGGGTCGCCTCGCCTCGCCTCCTCAACTCAAGTACATGATAGCCCGTACGCAAGCGGGTCACGCGTCGGCTCACTTCGGCGTGCACTTTGATTCCCCCGTCAGGGCGTGTGCCGGCCCCCGCCCCTCCCCTTCCCCTGGACCCCTCCCCTTGGACCCCTCCCCCTGGACCCCTCCCCCTGGTACCCTCCCTCGGGACCCCTCCCCCGGGACACGGCCACGCAATGCCACGCCGCTTTCTCCTCGTCTTTCGACACGAAGGGCAGCTCTGACCACGACGCGCCCCACGGCGGTTGGCTGGGCTGCAGGCGGGGGAGAGAGGGGCCGATAGTAATTTATCTCTGCCCAGGAATGATTAAGTAGACGCGGAACTCATGGAGGGCAAAATTTAGAAGTGAACTTTGAAAATGTCAAAAAAAATATTCTGGCCGGACGAGCAGTCTTCTGAAAAGAGAATGCTTACATATCTGGAATATGTCTCTCTCTTTTCCCCCTCCCCCTTTCTATCTCTCTCTCTCTCTCTCTCTCTCTCTCTCTCTCTCTCTCTCTCTCTCTCTCTCTCTCTCTCTCTCTCTCTCTCTCTCTCTCTCTCTCTCTCTCTCTCTCTCTCTCTGTCACCGCCGCCGCCGCTGACGTCGTACCTCTTGCCACGCACTCCGTCAAAATTTTCTCCGACTGGTGCTAATATTCACTTATCCACCCCCGTCACGTCGGCCGCGGCGGGGGTCTGGCCTTGGCGCCCTTCCCTACCCTCCCCTCCCCTTCCCTCCCCTCTACCCCTGCTCCCCGCCCCCGTTCTCCCCTTCGTCAGCATCATCACCGGCAAACCGCTGCGCTGCCCCGTGTCTCTCCTCCCCCGCTGAAAGGGAAAAGAGGAGAGGGGGGGGGGGGGGGCAGCAGAGCGAAATCGGAGAGGCGATTTCTTGCTGGCGGTCTTCACCTCTGAGCCAACAGGGGGACTGTCCTCTGCCGCGGGGCCCCTGCGAACTCCGCGTAGGCAGACCCGCCGGACGCCGGTGTAGAGCGTGCTGCCTACCCACGACTCCGCAGGCGGCGACCGCAACCGCCGCGCCGCGCCCGCGCTGCCTGAGGTACTGCGGCCTGCGGCGTCCCCCGGGCGCACCGTGTCACGCCGTGTCCCGCCGTGTCACGCCGGCCGTGACAGGGCCGTCACACGTGTCACGCTGTCACACGGATGCCGACGGCGTCCCCCCGAGGGACCGGCCGCGGGCCTTGACTCCCCCGTCGGCGGCCGGCGTCACGGAGCGGCAACGCCGTGCTCACAATGCTCCGGGCGGGTAACAGTTTTCCCTCGGCCGGCGGCACGGAGCGGCAGCGCCGTGCTCACAATGCTCCGGGCGGGTAACAGTTTTCCCCTCGGGCGGCGTCACGGAGCGGCACCGCCGTGCTCACAATGCTCCGGGCGGGTAACAGTTTTCCCCTCGGGCGCACGGCACTCGCCACCCGCACTGTCTCGGTTACATTACGGCTGCCCCCCTGAGAGGGGCTGCCGGCCTCGTGGACAGACGAGAGAGAGGGACAGAGAAAGAGCGAGAGAGAGAGGGAGAGAGAGAGAGAGAAGAAAAAGAGAGAGAGAGAGAGAGAGAGAGAGAGAGAGAGAGAGAGAGAGAGAGAGAGAGAGAGAGAGAGTGAGAGTGAGAGTGAGAGTGAGAGTGAGAGTAAGAGAGAGAGAAAGAGAGAGTGAGAAGGGGTCCGAGTTTGGGTTTGGCCGCGGATACGCGAGGACTGGGCGGATTCCCCAGCGGCCCCATGTCGCCGCCTCAAGTAGACACTAAAATTCCCTTACCCGGGGCACCCTCGGCCCCCCTGCAGGACCGTGGCCAGCCGTAGCCTCGCCAACGTTCTGCACGGGTGGGGGGCTCCGAAATGTACCCCCGGACCGGGACTGAAGGGGAACCCCGACCGTTCGGCCGCTCCCAACGGAGTCTGTATTGTCTCTCCGTCCCGCCATAGCCGTCAGTGCTCTCTCTCTCTCTCTCTCTCTCTCTCTCTCTCTCTCTCTCGCTCTTTCTCCATCTCGTGAACTTCAACCTACCAAGAATTGACCAGCAAGCAACAGAATATAACACAGTAATTGTTACTTTTAAAACAGTGTGTTTTCTGTCCTTGTCTGTCACACGGCCTGTGCGTGCTCGCCCCTCTCTGCTTGCACTTGCGCCGCTGCTCTGGTTATGCGGGCGCCGGGGACGGGCATATTCATTTAACGCGAGATGGGGTCTTCATTACAGCCCTTTGTACGCTCAGGCATCCGTCTGTCCCCGAGCTCTTGTTGTTGTTGTTCTTGTCACTGCTTCTGCCGCCTGTGCTGCTGCTGCTGCTGCTGCTGCTGCTTTGGTGCTACGTCAGGCCTTTCACGCCAAACCTCTGACCTACATCTTGGTACACGATGCCCTAACGCACATCAAATCATCGTCACCAGCCTTCAAACCCCTTTTCCAGTCAGATTCAGCCGTGTGTTGTTTGTAGCGGTCAGCAACAAAAACAACAACAGGAGAACGGTGACGTCACACGGCCCAGGGCGAAGAGACTACTTGATGGACCTCTGGCCTTTTTAATGGCGTACTTCAGACGACCCTTCTCTTACCCTCTCTCTCTCCTTCTTCTTCGTGAAGAGGGAGGGTGTGTGTGTGAGAGAAAGAGAGAGAGAGAGAGAGAGAGAGAGAGAGAGAGAGAGAGAGAGAGAGAGAGAGAGAGAGAGAGACAGAATGCCAGTGCAGAGGGAGAGAGAATCAGACAGTAGCAGCTGGGAACGCGCGCGTCACCTTCGCACTTAAACTCGTTTTCTCTCTCTTTTCCCCTGATCCGCCCCTTTCCCGGACAGGCATGAAGGCATGCAGCCGCATGAGTGCTTTAAAACAAACCCTGGCTGTACTGTCACCGATTCTCACATGCACCACCGCTCTCAGTGATGCATGCAGGAATGTCTGAATGCCCGGGCGCCTTAGTCAAGCGTATAATGTGCACATACTAAATGTAAATGTACAAATTTTTACATATTTTATGTACAAAAGTACACAAACATACTTTGTGTTCCAATTCTGTACAAATTTCTTAAAAAGGATGCACAAAAATGTACATAATTCATTCATGTGTTATTCTTTACATAAGTCCTGAACAAATTTGTACACTTGCATTTAGTGTGGGTCCAATTAAACTGCAAATTCGTCGAGGTAACGGGCATGCAAAAGGGCCAGCTACTCCACTGCAAACGAGTACGGCATTCACCTCTTCTCTTCCAGCAGCAAACAAACAAACCCCGATATTTTTTCTTTCTCTCTTTTTTGTCCATCCCGGTGGCTGACCACGACTGACCCGCATGGCATCCGTGCGGCTTTGGCTCTGACGTCCGGCTGTGTCCGACTGCGTCCGACTGCTCCTGTCCGCCGGCACTCTCTGCTCGAGCTGCTCCGGGCGCCCCGCCCCGCCCCGCCCGGGCGTGTCCCGCATGGCCAATGGGCTACCGCCGCTGCTGCCGCTGCTGCCGCTGCTACCGCTGCTACCGCTGCCGCCGCTGCTGCCGCTGCTGCCGCCGCTGCACTCCCGCTACTCGAGTCTTGCACTCGAGTCTCGGCTCAGTCTCGGGTTGGGGGCTGGTGGTTGGGTGTTGCCCGCGCTCGGCCGTGGGCTGGGGCCGCTGAGGCCGCTGAGGCCTCGCTCCAGTGGCTCTGGCACTTTCCCCGCTCCAGACTGTCGATATGTTTCCACGGCCGCGACGAACGACGCACGCCCGAATCTGCGCTGAAAAATATTTTGAAACATTTATACCACGGATGTGCTACAAAACAACTTGTGTTCTTCTGGTTGGCAGGGAGCGTGCTGCGCTACGTGGCCTCTCCGGCGGACATCCCGGACCGGAGCTACGACGGCGGCCTCGGCCAGCTGGTGGACGGTCTGCGCGGGCCCGAGGACTTCCGCAACCACGAGACAGACGTCCTGCGTAAGTACGGCGACAACGCCGAACACTGCCGCAGCGCAACACGGACGCCGCCGCCCCCCGCGGCCCCCGACAGCCCCCCGCGGCCCAAGCGGTCCCCGCAGCCCCCCGCTGACCCCACAGCCCCCTCGGGCCCCGCAGCCCCCGCGGCCCCCGGGACCGGCGGGGACCAGGGGAGGACAAAAGGATCTCGGCCGAGCACTCGCCGGTCCGCGCAGCCCGCCGCAGCCCGCGGACTGACGAGTTTTCTCGGGACTGAGCGCCTAGTTCCCAGAGTGCTCGCTCGCGGCGGAGCGCTGGCCTCGTCTCTCATAGGGGCGGGGGAAAGGGGGTTGGGTGGGAGGGGGGGGGGGCAAATACACATATAAGAGGTGGCTGCGCCGAGGAGGCCGAGAAAAGCTCAACGAACACAACACAACGCAGAGTGCCGCGCCACACACACACACACACACACACACACACACACACACACACACACACACACACACACACACACACACACACACACACACACGGTGGGGCCCGCGGGCCCGACCCGGCAGCCCGGGCACGGCAGCAGCAGTGCCCTTTAAAAATTAACGAAATGTGCGCGCTAAATGTTTCAAGGCTGGAATGGCCGAGATGGAGAGCGAAGTAAGGGCAGGCGGAGGTCGGAGGGTGCCGAGCCGAGCCGGGCCGAGCCGAGCCGAGCCGAGCCGAGCCGAGGCGAGCCGAGCCGAGGCGAGCCGAGGCGAGCCGGGCCGGGCCGAGCCGAGCCGAGCCGAGCCGGGCCGAGCCGAGCCGAGCCGAGCCGAACACAGCCTTGCTGTGAGCAGGGATCATGTTCCCATCGCGAACGTGCCCCCGCGCTGCTCAACCGCATGTGTCCCTCCGCCGAAAACTACACACGCTACATCCTCTGCTGAGAGAGAGAGAGAGAGAGAGAGAGAGAGAGAGAGAGAGAGAGAGAGAGAGAGAGAGAGAGAGAGAGAGAGAGAGAGAGAGAGAGAGAGGGGGAGGAGAGAGAAACAACCACAGACGGGAACGATTTTGTTGACTCACTAAAATGGGTGAAAAAAAAACGCACACAAAATAAACAAGGACGGATACTGGGAAAAAAAATCGCAGTTCCGGATAAAACAGAGCAGCTTATATTGGGGTGTAGAGTCAGTGAGGACATAGATGCGAGCGGAAGAATATGTCAAGGATTATCAGGCAGGACATGAGGAGGGCGGAAAGTAATCTCACGCGGGTAGATATATGCCAGTTCCTGTGAGGTGCCGTGTCGGCCGCTGGTTCTCTACACACACACACACACACACACACACACACACACACACACACACACACACACACACACACACACACACACACACACTTCCACCTGGACTGTGTCCGGAAGGCGTGTAGGGCGGATCCAGCTTGGGCCTGCTGGGCGGCCTGGGCCCTGCTCCGGCCGGTGGCGGTGGTGGTGGCGGCGGCAGTAGTATGGTGTAGAGAATGTGGCCCACAAGGGAGGATGTGGCCAGGAGCGAGGCGAGGTGCCGGTACCGTGCGCCTGCATATTTTACGGGGAAACTGCTTCGTGCGGTGCGCCGTGGCCGAGGCCGTGATGCAGGTCATGTAACCTATCCTGGGGGCCGCCGCCACCGCCGCCACCACCGCCGCCGCCGCCACCGCCGCCTCCAGCGGATAGATGCTGCTCGCTTTCCTCCCCAGGCGCTGCTGCTGCCGCTGCTGCTGCTGCTGCTGCCGCTGCTGCTGCGGTGGTGGTGGTCAGCGCCGCGCCCCGCCGCTGTACACACAAAGGAAATTGAAATAACGCCGACCCGTCGACACCCGCCCGTCCGCGCCGACCGTCCGCCGCAGCCCGGCACTCTCGGGGAACGACAAGCTGGGGGGGGGGGGGGGGAGGACGGCGAAGGGTTGGCTGCCTTGACGTGCGGAGGGTGCTGCCGGGTGCTGCCGCTGCTGCTGTTGGGGGGCGCGGCGGCCACGTTCGCGATGGTGACGTTCTTGTCGGAGATGAGGGGCTCAATTGATCCCCCTCGCTTCCCTCTGGTCGTCAGGTAGAGCGTGCGCCTGACTGCCCCCTCTGGCATTGCGGTCTCTCTCTCTCTCTCTCTCTCTCTCTCTCTCTCTCTCTCTCCATCGTCGTCCGTGGACAAGATGGCGGCAAGAGGGAGGGGGGGGGGGAAGAGATTTGTCAGGTGGACGGCCACAGCGGTCCGCAGACGCTCATGCCGCGCGGCTCTTAATTGGGTTCCGAGCGTCCGACGCTGAGAGGGGTTAATCCCTGGGCTTCCTGCTGGGGTTGCCGGGGTCCTCATGACGCCCCCCAGCGACCGCTACCTGCAGCGAACCGTTTTGCGGCGAACAGGCACGCCGCCGCGAGCCCACCGAGGGCGTCCTCCTCACGGCCAGCGGGATCCTGGCGTGTCAGCGCCCGTCCCGTCCTCTTTGACGCGGCCCTCGAAACTCGCGCCGCCCCCCGAAGGTCGGCAACCGGAACCCCCTGACCCACCGCACCGGGGGGGGGGGGGGGGGGATCGCGAGAACCTGGGACCTTTCCCGGCTGGGATCACTGGCGGCTTCCTCAGACAAGAGCGGCTTTACCCGGGCGGCCCGACGGGGGAGTGGCCGGCCGCGGTGGCCGCCAGGGGCTGCTGAGACCGGATATAGAGGGGGCTGCGATGGGCCCCCACTGCCCCCGGCAGCCCCCGCAGCCCCCGGGCGCACAACAGGGACCGGCTAAGTGGCTAAGTGGGGAATTAGAGACAGCCACGGCCACGGCCTCGGCCGCCCCGAGAGCCTGGGATCCACGCCAAGACCTCCGCACCGATACCGCGTTGGCACAAGCGTCAGGAACGTGGGTCTACCGAGCCGAGGGCGGCGGTGACTTTGGCAGCGATCCGGGCGGAAAGAATCGAGTGAGCGTTGGCGGCGCCGACCGGGCCCCGCCCCGGGAGGGTTCAAAAGAGCCGACTCTCCGCTCCCGCTCCCAACCGGACCGGTGCGGCTCTGAGGGGAAGGGCGGGGGGGGGGGGTACTCAGGCGGGACTCAGGATTCTGACTGTAAAACAAGTACTCCTGTCTTGAGAACATTCAAACACTTGGTACTAAGAAATTTTGGTTTCTGATAAAACAAAAATTACTTGTGCCAGGCCAGGTACATGCGGAGGGGACTCGCCCGGAGACTAAAGTAACTTGCTGTATGTATAGCAGCAGCGCGAGCCAGAAAACGCCGTTGACCACTAGCGCCATCTCTCGGGGCCAACGGTGCTGCTCTCTGCGGGACAACAGTGGCTAAAGTATCAATAGCGCGCTGCTCCCCTCCACCATAACTCCATAGCGTAGTGGGCTGGCGGACCGGTCGACGACCGCAAGGTCCGGGGTTCAACTCTTTGCCGGAGTAAAAATTTTTCTGAAGTCTGCCGACCGAGGATGGTGGGTAAAATATACCAAAAGAACGTGTTCAAAGTGTGTTGTCTGAGTGACCGCGGACGTTGGGCCGCGGCCATTCCCCGGAGGTTGAATACACTGTTGAGGAGCAGTGGTTCGACGCCCGAGCAGGGGAATGGTGCTTGCCAAGACTCGGCAGAAGTTAAATGTAGAGGCCTAGGGTTCGGCCTTCATGAACGGGTCTATGTCGTTTCTCCCACCTCACATTTGTCCCACCTATTAAATTTTTATTCACAAAATATTATTTTCAGCAAAAATATGTCAAATAATCGTTAACTTTTTTTCTGAATATTTTCATATTATATCTTGTCCCACCTCACATTTGTTCCACCACAAAAAAAAATATTCCGACTAAAAAATATTGTGAATAAAAAAATATTCAGAATAAAAAAATATTCCGAATAAAAAAATATTCAGAATAAAAAAATATTCAGAATAAAAAAATATTCCGAATAAAAAAATATTCAGAATAAAAAAATATTCCGAATAAAAAAATATTCAGAATAAAAAAATATTCAGAATAAAAAAATATTCAGAATAAAAAAATATTCAGAATAAAAAAATATTCAGAATAAAAAAATATTCAGAATAAAAAAATATTCAGAATAAAAAAATATTCAGAATAAAAAAATATTCAGAATAAAAAAATATTCAGAATAAAAAAATATTCAGAATAAAAAAATATTCCGAATAAATACAAATACAAAATTTGTTTAAAAAAGCTACATTCGGAACAATAAGACAACCAGAGAGGAAGAGCTTCTCAGGCCGCACCATGCTGTCGGTTGCCAACCCTGGTCCTAAAGCTGGAGAAGGCGTTCGCTGCCTTTGGTACGTTGTCCGCCCCGGCCTCTACTGACTGACGCTCTTAACTGCCAGGTGAAGTTTGTTCAAATAACACAGGTAAGTCGAATTTGTTCGTGTTCCCCTGGGTTCAAATACCGGCTCAGTGTGATCGTAGCAGAAGCCAAACATACTCGTTGCAGCTATTAGCTGAGTAGGTTCGACAGATTGCTCTTTCCAGGCGCCTCCGAGTACCCAGGGTACGCCAGCACGACACAGAGGCGGGTTTCCCAATCAGCGTCTTATGGGTCAATTTATATGCGCTATGTTATTTTGTCTTTAAGGCGCCGATAGGCAACCCATTCGACTGCGCTGCATTGGCTGAGACACCCAGTACATGTATGAAGTCGTGGTTGGTTACCCAGCAGGCACCTCGTGGAACTTTACTGGGAAAATTAGGCTTGGCCTTGAGACAATATCGTGCACGTGCTTCATAGATGATTCATGTGTTGCACAGGAAATGGCTTTTGATATTGGTGCACATAGCGCCTCGTATGTAGGCAATAACGACTGAAGCATGCATGCGGTTCGAGTTACGCGTTGTCCATAAAGTACGTCCACATTTTCTCCCGTGCAACACATGAATCATCTATGAAGCACGTGCACGATATTGTCTCAAGGCCAAGCCTAATTTTCCCAGTAAAGTTCCACGAGGTGCCTGCTGGGTAACCAACCACAACTTCATACATGTACTGGGTGTCCCAGCCAATGCAGCGCAGTCGAATGGGTTGCCTATCGGCGCCTTAAAGACAAAATAACATAGCGCATATAAATTGACCCATAAGACGCTGATAGGAAAACCCGCCTCTGTGTCGATATGGCGTACCCAGGGTACTCGGAGGCGCCTGGAAAGAGCAATCTGTCGAACCTACTCAGCTAATAGCTGCAACGAGTATGTTTGGCTTCTGCTACGATCACACTGAGCCGGTATTTGAACCCAGGGGAACACGAACAAATTCGACTTACCTGTGTCATTTGAATAGACTTCACCTGGCAGTTAGGAGTGTCAGTCAGTAGAGGCCGGGGCGGACAACGTCCCAAAAGAAGCGAACGCCTTCTCCAGCTCCAGGACCAGGGTCGGCAACCGACAGCGTGGTGGTGCGGCCTGAGGAGCTCTTCCTCTCGTTGTCTTATTGTTCCGAATGTAGCTTTTTAAACAAATTTTGTATTTGTATTTATTCTGAATATTTTTTTATTCTGAATAGGGTTTTATTCTGAATATTTTTTTATTCGAATATTTTTTTATTCTGAATGGTGAGATGGCCTTTCATTGAGCTCTTCCTCTCTTTTGTCTTATTGTTCCGAATGTATTGGCCTTTTTAAACAAATTTTGTATTTGTATTTTTATTCTGAATTATTTTTTTTATTCTGAATATTTTTTATATTCTGAATATTTTTTTATTCAAGGTTAATATTTTGTTATTCTGAATATTTTTTTATTCTGAATATTTTTTTATTCTAAATATTTTTTTATTCGGAATATTTTTTAATTCGAATATTTTTGAATGGGCTCATTTCATTGCCAAATACTTGATCCAAATAATTAAAAAACATTTTTAAAATTAATTAGTTCCCTGCACGGCGACTGATCCAAAAAGAAACCGGCAGTTGATCCAAAATAAAAATAAAATAAAATTTAAAAAAATATATATTCAAAGAAATGAATTAATTTATAAAATGCCCTCTTAAACGCCTCCGCGACCGTCCACTCAGTTCGTGACCTCTTGACAGTTTTGCCCCGGGTGACGCCCCTGGCAGGTATGCAACCCGGTTTTGAATGTGGGCTGGCCGTGACCGGTGAAGGTGTGGCGGGATCGTCCTGGGTGGTTCTGGGTTGAGTAGGACACTGCGTGTGAGGCTACCTGAAATCGTGTATGAGAAATTAAGCGCCACGTAGAGGGTGACGCTCCACGAGAAAGGCTCCGTGCGAAGCTATGTGAGAAATCAGATGTGCGTACGCTAAGCGTGCGTTTTGTTTGTTTGGCTATTCTTAAAATCAATACTAAGAAGAAAGAAGGAACATATATTAACTTGTGGACTCTGTATGTTGTGAAATGATTGGAAGGAATTGAACACCTATGCTAGTTTTGAACTGTCACCAACGAAGTTCTTGAGCCACGCGCGGGTTGTCAGAGCGGAATTCTCATACCGTAGCCTCTTGTGGAGCGTGATAGAGTAGCTGATGCTGAATTCCTCATAAGAGAGATCAGCTAGCCTCGCACGCAGTGTCGTTCTGAACTCTGAACGCCAGCAGCAAGCTCACGCAGCAAGCTCACACCCAAAAGCGGGTTGCATACCTGAGGCGGGTGGGGGCAAAACTGTCAGAGGTCTCCAACCTAGAGTGACAGTCAGCGACGGAGGCGCCCCATGAAGCATTAATCTTGAATAAATATTTTTTAAAAAAATAGCATAATTTTTACATTAATTTCTGTGATTAGCAATAAATTTTGGAGTGATTAGCAATTAATTTAAAATTCTTAAATAAATAATTAAAAATGTTTTTTTTATTATTTTTTTCTCTACACCGCGGTTGATCCAAATTGTGGACCAAGTGCCTGGCAATGAAATGAATGAGCCACTCCCATTTTTTTATTCTGAATATTTTTTTATTCTGAATATTTTTTTTTTTATTCTGAATATTTTTTTATTCTGAATATTTTTTTATTCTGAATATTTTTTTATTCTGAATATTTTTTTATTCTGAATATTTTTTATTCTGAATATTTTTTTTTGTGGTTCCCGGTGCCCAGGGAGTTCGTCGCCATCCGGCTGCACCTCAACGACCGCATCAGCTACAACGCACAGGTACGTAGCCGCGCCGGTGTAAAAGGGACCACTTGACCCCCCCCCCTGAAACTGTACCCCCCGGTACACTATCCCTAGGGGCCATGTACCCCCCACCAACCGACTCGGGGGTACACCATCCCTAGGGGCCATGTACCCCCCCGGGGTTACACCATCCCTAAGGGCCATGTACCCCCCGGGGTTACACCATCCCTTGGGGCCATGTACCCCCCCCCGGGGGTACACGTACCATCCCTAGGGGCCATGGGGGTACACGGCCCCTAGGGATGGTGTATCCCCGGTGGGGGGGGGGGGGGGGGGTACATGGCCCCTGGGGATGGTGTACCGGGGGGCACCTCCTCCCTGGGGGTATGCCATCACTGCCACACCGGCAGCGTGCTTTGGCGGTTGGGATCTGACTGGTTCCATGACTGCTGACCTCCCCTGTGGCTGTGTTCAGGACTGGTTCCATGACTGCTGACCTCCCCTGTGGCTGTGTTCAGGTCTGGTTCCATGACTGCTGACCTCCCCTGTGGCTGTGTTCAGGTCTGGTTCCATGACTGCTGACCTCCCCTGTGGCTGTGTTCAGGTCTGGTTCCATGACTGCTGACCTCCCCTGTGGCTGTGTTCAGGACTGGTTCCATGACTGCTGACCTCCCCTGTGGCTGTGTTCAGGTGCCGCGGCTGATCCGGGTCCTGCTGAGTCCGGACGGCGTGCGCTTCCAGAGCCCGTCGGCGGGGGTGCAGGTGGTGCCGCCCGTCCCGGAGGACGTACCGGAGGACGACGGCGGCGGCTTCGAGGACGCCGACGAGACGCCGCAGGAAGTGTCCATCCCGCTGGGCGGCCGGCCCGCGCGCAGCGTCCGCGTCCAGATGTTCTTCGCCGCCACCTGGATCCTCCTCAGCGAGGTCACCTTCGACTCCGGTGGGTAGCAGAGCAAGAAATGCATCCCCTGCCACGGCTTCAGTGCGATCAGTGTCACCCACCCATCATGAATTAAACCGTCCTCGCCATCTCTAACACGCGCACATGAGTTTTCAGATCTTATTTTTACTTTTTTACACTGTGAGTGGGGCTGGCACAACACGAAAGTATTTCCTCTCCCTTCTCCCTCCCGTGACGTTTGCCGCGTTTTGTGCAAGAGCTATAAAATGGCGGAACGAAGCTGCCAGCTGGTGAATGGACCTTGACCCAGAGAAAGTTCCCGCGGGGTGAAAAAGCGGCAACCTCCCGGCCGGGAATCGAACCCACGTAACTGCGGCAGGGTGGTTGCGGCGTTGCCGGCGGCATGCCTGCCGGCGAGTTTTCGTTTCTCTTTGCTGCTTGTCGCGATGACAGCAAACCAAAGGACCTTTTGCTAACCCTATTTTTTTCTCTCTCTCCTCTATTTTTTTTTTCATTCTTTTCCATCTCTTCCTCCGCCTCCACCTGGTTGTCCCGCCATTCAGTCCCCTTCAATGGCAACTTCACGGACGACATGGTGGAGATGACGAGGACGCCTGAAGTAATCATCAGCAGCAACGGCGACCACCACCACCAGCAGCAACAGCAGCAACAGCAGCAGCAGCAGCAGCAACAGCAACCGCAGCAAGGCCCAGGCTCTGATGCCCCAGGGTCGGGCAGGGGCGGCGGCGGTGGCAGCGGCGGGGGCGGACCAGCCAACGACGTGAAGAGCTCCGGCAAAGAGATTCCCGTGTCCCACAACGAGGTGCTTCACGCCCACAAGGACGAGACCCCCAGTGAGTAGAGTGGCCCGAGCGTGGCGTGGCGTAGCGTTGGCGTGGCCCGGGGCAGCAGAGGACAGACAGGTCCCCGTCGACGTGGGGGCTCGGCGGTGACGCCGGGGGCCGGGGCGGCGCCGGGGTCTCCGGAGGCTCGTGCTGTCTCCAGCCCTCCGGCCGCCCACGGCCGCCCTCCGGCCTCAGCTCGGGCGTTCTCCCGACGGCCGCCACTCACGGTTGTTGCGTACCGACCACTTCTGGGAGCGCAGGGTGGGGCTAATTCCAGCACTGCTCCGCGCCGTGTCCCGAACTCGTCCTCTTGGATGCCTCTGGTGCCGTGGGTACACGGACCTCCTCCTCCGGGCCCTCCGGGTCCTCCGGGTCCTCCGGGTCCTCCCCAGTCCGGTCTCGGTGCCCCGACGACTTGACCCGACTTGACCGCCGCGTACTCGAGCTGGTTTCGAGCCGTCTGAATTACCTTCCCCCACTCCGGTGCAGCCGGCAGGGAAAGGGGCCATCATTGGGCCACTTCCCGACCCACACCAATTTGTCCATCCAGGACCGATTTTTAGGAGGGGAAAAAAGTGCAAGAAATTTATCGGTCGAGAAATACTAGTTTTAGCGTCTAACCTTGCCCCAGTGAAACTTTAAATACCTCCATGCTTCTGCAGACTGTTGTGTGACAATCCCTCTTCCTCCGTCTCGCAGCGACGACGGCCACCTCCTCGCAGGGGACGTACATCGGCGTGGTGTCGGGCGTGCTGTCGGTGCTGCTGGTTACGGTGGGCTGCGTGGTGCTGGTGCTAGTACGGCGTGGCCGACAGAAGGTGTCGCTGCTGCACAAGCACGCTGCGCTCATGTGCAGCGGCAAGCCTCCCGCACTGGGCCAGGCCCTGGGCCAGGCCGTGTCCATGAAGGACCTCAAGACCAACGTCAGCATCCTGGGCGGCAGCGGCGGCGGCGTTGTCGTCGGCGGCCTCGGCACCCCGGCCGCCGGCGGCGTCGGCTCGGTGGGGGTCGGCGTCGGCGGCTCCCTGTACGGCACGGGCGCCGGCATGGGCCTGGGTCGGTCGCGCGCCCTCTCCAAGAACGGCTACGTCACGGCGCCCAGGCTGTCCATGACCAAGAACAACGTCATGTACGGCCAGGTGGTAGCCGGGGAGGAGAGCGACTCGGACAACTACCACGAGCCGTACAAGCTACAGCAGGAATACGGCTGTCTGCTCGGCAAGAAGGAGCTGTCGTCCAGCAAGAGCACCGACTACACCGGTCAGTCCAGTACCCGTCCACGGAGAAAACCAAATTTAGTGGTCGCAACTAATTTTTTAGTTGGTAATGAGATGCAGTATATTTTGGTTCTGAGAACTAAAATGTGGTTGAGGGAACTACTTTTTAGTTGCACCGGCGAAACGTTAGTTTGCCCCAACGAAGAGGTTTGTTGCAGGGGCAAAAAGCAGAAAAAATTATAGTTGGCGCTCTATGTTTGTACAACTAGAAAGATATTGTTCCCCCGACCAAATTGTAGTTTTCGGAACCAAAATGTATTGCTTGTTTGGAAATCAACCTAAAAATCGGCTGCGACCGCAAGTGTTTTGTGTACTGTGTACTGTGTACTGTGTACACCCCTGACCCCCTCCGCTCCGCAGACTTCACGAGCGTGACGAGTGTCCACGACGACCCCAAGTACTCGTGCTCCTCCATCTACCACCTGTCGCTGGGCAACGGCATCGGCTCACGGTCCCAGTCCAAGTACGACGTCAAGGGTCTGTTCGGAGGCGCGCGCTCCAACGAGAACTTCTACGCCGCCACCGACATCGTCAAGGTGAGACTCCCCCGCGGCTGCGGTTGCGCGCTGGCTCCGTGGTCCAGGTCCATGACGAGGACGGTGTTGTTGCAGTCGGAGCGGCGCGAGCAGCACCTGGCCATGGGCCGCTTCACGTGCCTGATGCTGCCCAACGGGCTGCCCGTGCTGGACGGCTCCGCGTCGCTGCTCGAGTTCCACCGGCACCGCCTACGAGTGACGCACACCCTGGGCGAGGGCTCCTTCGGCTCGGTAAGCTCAGCGCGGCTCAGCACGGCTCAGCACGGCTCAGCGCCGTGAGGGTAGGCAACGCCAGTGCGCGGCTGCCGTCAGTCCGTGGAGTTGCCTACCCTCCCGGCGCTCCCAGCGGCTCCCGGCCACTCTAAGCTCACGACCCACCCGGTTTGCAGCTGCACGTCTGCGAGACGGAGGGCGCGCTCGACTTCACGGGGTCGTCCACCTTCAGCAAGCGCCAGCCGGTGCTGGCCAAGACGCTGCACCGGGGGGCCGACCCGGACACACAGTGAGTGTCCCAAAAATGGATTTTTCAAAATGAGGAACGTATTTCATTACTTTTTTTTTCTGAATCATCCGTTGCCGTTCGCAGGCAGGAGTTCCTACGCGAGGCCAGCTGGCTGGCCAGCGTCCGGGACGCCAACGTGTGTCGGGTGCTGGCCGTGTGCAGCCAGGACGGCCCGCTCTGCGTGCTGCAGGAGTACTCCGAGAGCCGGGAGCTGTCGCGCGTCGTCAAGGACAACCCCAACATTAGGTGAGTCGTGGGTTCAAATACCTTCCAGTAATTTTTTTTTTGTGGTGGTAGTGGGGACAGAGCGATTTTTTTTTTTTTGGGGGGGGGGGGGGGGGTGAGTATGCGAGTTGGTTTCTATTGACGCAGAAAAAGGAAGGGGGAGAGGGTTGAAGAAAGGGAGAGTGAAGCGATGGTGGGGAGGAAGCTCACAAACACACCGCGCGCACACTCCAGCGCGTCCCGACTCGAGACAGCAGCAGCAAGCCGCCGCCGCCTGCCGCGGATCGCTTGTCTAATAATGCCCCTGTCAAAGGGGTCTTCCCTCGTCGTCGGCAGTGACTGACTTCTCCCTCCCTCCTCCCTCCCCGCACGCCGCCGGCCCGCCTGAATCCTCTTGCCTCCCTCCCGCCCCGTCCCAGCCCCCACAAAGGACAGCCCGGGGAAGGTGGTGACGCCCCTCAACTGCAGAGCGCCGTATGGCCGGGCGCTGCCGCGACTTAAGGCGAAAATCATCAGTCGTACACGCTCAGGCGGGGCCGGGCGGGGCCGTCTCGGTGGCGGCGGCGGTACGGTGCTTCGAAGCAGGCCGCCACGCGAGCACTGCCGCGTGGCCCGTGTGAATGGAGCGTGGAGCGTATGTGTATGGCTTATGTTCGAACTGATTCTATACGGTACATGTACTGCCACGTATGTATGTGTCACGTAATCAGCATAAATTCGTCCGTGTACAGTCCACACGTGACAGCGTGTACCCGGGGGTGCCAGTGGTACGGTTCTCCGAAGCAGCCCGCCTCCCCTGAGCACCAGACCGCTGCCGCCGCCACCCAGCTCTGCTCTGCTACGTCTCGGTTTCACAGGTGCCACGCTGGTATGCCTTCGCGGCCCCGCCGGCCCCGCCGGCCCTCCCCGTGCAGGCTGGGCTGTCAAGTGGTGTGACTGGGAGCTGCTCACTGCCCTTGTGTGGCAGCGCAAAGCGTTCTCTGCGGGGGGCGGGGCGGGGCTGGGTGCCATGGCTGCGGGGGGGGGGGGGGGGGGGGGGGGGGGGGGGCTGCCGGCGCAGATAGCGCGCCCCGCCCCGCCCCGCCCCGCCCCGGCCCCGCCCCGCCCCGCCCCGCCCAGGCGGGACTCGCCCAGGCAGGCTAGTGAATAGTTTACACAAGGCTGCATCTTGAGACGCGCGCGGGGGCGGAGGCCGAGGCTGCAGCCCGGGCAGCGGCGGTGGCAGCGGCGGTAGCGCCTGGGCCAGTCACAAACTACGTCACGCCCGATGCCAGCAAGCTAGATTTTTGGAACGTTTTCACCGTTTCATAGGCCGTCTCCAGAGGAAAATGTTTCACGAAAGCTTGATACTTTTTCTTCTGAAAATCTGCATTTGTAGCCCGGCGGTTCGGTAGTCATGGACGCCCCCGCTCGGCGGGGAGGAGGTTGTGGCCTCCAGCTCCAGCAGTCGCCTCTCCCCGACCGCCACCGCGGCACCGCGGCCAACCGCACGACAGGAGTGACAGAAAGAGAATAGCGGAGGGAGAGCGAGGCGAGACAGGGGCACGTCTGCTGCGGTCCGACGGCTGTGGGGGAGCGAGAGACAGAGAGAGAGCGAGGAGAGGGAGAGAGACAGGGAGGGAGAGCAAAAGATGGAGAGAGAGAAAAAGACGGAGGGAGAGAGAGGGAGGGGAAAGATAGAGGGGGAGAGAAAGATAGAGAGGAAGAGAAAAAGAGAGAGAGAGAGAGAGAGAGAGAGAGAGAGAGAGAGAGAGAGAGAGAGAGAGAGAGAGAGAGAGAGAGAGAGAGAGAGAAGCGGGGAGTGTTGCCGGGTCTGCCTTTCACGCGTCATTCGCTCTCAAGAGGTGTCACTCCACCTGCCATCTCTGGGGCCGCAGTGCGCTGGCGGGGTGCGGACTCATTGCTACTTTATGAGATGTTTGGAGTCCTCGGCAGGTCCCCGCCTGGCCCCCGCCTGGCCCCCGCAGCCCCCCGCAGCCCCCCACAGGCCCCCACCGACCGGTCGGCAGCCGAAGCGTATTCCCTGGGTGCTTACCCGGGGGTTGTTTCCATGGGAGGACCCTAGAAAGCACGACCCGAACGACCGAAGGCAGCGTTGGTGGGGGGGACGTTGCGCGTAGGGGCGGCGCGGCGGGGTGTGAGCCTCGGGCACAGTGTAAGTGTTGACGAGTTTTCCATACCGACGGTGCTGCGACGCTCTTGGCGCTCGCCGAGCTCTCGACACACCTCGGCTCGTCGGAGCGCTGCTTATCTACGTGTCAATGTCACCTCGGCCGCGTGTGCAGTGGCAGGGCAGCAGCAGCGGCAGCAGCAGCAGCAGCGGCGGCGGTGGCAGAAAGAACCGTGCGCTCTGATAAAAGTGGTTTCCTGCGTCGATGTCGAAGGCCTTCTCTGTCCGCCCACAATGGCGGGCCGGATGGCGAGAGAAAGGGGGACGTCTCCGACGTAAAATGGCCGCGCGGCCGCTGCTGCGTCACGTTCTGAGCACTCCGTCAATGCAAAGAGCATGCAACGGAAATAATTTTTTTTTCCCTCGTGGGTGTGTCGATTTTTTAATCTTCTGTAAAATAAAATATCCTCACTCCTAGTTCGTTTTACGCTGTGCGGTCATTTTCAATATTTATTTTTCTTTGCTGTGCATACGTTTACCAGTTTGGCCTTGCCGAACACTCACAGCACACGCTTGACACTGACGTCATCTGCTGCTGCTGCTGCTGCTGCTGCTGCTGCTGTCCCCAATGCACCTCCGACCGCCGCCATCTCCGCGAATCTCGTCTCGAAATCTTTATCCTAATTCAACTAGCAACCAACTCGGCAGCGGCGGGCTGCAGGCGTAGCCTGGCCTGGCATGCACGCGTCCTGTCCCGCCCCGTCGGCCTCGTCATCCTGTCCCGAAGCGCCGTCTCCCGTCCCGTCCCGTCCCGTCCCGTCCCGTCCCGTCCCGTCCCGTCCCGTCCCGTCCCGTCCCGTCCCGTCCCGTCCCGTCCCGTCCCGTCCCGTCCCGTCCCGTCCCGTCCCGTCCCGTCCCGTCCCGTCCCGTCCCGTCCCGTCCCGTCCCGTCCCGTCCCGTCCCGTCCCGTCCCGTCCCGTCCCGTCCCGTCCCGTCCCGTCCCGTCCCGTCCCGTCCCGTCCCGTCCCGTCCCGTCCCGTCCCGTCCCGTCCCGTCCCGTCCCGTCCCCTGCACGACGCGCCCGGCCTCTGCGTTTGCGGAGATATAACGTCTAATTGCCATGGGGGCTGTATGCGCTGCTCATGTACCATCTCTCTTTCCGCCTCTCTCTCTCTCTCTCTCTCTCTCTCTCTCTCTCTCTCTCTCTCTCTCTCTCTCTCTCTCTCTCTCTCTCTCTCTCTGTTCTGCTCTGCTCTCGACGCCCCTCCCCTCTCTCTTTCTATACTCTTCCATCCCTTTCCCCCTGCCGTGCCGGCACCAGCCGCGCCATCAAACAAATGGGACCCACTTAGCGATGCACTCTCGATGTACGGGCTGTATGTAGGCGGGCTGTAGGCGCGGGCTGTAGGCAGACTGTAGGTGGGCTGTGCGCAGGCTGTAAGCAGGCTGTAAGCAGGCTGTACGCAGGCTGTAAGCAGGCTGTAAGCAGGCTGTAGGCGGGCTGTAAGCAGGCTGTAGGTGGGCTGCAGGCGGGCTGCAGGCGGGCTGTAGGCGGGCTGTAGGCGGGCTGTAAGGCGGCTGTAAGCGGGCTGTAGGCGGGCTGTAAGCAGGCTGTAAGCGGGCTGTAAGCAGGCTGTAAGCGGGCTGCAGGCGGGCTGCAGGTGGGCTGTAGGGGATTAGCGGTCGGGGCCGCCGCTTGACGCCCAGAAGGCTCAGCACAGCACCCCCCCGGCTCCGCCCCGGCTCCGCCCCTGCCTCGGCTCGGCCCGCGTCCGACTGGGACGTTAAGTGTTGTTGAGTGCGTTCGGGGGCTGCGTTTCGTGTTGCGTTTGGCGGTCGCGAGAACGGGCATGGCCGCGCCGTTTTAGCTGCCGCCCCCTCCTGCTTCACCACTCGCCGCTCTTTACGTGCGTTTTGTTCTTCGAGAGGCCTCCGTCGATATACTACCGCAGGCACCCCCAACTCACGACCAAACTGCCTCCTCCTCGCCGACACCGCTCGCTCTTTCCTCCTTTCCCGCTACCCTTCCTCCCTCTCCACCACGAGTGCCAACCTTGCCCGACGCGACTGCGCAAAAATGGCAGAAATCAAACCTGCGCGCGCGACACAGGAGATGGCCATGGTTCAAAGATTTTGAAAAGTCTTGTTCACCGACCGTTAGCAGTGGTATTGGTTTTGGAATTCGAAGAAATTGTCATCCCCGCCCACCTTTTTGGGTGTGTCTCGGTGGTGGCAGCGCAGGCCAGTGGCAGCCCCTACCCGACGGGGGGGGGGGGGGGGGGGGGGCAGCCCGACCGGCCCTGCCAGCCCGGAGCCAGCAGAGCCCGGACCGCCACTCAGCTGCACGCCACCATTGCGAACGGCTCGCTCTCTCGCCTTGCTCATTGTGCTCTCAGTTTGGGCTTCTAACCCCCCCCCCCCTCACCCCCACTTTCTGAAATGCATCATTTCCACAGGGGAATGCAGCAAGCCGACTGCATATTTGCGTGCACCCACCCGGCCCTGGGAACCCCCTTCCCCTCCCCAGCCCGTGTATGGAATGCTTGACGTACAGGTCACACATGCCTCGGCCATTACCCCACGTGACGTGTGCACCTAGGGGGGATGGGAGGGGGAGGAGCGGGGACCATCTAGTTAGCTGAGCTACCCCCAGCCCCCAGCGAACCGGTTGGCAGCTGTGACACATCGCTCACGTTATAATACCTGGTCGTGCGAGAACAGTGGGACGGGTCAGTGTGTGTGTGTGTGTGTGTGTGTGTGTGTGTGTGTGTGTGTGTGTGTGTGTGTGTGTGCGCTCGCTAGAGAGAGACAGAGATCATCGGAGGTGATGGCGGAATCACGTGAGGTCTATCTCTGCCTTTCTCTCTCTCTCTCTCTTTGCCACAGACATCTCAACCTATTTCAGTTATTAGGACGCGAATACTGCGCCCATCGCAGGCCATTGAGGCGCTGCGGTGGTGCAAGAAGGACAGACCGAGGCTGCAGGCGCAGTCACCTCTGCGGCGGTGCGAGAGGGACAGACCGAGGTTGCTGCGAGCTCTGGGGCGGTGCGAGAGGGACAGACCGAGGTTGCTGCGAGCTCTGGGGCGGTGCAAGAGAGACAGACTGAGGCTGCTGCTGCGAGCTCGTGAGCTGAATGTGGCGCGGGCCTCGCTGCACGCGGCACGCGAGGAATGACTCAAATGCTCGTGTCATTCCGTGCGCGAGGTATACACGGTGTGGCATTCGGGGGAGAGAGAGAGAGAGAGAGAGAGAGAGAGAGAGAGAGAGAGAGAGAGAGAGAGAGAGAGAGAGAGAGAGAGAGAGAGAGAGAGAGAGAGAGAGAGAGAGGGTACGTTCCATCCCGCGGCACAGGGCCACTGGTCACAACAGTTGAGATCCTTGGCTGTGAAGTGGGTCTCCGGCGGCGACACCGCACTGGGACACAGGACGGCGTTCTGATGTTGATGTTGGCACTGGCGGCCAGCCAGCCCGCGCAGCGAGCCCGACCACACTGTAAAGTAAAATTGTTTGAAATTTCTAACAAATTGATACGAAAATTTGCAACACAAATTGTTTGGAATTTTTCCCAAACTTTCCGACAAGTGAGAAAATGATCAGAACAATGATCAGCATATAAAACTAGGTTTTGGGAATTTAAAAAGAAATTGTTGGAAATTTCTAACATATTGATACGAAAATTTGCAGCACAAACGGTTTGCAATAATTTTCAGCCAAAATGTTTACACTGCGGCCAGCCTGCGAGGCAACTGCGGTGCGCTGCTGCGATCCCTGCCCCTCCGGGTCCCGCCTGCAAAAATGACGATGCATAATTTCTTGTGCCACTCTCCGCGCCCGGTGCACCTGCGGAGGCAGCACGCTCTGGAGCGGCGCTCCCCGCACTCGATGCCCGGAGTCACTCCTCTAACCAGCCGCGCCTCCCGTGCCTCCCTCTCCTGGTCCCCTCTCACCACGGGGGGCGTAGCAGCAGCAGCAGCAGCAGCAGCGGTGGCAGCGGGGGGTGAAATATGCGCTGCGACGTCTGATGGCCTCCGCCAGACGTGCCGTGCCGGCTCAGGCCGCTGCCCGCGCCCCCTCCCGCCCTCGGCCCGCTCGCCCTCGTGCTCCTCGTGTTCTTCTATATCTACTCGTTTTGGATTCATTTAGCGCCACGAAGTCAATTTTCTGTTCAAGTTTTGTGTAATGATTCGTGGTGGTCCGCGGACGCGGGCCGTCCCCAGGTCCCGCTGCCCCGGCCTGGTCATCACAAGCAGCCGGCCGCTGCTGCCGCTGCTGCCGCTGCTGCCGCTGCTGCTACCGGGGATATGGTTCGAGGCAGGCGAGGCGAGGCGGGGCGGGGCACTGCAGGGGTAGCGCCTACCGCCGCCACCGCACCGTTTTGACTGAGTGAGATGGAGCTCTCAGCTTGATGCGGCGACGCCTGCCCCCCGACCGCAGCCCCCTCAGGGCACCCGAGGCCCCCCGCAGGGCTGCCCTGACCCCCAGTGCCCACGGAGACCCTCCTGGCCGACCAGAGAGCAATGGCTCAGCACGGCCTCTTGGGCCCCGACAGACCGGCACCGGGGCGGGGTGATCGTCACCTGGAAGAAGGCGAGGATGACGATGACCTGGTGAGAGGCGCGCTCTTCTGTCGGGTACCTGACGCGTCAAAGTATTCCTGCAGGAAGCGGGGAGGGAATTGGACCAACGGAATTCGTTTTGTTTATGCTCAGGTGAGAAAGGGCCGCTTCGGCTGGACCGGTGATCATTTGGGTTGGGAGCTGCGAGGCGAGAGGTACCGGGGCCACTGGCAGGTCCCGGACGGCTCCGATCTAGGAGAGAGAGAGAGAGAGAGAGAGAGAGAGAGAGAGAGAGAGAGAGAGAGAGAGAGAGAGAGAGAGAGAGAGAGAGAGAGAGAGAGAGAGAGAGAGAGAGAGAGAGACAGAGACAGAGAGAGAGAGAGAGAGAGAGAGAGAGAGACGGTCTCACTAGAAATTCTCCCTTTCTCTTGTGTTCCCATTGTTTTACGGGGCAGGAAGGAGATGAAGCTGTCAGTGCGTGCCAACCACCGGTCTAGCCTCTCTCTATTTTTTTTATATTTTTTTTGCGATTGGCTCGAGAGCTGCCCATGAGTGTGTGTACTCATGTGTGCCCGTGGGTGCGTGTGTGCGTGCGTGCGTGCGTGCGTGCGTGAGGCGCCCCCTCCCCCCCTCCTGCACGGGGCTTTCAATATCCAGTCTCCAGTCCGCGCGGCGTGACACGACTCATAACTCAGCACGCTGGCCTGAGACGAGACGAAAGACGCGAAGAAGGGAGGAGCGCGGAGAAAGGGGTGGGGGCTGTGGGATGCCAGCGAGATGCTTTAGGGCCCCTGGTGAGGGGGAGGGGGGGGGGTAGATTGGTGGGGAGGGGGGTACGTACATACGCGCGCGGGTTGCTTGTGTTGGCTGGCTCATGCTGTGAGGGTTTTCTCTCTCTCTCTCTTTTCGCCTTGCAAAAAGTTTATTCACTTTTTACGACGGCAAAACGATATTACCAAAAAGACGCCGCCGCCGCCGCCGCCCGTCGTCATGGTGCACACGTAGCGGTGAGAGACAGAGGGACAGAGAGAGAGAGGGAGAGAGAGAGAGAGAGAGAGAGAGAGAGAGAGAGAGAGAGAGAGAGAGAGAGAGAGAGAGGGAGGGAGGGAAAACACAGGTTTTCGGCGAATCCCGCGCAGACCCGCGGACTGAATCGTGTCCCCCGACGCACCGACGGCCGTTGGAGTAACTGCTTTCAGCGCTTGTGGGGTTTCTGTCGATGTGTGCGGTACGGCTACCGCTCCGTGGCACCGCGGTGCAGTCTGCGGACGGCCGGTTAGTTTGCCAGTCTATTACGAAGGTCGCGGTGGATGTGACACCAGCCTCCTTCGCCCAAGATGGCCGGCACGGTGCGGGGGTAGCGGGGGCAGTGGGGGCGGCGGGGGCGGCGGTGGCCCCTTCCCAGGGATTATTTTCTGTGCGGTCGCTTGACGGCCGCCTCACGCCGCCGCCGGCCGCCCCGGGGCCGTGCGCAAGTGATGAAGCACGACCTCGGGGAATCGGCGCAACGTCTTTGAGGGAACAAGAGGGTCTTCGTCATTTGTGGACAACCCCCATCGGGAGATGCGAGGGACCCCCCTTCCTCTGCAAGCCTTCCCGCGCCCCGAGCAAGCGGGTCCTCTACCGACCTGTAATGTCCTGTGACCCGAACTTCATCCCCTCTCCCTCCTCTCTCTCTCTCTCTCTCTCTCTCTCTCTCTCTCTCTCTCTCTCTCTCTCTCTCTCTCTCTCTCTCTCTCTCTCTCTCTCTCTCTCTCTCTCTCTCTCACCTCTGAAGCGACCCTTCCGCTCTACCCTGCGTCCTTCGGCAGTGGAGGAAAACATGGCAGCAGCAACATAGAGCACAGCACGGCACGGGGGATAGTGCGTGTGTCCTGTCAAGCGAATATTCTCTTCCCCACCTCCCCCTCTCCCTCTTACCCCTCCTCTTTGTATTTGTGGCGACAACATTTCATTCTGGCCCAGTGTAGCGTGTACCACCCAGCGTGGCCCTGGCTGGCTGGGCCGGGCCGGGCCCGGAGGCCAAAGGAATCGCGGCAGCTACACTGTGCCCATAGCCCGGCAGCAGACGACGCCAGCAGACGACGCTAGCAGACGACGCTAGCAGCCGACCCCAGCAGACGACGCCAGCAGACGACACATTAACAGCCGCACGATGCACGGCGCCGCCGCGTGACGAGAGCGCAGCAACAGCCGAAGCACAGCGCATCCTCGTGTCCTTGTCTATCCACGCCGCCAGTCTCTGTCCGTCTCTCTCCCTCCCTCGCCCGGAATTACGGCGTCGTTCCTTGTAGGCGCACACACAATACGCGCATAAACCGATCTAATTTCCTGTGTGCGGCGGCGTGGCGCGGCGCTGCGTGGCCTCGGGGTAGCATGGGGAGCCCCAGCCCGGCCCGCTGGGACTCTGCGTGCGGCTGTTCATGTTTAAAAGGCGTGCTCACGGCTTGCCCTGACTGTTTCAGCTACGGGTGCCTCATCTACATGGCGACGCAGATTGCCTCCGGGATGAAGTACCTGGAGGCGCTGGAGATCACGCACCGGGACCTGGCGGCCAGGTGAGTCGGCCGGCCTGTTGTTCAGGCGGAACACATTTTATTTTGCGGCTTCTTTTCTTCCGGTAGTTGGCTTTGAAAATTAATTATTCAACAGTGTTCGATCCTTACAGTGACCGTATTGTGGAGTTCACAGCGTGATCCTTCTGGACTCGTCAAGGTGTCTCTCTGTCATTTAGCGAAGGCGATTAAAAACTTTGCGGACCTTTGCAGAAACTGCCTCGTGGGCCGGAACTACCAGGTGAAGGTGTCGGACCACGCCGTCTTCTGCTCCGAGTACGAGGTCGAGTACTACAGCAGCGACACGGGCTCGCGGCTGCCCATCCGGTGGATGGCCTGGGAGAGCCTGCTGCTGGTGAGTACTGTCCCGGGTTCGAGTCCCGGCTCCCACCTCACTCTCATGGTCGCCGTCGTCCCCTGACCGTGGTGTGTTCCGCGTGTGTTCCCAGGGCCAGCACAGCCCCCGCAGCGACGTGTGGTCGTTCGCCGTGACCCTGTGGGAGATCCTGGGCCGGTGCCGGGAGCTGCCGTTCTGCGAGCTCACCTCCGAGCAGGTGGTGGAGAACTGCAGCCACTGGTACCAGGACTCGGGGCTGCAGCGGGCGCTGTCCCGGCCGCCGCTCTGTCCCCGGGAGATCTACGACCTCATGCTCGAGTGCTGGCGGCGCAGCAAGGACACTCGGCCCCGCTTCCACGAGATCCACCTGTTCCTGCAGCGCAAGAACCTCGGCTACGAGCCCAACTGCGGCTGACCGCACTCCCTTGTGCGTTGTGCTCACTGACATTTTGCTCAGACCACATCAAAAGACAAATCACGATTTTGGTCGTGTGTTCGTGCGTGTGTATGTGTGTGCATGTGTGTGTTTCGCGGCAAAACTACGTGGACTCCTCAAAGAAATGGAAAATATTGTGATACTCGTTAGGTTTTTTTCTACACTAGTTATGTACGAACTCGCGTTTGAATACCTTTGTCACAAAATCGCATTTTAGTTCGTGTTCAATGGTGCTGATGTATATATATATATCAGATTCGATTTAGATGTACATATCAGTAACATTCACCAAACCACACCAGCGTGGGTAAGGTAAAGCGATTGTTGATTGGTGGATGGCGGTGCGTTATTGTCGCATCTCATTTATTCTGGAGCGAACAGACTCCTAGTGTAATAGGCAATAATATCGGTGGGCAGTACTGTTACCTTGGTAGCATTAGCCTCGCACCGAATGTTCATATTGTAAAGTTTTTCACTCAATCATTCCGAATGTTCATGAACGGCATTCTATTAAGATGACTTCTTAATCACTGTTTCAATGACTGCATTTGGGCGACTCTGAGAGGTCCCAGTTTCAAACAATGTCTAGTCTCTTTTTTTTGTTCTGGAACGGTAACATAAGCTTTTCTATTCACTCATAAAAGTGCCATCACTGTGCTACCTCTGTTCTGATTTAAGTACAAGTTCTTGTATAGGTTTCGAAAACCAGTGTTTGAAACATTCCAGTGACGTGATTTGCGGTAACTGTCAGTCTTAGGTAGTGTGAGTTGGGTCCAACGGTGTGTATCTTAAATTCTGCATTAAGTCCGTGATAAATGTCTTGAGGCACTTGCTCAATAACAATCTCGTCATGATGTTGTGTCATTCTATACCGTAGTTAACATTCCAGCTGCATCCTTTATCTGTGCTCTTCTGTACTGAAATAAGCATTGGCAGTGCCAGACTGGTTTTACTTCAAAAAAATTATATCACCTTCTGGTATATGAACGACCGCGACCTACAATTTCGCCAGTATATGAACAAATTCAAACTTCTATGTCTTCCTGAAAAGTCCTCACGTGAGAGAAGATATAAGGGTTGTGTCACTTCTATACACGGGAATAGCCACGAGCCTTGACTAGTAATCTTGGTAGATGGTGATCCTCACTCCTCTCCCACCGTATGGTTCTGAGGTGTGATTCGGGTGGATTTTCGTGTAGTCTCTTGCGTGCAGACTTTCAACTCTGTGTAGTAGTGATATGTTTATTGTTAAAACTGCAGTTAGTCTTGTTGTGGTTTAGCCAGATAGTCTGAAAGTTTTGTATTTGAATTGAGTTAAATGAAAACTTTGAGAAAAGAGGATATTCTATTTTCCACGTGATTTCATTGTTTTAATTGTAAAGTGCGAAGTGAAACGTATTCAATCCCTCTGTAAATAATAATCTTTTCATCAGTCAGCAGTAACTCCTTTAGTAGTTACAACAACATTCTCGTGTAGCTTTTAAAACAATTCCATAAGGGTCTTAAAATTGACTTTATTTATCGAAAGTAAAAGGAAAATTAAACTTTATAAACGTCAAACCTCATGTTACTTTGTAAGTTACTCGCACCTGACCAGTCTTGTACATATTTTTCTAAAAAGAGTTGGTATAATAGGTATATTGCTAGTATCGTATAGATATACACATCAATTGACAATCGAGGAAAAGCTGTGAGTGACTAGCAACTGCAGTTCATATTTATGTAGCCCTATCTGTTTATCTTTCCTGTCCGATGCACGTAAACCAAATGAAACGTACTTAGTATGTCTCAAGATGGTAAACATTGTTTCTACAATACAACCCGTATAGCTTGCTCTTGATAGAAACTTATTCATTTAATGCATATGCTCCTCAAAGAGTCTTCTCGAGTCAAAGTATCTAACATTTCAACAATTGAGCAGTTTCAAACAAGATTTCATCAGCACAATATCCAAAACACACAATATTAATCTAAATTTTATGACCATTCATTATGAGTCGCAATGTAATTGAATCCTTTTATAAATTGTTCAAATTTTACTTTATTTATGAACATTGATTGAGTTCTTGGATAGAAATTAGACATATCACAACTGGGTTTATCAGTGCAATAAGTGTGTGCCTGTGAGGAGTAAAGTGCGATTGCAATGTGTGTGAAACGGATCATAACGAAATTAAAGAAGTTAAAGATAACAACTGCTACTATTTACTGTTTTTCTCTTCCACTCGACCTACACGTGCACCCAGTAGAGAACGCCTGTGATGTTCAGGGTAGGCCAGCCCGCACGGCACGCGTTCCTGCAGCAGTTGTGGTTGCCTACCGATGAGGCGCGCCAACAACGATCCAGCTGCCTGATTTGTTACGCTCGGCATAATTTGGTCCTTTTAGATTACACCAAGCTACGCGACACAGATGCTTCCACAGTAAAACATTATTCGCCGGTGCGGGCATGCGTGGCACAGAGAGCCTGTGACCAGCATTATGAGCAAAATAATGGATACTAAGCCGGGGACCCGCGCCGGGGGCTGTCCCAGTAAACCACGACGATTAGAAGGGAAGCCTCTCTCTCTCTCTCTCTCTCTCTCTCTCTCTCTCTCTCTCTCTCTCTCTCTCTCTCTCTCTCTCTCTCTCTCTCTCTCTCTCTCTCTCTCTCTCATCATGCTGGGAGCCTACCAATGAATTGAACACAGGTTCGGAATACCGGGAAAAGAAACTGGGTATCGGGTCCGAGAAAACTCGATACTATACGTCAAAAAAAAAGCTGCCTTTGGACGGAATGGTGTAACTTACTGGCCCCGTATGCAAGACTGCGAATCGTCGACTGAATGAATTCGACCCGGGGTCTGCCGCAACTGTAAATAAAGCACGACCAACGTATCGGCAGCTGCGCCCAGAGGGTGGATAACTCAATCACAGCGGGGGAGTGGGGGCCCTCGACAAGACCCGGACCGGTAGGCGGGATTACCGCCCAACTTTAAATTCCATATGGAATGTTATATGGAAAATTTCCATATGGAAATACACTTTTTCCATTCTGGGTTTGGAATTCAAAAATCCATCTGGTAATTGGAACAAATCCAGCTGGATTTCATGAATCCACCTGGAAATAATCCAGAGCATAGAATCCAAATCCAGATGGATTTATAAGAATCCGGGATCTGGATTTTGGAATTTCCCATACTGGAAAGTAGCTGGAGATGGAAAACAAAATGCTGTATCTCTGCGAAACTGAGCACTTCCAACATCACCTCAAGTCACTTCTTGGACGTCAGAACCGAGCCTGTTCCAAATCTGCTGTCAGATTTTCTCTATCTCCTTTCGTTCTCGAGATACCCGATTTTGGGTCACTGATTTCGGCGAAATGAAAATGGCCCTCGTAATTTTGTGCGGAGGTGCTACACACCAACTTTCAATCCATTATTACAAGAACTTTGGATTTTATATGAAGTTGAATTTAGGATGGAATTTGGAATCCAGATGGATTTATCATTTCCAGTATAGAAAATACTGTATGGAATCTCAGCTTTCTCCACACCCCTTTTCCAGATGGAAATATGTTTTCCATAGCGGGAAATGATTTCCACTCTAGAAAATCTCCACAATGGAAAAAAGGCCTTGTCGAAACCAAATTTTCCAGATAGAAATCTTTTTCCATTATGGAAACCATTAAATCCGTCTGGAATTTTCAAAACCCATCTGGAAATAGGAAACCCATCTGGAAAGCAGAAAATCCAGATGGAAATTGCCCAAAATCCATGTGGAATTTAAAGCTGGGCGTCCCTTTCGCAAAATACTCCGGCGGACCGGCAAAACATACAACCCCTCGTTGTTGCCCCCTTGTCTCTCCAAGGTGGTGGACCCGCCGACTAGACACGGGGGAGGAAAAAGGGGGCGCGGCAGAAGGGGTAATCCTCATAAGCCGGCGTCGGGCCGTCGGGCCGGGTCTTACCGCCGCACACAAAATCCACAAGTCTCGCCCTTCTCTTTCGCTCTTCATCATCCCCGCCCAGGGGACTGTGGGGTGGGAGAGAGACAGCGAGGCAGAGGAACGATGAAGTGGGGGAACTAACCAGGCGGTATTACTTACTCATCCAAACCAACGTCCCCGCCACATTATGTTTTGCTGCCACCGTAAGAAGCAATTTCTCAAAGCGTTCCGAGCCATTTTAGACGTATGTCTCCCGTTGCGTATTTTAAGAACGCCTTTCTGGGACAAAGGGCTCTTTATGAACACATCGCTGTCTGTAGGGTCTCCTGTTGGATTGGTCATATATTTTGGAGGACACAAGGTCTTTGGTGGGAACGTGGGCATGGGGACGGTATCTGATCGCCTTCAAGATGAACATTTTATGCTAACCGTAAACCCCTTGCTATACCACTCGCTGACAGCTCCATCCCCTCGAACCCGTCTTCTCTCTTTCCCCCCTCATCCTCTCTTTCTGCGGTTACCCAGCGGCTCTTGCGGTTTACCAGTTCGAAAAATATTTGCGGTTGTCCTTCCGTTCCATCGCGACCACGAGCGGGGTGCACCCTCGCCAGTTCTTTGTCTTGTGATCCTCCCCGTGCCGTGCCCGGCCATGCCTTGGCCCTTCTGTGTGGCCAGCGGCCTATGCAGATTACACAGGGGTGCCTGTAGAAGTCGCCCCCCACGTCGAGGTTACCTCGTCGATGTTTAGTACCTCGTCGGTGTCAAGTCTCTCATTTTTTTCTCCACAATTCCGAAATCCAAATAAAACGCAGTCAGAACTCAGATCAGATGTCGCTTCCGGAACCAACAGAAACATTGTCATCCGAACTGTGGAAGCGACACGTGCCGCGGGACAAAAACATCGGCCCCCTGTTACTCTTAATCTTTTGCGTCCGCATCCAAACAACGCGTGGCGCTGAAAAAAAGGCGGGGATAACAAAAGAAAACGGGGGGGAGAAGGACGACGAAACGGCAATTAATTAACCAGAGCTAATCCAATTGCTAGGCGCGGCATTATTTTGAAGCGGCTCTGCTAACATGGCGCCGCTCTCGTACAGCGCGCCACCAACAAGAAATACGCTCGTCATGGCGTCTCTCTCGCGCTCTCGGAGCAAGGCACATGCTCCGTCTCTCTCTGTGGTCACGTGGACCATGTGCGGGGCCTGCGGCGCCCCCGTGTGACGGAGCCCACCTGGTGGGGCTTGGCGTTGTGTGGAACGCAGTCACCTGCGGGGGCCGCGGCCAGCACAGCACGCAGCACGCAAATCAGGGCCAATTCAGTCAGTGTACAATTCGCACCTTTCGTGGGCGTTTTGAAATTACGTGAGATTTACCAGATCGACTCTACCTAGGAACGACGCATGCTATCTTTTTTATAGCCGTGCAGACAAAACGGTTAGCTGACAACACTTTCAACCTCGATGTTTCGACAAAAGTGTGCGTTTCAGGGCGTTCGCGAGGCGTTAAAAAAAAATGGTTGTCGAAAATTTTGCCAGTTTTCCATTTTGCCCGTGCCGTTGTCTGCACCGCTGAAAAGGATTGCCGCTGGTCTGCACCGCCAAAAAAAGATAGCCGTTTGTCTGCAGGACTAAAAAAGATAGCATGGTGGTCCTAGGGAGGGTCGAAATGCGTGACTTTGTTTTTTTAATTTTCCCTCAATCGGAGCAAAAAAAGGGAAACCGGTGAGTTTTTGAACGTTTCCCGGAGATTGTCAAATGCCCCCTTGACGCTCAGGTTATGTCGGGTTGAATGCAGGTGCCCCCGAAGGTGGTGACGGGCGAAGCCGAGGAGGGGCGGAGGGGCGGAGGGGCGGAGGGGGAGGGGCGGGGGGCCGGCAGACTAAGGAGATAAGACTCTCCCTGCGAACCGGGGCCCCACCGGGGCAGCCGGGGCAGCCGGGGCAGCCGGGGCAGCCGGGCCTGGCCAGCCCGGGACAAAGGCGGTTCTAATAGTCCATTCACAAAGCGGCATGCGGGAGCGGTGGCGGCGGCGCGGGTGGCAGCAGGGCTCTGGGAACATCCACGCAGCTGACCGCGTGATGTTCCGCCCAGATTCGGACGAGTTTCGTAACGAAGGGGACGAGAAAACTGGAGCGAGAACAGCGCTCTACTAAGGAAGCACGCACAGGCGAGGGTGTCGTGCTCGAAGAGCGGCGGCTTCTGCTAAGTTTTCGCTGCCGCGAAGTACCGTCCCGCCGTCCCTACACGTCCCGATACATCTCCATAATCCGACCGCGCGCTAGGATGGGTCCACTCTCACGCGGCCAGCACCAACGCACTCGCCCGCAGGCAACGCAAATGCGCGCAAATGATTCCGCGAACTGTCACATATGGTTCGCGGTGAACCGTCCCCGCTGACTTGCTAATCGAAAGGTCCTCCCAAACAACAGCAACAAACATGCATGCGGATCAAATAATTGGAACCAATCATCGGCGGGCTTATACTAGTAGAACTGGGTCAGTTGCAAAGGAAGGTGGCGGGTACACGCTTCCAATTAGCACATCGGTGGGGAGTGGGGTGGGGGGGGGGGGGGGGAGGCAGTGCACAATAAGCCTGCTAGAGCAGAGCCGAGCTGCGATCCAAGCAAGCAAACTGATTGCAACAGCTGATAACCCTCCCTATCTCCATCTCTCTCTAACCGGACATTTTCCATTAAGACAAACCCACACCGTAACAGAGCCTCTGTCCCGCTGCTGGTTCGCCCCCTTTGACCCTCGCCTTGTGTGTTGCCGAGGCAGATGGACCTCACCTCCATTCACACACGCGCACGCACACGCACACGCACGCACGCACGCGCACAGCATACGCATGCTCGTTCACTCTCGCTCATTGCCCTCTTCAAATCCAGAGCGCGGCATTGAAATAAAGCAGTCGGCCCGCTCTCCTCGCCCGGTCCGCTCCGAAACGCCGCGGCGGAGCGGTCGTCACTGGGAATGAAAGAGTCATGGTCATTTTGGTCCCGGTCAGAACGGGGTCACTGATGATGACTTACGTCAACTTTATAAATGATGGCGGCACTACTGGCGGCAGTACACCATTCCGATACCTCCCCCCTGCACTACCTGAGCGCCGTGTACATGCACTTAGCGCGGACACAGCCTGTTCAGCCCGCACTGCCTCTCTCACTCTCACACTGGCTGCTACCGGTGCCAGTCTAGGGTCCCCAGTGCCAATCTCTCCCCCCCCCCCCTCCCCCTCCCCCCCCCCTCTCTCTCCCTCTCCCACTCATACAGAGTGTGCACCGTGCGTCGTGAAATATTGAAAAGCTTGAGCGGAAGGCCGCGCGTCGTGTTGCGTTGCGTTTGCGTCCATTTGTCGGCGAGCGAAACGGGGCAGTGGCAGTGCGCAGAGCGGCAGCAGTGTAGCCAACGGTAAGCTACTGCCTGAGCCCGCATCTCACGGCGAGCAGCAAGGACCTCGGGACCCACAACCAACCCCGCCTAGCCATTGAATTCAATTTTCACATAGAGAAAATAGGTAAAAACCTTTCCAATTTCCGCGCACCTGGGGGAAAAAATTCATGGAAACACTTGCAATCTTTTCAGAAATAATTCAAGACCGTCGACAACCGTGACACTTTTTCAAAAACAAAAAAAAAATCGAGTTGAACTCATATTTTGATAGTACAGATGTCACTTTCTGTGTGGGGGTAATTTATTTTTATTTTTTAATGAGCCCGCAGTGTGTTGGCTGTGGGAGAGATGATGATTGGCCTGTGTTTGAGTCCGGCCCGGTGATCCCCGGTCCGAAGTCGGCCCGGACGGACGCGACCCGACAGCTGGCTGACACGGGGACGGGATACACGGCAATCGGCCGGGGACCGCTGGGGACCGGCAGCGTTACCGCGTGCCCGCTGGGGCGGCATTCGACCCGGGGACATTTTAGTCCCTTGTTTGAGCCAAGGGGGTAACGACTCCTAAAAATTGTGTCTGCCGGATTACCCCCGAATCACTCGGATTAGCCCGGATTTCTCGGATTAGCCCGGGTTTCTCGGACTAACCTCGGATTACCTGGGGTACTTTGGATTACCCCGGATCACCTTACTTTTGGTTACCCCTGATTGCCTAGTTAAAATTTCATCGGATAACCGCGGATTACCTCAGGTTACCTGGATTACCCGGATTACCTCGGATTACCTCAGGTTACCTGGATTACCCGCATTACCTCGGATTACCTCAGGTTACCAGGATTACCCGCATTACCTCGGATTACCTCAGGTTACCTGGATTACCCGGATTACCCAGGATTAACCAGGATTACCCAGGAACACCTGAATTACCCGACCGCTGTCTGTCGGAACACTGAAGTTGTTACCCCTCTGTCTCAGCTGATGCCAGCGGAGCAGACTCATTCTTTCCACGAATAACCCACCAACAGCTGCTGACCCTCTGTCAAGCCCAGCCGCTAAGCCGTCGGGCGGGCCTTCAGGGCGGCCGTCGTCGAGGCTCCATCACGGCGCTCTCCTCGTAGGCGGGCGGTACTTTGTCACGGCAAGCAGCGCTAAATGCTCGCCGCCGCAGCAGCAGGTGTTGATGGCAGCGCTGGGGAGCAGCTGCCTTGCCGGTCCCCCCCCGCCCGGCCGCCGACCACGACGGCCGAGTGTCTTACGCCCCTCCATTACCAGATCACATCCGGGCGGGTTTAGGCCTGGCTCCGTCTCGCCCAGCCCGGCCCCGCCCGGCCGGAAGCAACTCGCCCAAAAGCGGCCGCTTCTCCGCCGCCTTCCTCCGCCCCGCTCCCCGCCATCGGCTCCCGCAGGACCAAATGGGATTGAAAGAGCGACCGATCCGGCCGGCCGCATGGCTCCACGGCCCCAGCTCACCTTTGACTTCCACCCCTCCAACGTTCTATTTCCGTTCCGGCCGCTAGAAAACAGACGCGTCGCAGGGACGCTGAGCAACACCGTCAGGATACTGGGACGGGCACAGGCGTCACGCTCGGTTCACATCGCGAGCATTCAAAATTCTCATAAAATAAATTGCTGGTGGTTCGGCGCGCGGTTCGGCGGCGGATCGACGGAACAGTTACTCTCTCCCAACACTTTCCTTATTTCCACTGTCATCTAACCACCCGTCCACTCCCTCTTTACCACTCCCCCCCCCCCTCCTTCCCCCACAGGACCGTGTTGCGTGTACGTGGCGCGTGCCCTCGGGAAAACGTACACACACACACACACACACACACAGCAAGGCGGCAGCAGCAGGGATGGTGTAATGTTAGCGATGGAGGGGTTAGCATCCACCCGGTCGGCCGCCGCCGGGCGACGAGAGCCCCCCCCCCCCCCGCTCTCCTGATCCGTCGCACGTCCAATAACTCTCCCCCCACCCCTCCACCCTCACCTTTCACCAATCCCCCCCCCCTCTCTCTCCCTCTCCCATTGGCCATCATCCCCATCCCCCGTCTGATGTGTGTTGTAGTATCCCACGCCCCCTCCACCTCTTCGCCCCCTCGAAAACGGCAGGAAGAACACATTTCTCGCCAAGCTATAACTGTCATGATTTTTTTTTCAATATAACATGAAATACAGTCCAATAGCCGGTCGGGGCGGATGGGGAGCTGCGGGGAGCCCGGTGCAGCACTGAGGTAGCCGGGGGGGGGGGGGGGGGCAGAAGGGAGCCCCAGGGAAGGTGTGACTTTGGAGGGTCATGGGTTGTGCCGTACTTAGGCCCACCGGAGGACGGGGGGCCGTGCCGTACAGTGCAGGGGAAGGTATCAAGTCCCCGTTACAGTCATTTCCACTCCTATGTCTCCTATCGGGAGCCGCGTACGTATTTACACCTTCGGACTCAATGGCAGCGCGCACACACACACACACACACACACACACACACACACGAGTCGGATGTGACAGCAGCAGCCCGACTCCCCCGCCGTGTTTTACGACGTCACCGCTGCATTTTTCAAAAGGTTCTCCGTGCGCAGAGCGCTCTGCTGGCATCCGCTGACCGCCTCCAGCCCCCCCCCCTCCCCTCCCCGTACTTAAAAAATATTAACGTCCCTCGATTATTTTTTTTTTGTTAGACGTGAGTGGCGCCCGCGTATGGCGTTGCGTTACAGCGGACGTGTGTATTTTTATCATTCGGGCTGCTGCCGTGCTGCTGCTGCTGCTGCTGCTGGAGAGGCAGAGCCGGAAGAATATCGAAATCTTGCTAGCAGTTGACATAGCGGTGGGTTACGCCACTGGGCCTTTTATGAGAAATTGCACGCTCGGATGGCCGCCAGGCGAGGTGCCATTATTGTTCCGATACGACCAAAAGTAAGAAGTTCGGACGAAATGATACGTCGTTTTAGCAGTATTTCACGGATTATAAAGGAACTTATTAGGTGTGTAACCAAAACATCATAATTTAACCTAGTAACACTTCGGACTTCAGCAGTTTTTTACAAAGTGTCAGTATTTTTCTTTTTTTCTTTTTTTTTCCACTTACAAGTTTCTGGAAATATTTCGATGACTGGTCACTGCAGGGATTTCAAGGCCCGTAATATGACCGGTAAGATTCGCTAAGTTACCGTAACTTACGGTAATATTACCCGACCTTTAATAATGTGGTATTTTTCGGTAATATTCAGATTTTCAAACTCTGAAAATTAGCTGCATTTGGTGTAAAAAAAACGGAAAAAATGGGTGGGTCCTACCTCGTCCCAGACTTCCGTCCGGAACCGTTCCTGCTTAACTTCGGTGTTCGGATGGGAACCGGTGTACCAGGAGTTGACCGCCGCTAAGACACAGGCACGACGCAGCCGCCTTGGTAGGCAGGCTTCCGCAACGGCCAACATCGCCCCTTCCGCTGACTAGATTTCAGGAGTCAGCCCCCTTCGACCAGCCAGTTGGTCTGTGGCCGTGAGGCCACTCCCTCGCGGATTGAGAGGGAGGTAGGATGCCCAGATCGTACACGGCCGAAGCCGATTGTACTCTACTCTTCTACGCCATGTATCCAAGTAGGTGTTGCCCGAATACTCCAGATTCCGAGGCCTTACGCTTGAAAAATGTAGAAGGCCGAACCCTAGGCCGCTACATTTAACTTCTGCCGAGTCTTGGCAAGCACCATTCCCCTGCTCGGGCGTCGAACCACTGCTCCTCAACAGTGTATTCAACCTCCGGGGAATGGCCGCGGCCCAACGTCCGCGGTCACTCAGACAACACACTTTGAACACGTTCTTTTGGTATATTTTACCCACCATCCTCGGTCGGCAGACTTCAGAAAAATTTTTACTCCGGCAAAGAGTTGAACCCCGGACCTTGCGGTCGTCGACCGGTCCGTCAGCCCACTACGCTATGGAGTTATGGTGGAGGGGAGCAGCGCGCTATTGATACTTTAGCCACTGTAGTCCCGCAGAGAGCAGCATACCGTTGGCTCCGAGAGATGGCGCTAGTGGTCAACGGCGTTTTCTGGCTCGCGCTGCTGCTATACATACAGCAAGTTACTTTAGTCTCCGGGCGGATCCCCTCCGCATGTACCCAGTGGTTTTGATCTGAGGGCATCAGTTGGGCATAATTGGCGCTTACTGTGGTCCCGCAGAGAGTAGAACCGGTGGCATGATTTGGCTACTGTTATGTGGGAAAGCATACTGAAGCGTACTATTTTTAACATATACCCGCTGTAAATAAATCATTCTCATTTTTACCAAAAATACCCGTAACTTACCTATCTTTCCGTAACTTACCGTAAGGTTGAATCTTACTGGTATTTTTAAATCCCTAGTCACTGGAATGATTGGAAAGGGAGCGGAAGTGACTGCAAGTGAGACTGTTCTGTGAGGTGTTTCACCATGTGATGTACCCCAGTGCCCCAGGCGGCGTGATACAACGCTCGGGCCCACGGGGCGGCCGCCGCCCGCTCTGTGGTTTCCTTACATAACAGCACCTCCGGCAGTGCGGACCTCCAACCCAGGCAGCCGACAAATAATCGCGCCAGATGTGGACTCGAACCTCGGCCCTGGCTGCTAGGCGGGGTCACCAACCTCTGCGCAGCGCCCTCCCGCGGCCGATAAATAAAACACGGCGGACGATAATGGAGCTGCTCCGCTTGAGAGTTGTGTGCGCGCGCGCGTGTAAGTGCGTGCGACTAATCCGCGTGCCGGAGGCTGGTCCGGCAGCCGGACCGGAGGCTGGGCCGGGCCGGAGCCCGGAGCCCGGAGCCCGGAGGCCGCAGGGACCTGACCGCACCGGATGCCGGCCGGGCTGTATGCCGGGGTGCATGCCGGGCTCGTCCCGTCTCTCTCATCCTCGCGAGGCCCGCTATATCCACATCTCTCTCGCGCTCGTCGCCTTCCGGCTGGCCGGACACGGTCATTTATTTTTCAAATTGAGACGCCAGACCGCCGCCACCACCGCCACCGCCGCTATGCCCCCCCCCCCCTCCCCGGCTCCGTGTTAATATTCACGGCATTAATATACTGTATACGCGGCTATCTATGGTAGGTTTGGGGCGTGTTGGTACTACACCACCCGCCGAACTATGGGTCACTACCCTCCTCACTCTCACACACACACACACACACACACACACACACACACACACACACATGCACACTGCTCCACCGCCTACACCACGCACAGGTCCACCTCACTCCGGTCATCCTGGTTTATTCACCAGTTTTATAATGGAAGACGCCATGGGGCAGCTCGACGTCCGAGCAACCCTGCCGATGAGCGTCTGCTACCCGGGGTCCCGAGGACCCGGAGGTCCCAGCCGGAGGACGGAAGCGCTCGCTGGATAGGCAAGCCCGGGACCCTCGCCTGAGGGTCAGCCTACGATGCCAGGCTGCCTGCGCATTGCTGCACTGCGGGAAACTGAAAAACAACTGCAAACTTGCGTGCAGCCCGCCACCGGTGTTTGAACCCCGATACCGAAGTAAAAGGGGCCGTTTGAACCCCCCCCCCTTCCTCCCCCTCCTTCTCCAGCGCCGACTTGACCGAGCAAGCCCGGCCCGGGGCTGAGCTCCCCGTGATATTCGAGGTGTACTCTCACACTTTAGGAAATGTTGACTTTTTCACACCGCAGCCGCCTCGTCCCGATTGCGTGCTGGAAGCGAGCGCGGCTATTTTTGTTTGACTTGAGTCCTCAGCGACGAGTTTTTGTGTGCACCTTTGGTCCTGTCTTCGCGGCGGGCGAGGAAGAAAAGTACAGAAGTATGATGGGAGAAAAATAAAGAAAAATAAACAGCGCGGTGACCGGGATCGGAAACAGCGTTTCTCCGTGCGCGCGAGCTGTTCGTCTAATTCCCAAACTTTTTGCCCCTTTTCTCTTTCCACCTCCCAGGAGAACCGCGGCGTAATAATACTCTCTCTCTCTCTCTCTCTCTCTCTCTCTCTCTCTCTCTCTCTCTCTCTCTCTCTCTCTCTCTCTCTCTCTCTCTCTCTCTCTCTCTCTCTCTCTCTCTCTCTCTCCCGCTCCTCGTTTTCGCGTCATGCAGTCATTTTTGACAGCGGACCTTTCTGGCTTTACTTTACTTTTCTCCCCTTTTCATTAATAATTGCGCCTTTCTCTCTCTCTCTCTCTCTCTCTCTCTCTCTCTCTCTCTCTCTCTCTCTCTCTCTCTCTCTCTCTCTCTCTCTCTCCATCCCTCTTTCTCTGAATGGTTTCGTCGCGAGAGATCCATCTAGGTACCCCTGGTTGGACTGCTGCCGGCTTGTGGAGCTACTGGTGGAGGGCGGTGCGATGACGTCCTTCAGAGGACTCGGTCCTGGAACGGCGGGTCTTTCAAATAGGGCACGTGGGCCCATTTTTACTCGTTCTTAGCTTGCTCCACAACTACTACTATGACGTAGAAGCACAAAAGAAGGAGTATGGCGCTCGTCCTGTCGGTGAAGACTCCCATTCATCTCGAAAACTACGAAACAAAAAAAGGAAATTATCGTTTTTAGAGACAGCAGATCGGTGGAAGTTTGTCTGCCAATGCTCATAATATTCTGGGGGGGGGGGGGAAATGCGTGTGTTTTCTGTGTCGCTTTTGGTTTTGCCGAACCCGCAGGCAGCTCAGAAATATTTTAGCAAAAAGAAAGTTAAATATGCGGGACATATACTGGACATGAAAAAGATTGAAGCCACCGGCAAGAACTGAACCACAGACCTGTCGGTCACCTACCGGTCCGCCTAACCGTGCAGCTACTGAGCCGCAGCTTGTGCTGGAGCAGTGCGCGGACAGATCACACAAGGCAAGTCAGCGGTTCTGCTCCCCGATATAAGTAATTTTATTCTTATCTGCACCACGTTCGCATACCTCACACTTAATTCTAACCGAACAAACCTATTTTCTCTCAATACTCAAAGAACTAGTTTGTCCTAGACCCGGGGTCTCAAACTTGCCGAAGCGCCGAGCCTCTGTCCGAGTATGCAGCCCGCAATAGGCGTCTTCTAGAGCGCCTCTGAGTATGGATGACAACGGGACTAGACTGACTGGACTTTGACTGGCACCTGGAATGGAGACAGGGAGCTATGCACCAATGAGCGAGACGCTGGCGTGCGAATGGGGAAGAAAGGTGGACAGTGCGAGTCGCGTATCCATCTCTAACAGCTCTAGCAGGCCTGCGAACGACAGAAGAGCGCGACTCTCGGGGAGCTGCCGCTAGTGGCTCGGGAGCCGCGAGTTTGAGACGCCCGTCCGAGACGCTAAGGCGTTCTCCATGCCTGTCTTGTAACCGTTTCCACTTTTTGGTTGGGCCACGATTTTTCATAGTCAGTATGAGGTGGGAGCGAGCAGCCCGCGGATGTTTGGCGGGCCCCGGGGGCCCCCGCACTGTGTGGCCGGCGTGCCCTGCGTGCCCCCGCCCCCCGACAACACCGGCCCGGCCCAGCCCGGCCCTTACCTGACCTCACCCAACGTGCAGCCCGTCCCCCACGGCCCCCCACGGCCCCCCACGGGCCCCCACCACAGTCCCGCCGTATAACCAGAGCCCGCAAATTTACGGGCATGCCGCCGACCGCAGAGGGATCCCTTCCGGGATTCCCTGACGGGGCCCTAACCGGATCCCCGGGATCCGACACACCGGGTCAGGACCCGTCAGGACTCAGGATCTAGCCGTGCCCCGTCCACTTTTTGCCGCGCGCCGGAACATGGGCTTCATTAAAAGTTTCGGACGGAGAGCTGGAGGCGCGGGCGCGCGCAGCGCAACGGCGTTTGAGGAAAAAATCTCTCTCTCTCTCTCTCTCTCTCTCTCTCTCTCTCTCTCTCTCTCTCTCTCTCTCTCTCTCTCTCTCTCTCTCTCTCTCTCTGTCTCTCTGTCTCTCTGTACTCACTCACTCTCTCTCTCTTGTCTCTCGCTCTCTCTGTCTCTCCCCCCACCCCCCCTCCTGATTCTCTGCCTGACATCGCCGTGCGTGCGTCAGGCGCGTCCGTGTTTTCCCGCGCATTTTCGCAGCGACGGGACGTTACCGGTGGGCGCCGCGAGAGGCCGCCACTGCAGCGCGAACTTGCCTCATAATACATTGATGTGCCCGTGCCGCTTGCATATCAGACACTTGACTGACGGTGTGCAATGGTGTGATAGTGTGAGTGTGTGTGAGTGTGTGTGTTATCTGTGTCTGTGTGGAGCGTATCGGGGTGAGCTGAGATCAAACCTACCTGTGCTGCTGCTGGCAGACACACATGTTCTCCAGGGACCTACCCCCCACCCCCCTCACCCCCCTTTCATCCCTTATTTCTTTACTCCACTCTGCTGCTTTTGATGGAGGTACCAGTACGTCTCCCCGATCGCTTTGCTGGTCCGCCGCTGGTGCTTGGCGGCATGACAGACTCCATTTAATTCCGCATCCCCCTCATTGACTCCAGTCGGCGTCTTGGCTCGCGGTCTCGCTGGTCGGGGAAGGGGCGGAACCCTTATACAGAGAGTGTAAAGCCCCCGTGCGCACACACACACACGCACACGCACACACACACACACACACGCGCGCGCGCGCGCGCACGAAGAGGACGTCCTGCCCCGCAAGATAGTGCCGTCTCACTCGCTCCGTCCAAATTGAAACCTTTACATCCCTTGTGGTGGGCGTAAAACACGGGGGTACAGCGGGTCCGGCAGCAGACCTTTTCTTACAGCCTGACAGAGAGAGAGAGAGAGAGAGAGAGAGAGAGAGAGAGAGAGAGAGAGAGAGAGAGCGCGCAACAACAACAGCAGCAGCACCGCGTCCAATTTTCTCTTCTTTTACAGCTCCGGTTTGTGGTCTTCCCTTCCGTGTCGTGGCATTGATGCACGCGGCACGTCGCCCGGTGGCACAGGTAAAGTCCACCCCACACACTCGGCAGTGCACGGCGGTAGTGAGTCGGGAGGAGTGTTTTCTCGTTTTCGAAACTGCTTCTCGACAGTTTTTGATACACATTTTTTTTTCTTCAATTACATTCACAAGAGAGAGAATATGGTGGTCTCTCCGGCGTTGCCCTGCCCGTCCACCGCCACGGTCTTCGCCCGGACTTCATCTTCAGCCGGGCAGCGCAACGTTGTACATCTCACCGGGAGGTGGTGTACGCCACGCCGGGCTGTTTGAAGGCCTCTTGGAGTGTGTATAGGGGAATGAAGGGACTTACCCGGGAGGGGGAGCGGGAGGGGGAGGGAGCGGCCGTTTATTGGGCCTCGAGGAGGAGCCGACACTGGCGGTGGATGAAAACGCTGGGGTGACGACGTAGGTCATACCAAGGGAATGAAATACGTCACATATTTATAAAAAAATTCGAAAGGAAAAAAAAAATTAAAAATGATGCTATAATATCTGAAGAAGGGTTTTTCCCCTGTTGTGTGGGCAGGTAATTACAGGGATTTTTACCACCCTCTGTCACAGAAAACACGATTGCGGATAGGGTTGTTGGTTACGTCCTCGAGACCCCCTCCCCTCCCCCTTCCCTTCCTGACCAACTACCCGTCGATCCGTGTCCCCGCCGACAACTCGCGTCCACGTTCGGGAGGCCGCGTTGGCCGCCCCGCGAAATAAGACATTTATGTGGATAATAAAACGACACTAAATAAAATAACGGGGAAAAACGTGTCACCGCAGAGTGGAGGAATAGGGAGTCGGGGGGAGGGGGGGGGGGCGTTAGGGGGGGGGGACGTGTCGTGATGAAGTACGGCGGTGTATCGGGGAGGCGCTGGACGTCTTCAGAGAGCACGGCGGCATGGAGGACCCTAGGGGGCGGGTACGGAGTGCTAATAATCACAACTGACTTGAAACTTTTCGCATCCCAGAAAGTACTTTTCAGCTAATCGACGCGTCGCCCTGGAAAACGTCGATATCCGTCTGTCCACCTGGTGGGGAGTGAGGGTAGGGGATGTTATATCAGAGAGTGAGAGAGAGAGAGAGAGAGAGAGAGAGAGAGAGGGGGGGGGGGGTCGTGGTACGGCAGCAGGGCCCTCCGGCATTACCGCCACTATGTCGGCGACCGCCGGAAAACACGCGCAGGTAATAGAGAGTTACCGGACACTGGGGACCGTCGGGGAGGCCCCCCTCCCCCCCCCCCCTCCTCCCCTCCGTCCTCCTTCTCCCTCCGCCTTCCTGTCTTCCCCCCGAATCCTCTTCTGTCCGCCCCACCGCTTTCTATACATGGGCCAAAAACCGAGCCGGGAGGGGAGTCAAACAGTGACATCGGAAAGCGAATGTGGATGCGAATGTGAACCCTGCCAGGAATAGAGACTGCCGAAATTGTACCAAATCGATGGTGACGAAATTTTGTAGAAGCTTGTTTTTTTCATCGATTACTTGTCGAATCGACAAAAACAATCGACTTCCAATACCATTTTGATATCGAATCGATGCAGGGCAACGCCGGAGAGACCACCATATTCTCTCTCTTGTGAATGTTATTGAAAAAAAAAATGTGTATCAAAAACTGTCGAGAAGCAGTTTTGAAAACGAGATGGCATACGGTACCTGTCCCGGAGTCGGTGGGTCCGGGGGGCCGTTCGTATCCGGGGGTGCGGGGGTCTTAACGGACAGGGCGTGTGCAATGTGGACATTCCGTGAACACCCCCCCCCCCCCCTTCCCCCTCTAAGTGTCCACGTGGTATCCGAACAGCCTCTAATCCTGGTTGGGGAGGTACCCGGGTATGCTACAGTAGATGGAGCTTTGGTTGGTGGATATCGTGTCTCATTAGTTATCCGCACCGGCTGTAGCGTTTTTTTTAGATGAACAGTGTCCCGGGTTGCTGCTTGCCTCCGCCTTCAAAACTTTCCTCGATGTTCTGCGCTGGGCAGGACGGATGGAATACTCGGCATATTTTTTCGTTCGGCACACGTGTCGGATATCGGATATCAATCGGACACCGATGAAGCCGGTAATTCAAGGGCCGAACGTGGGGAGAAAAATAATTACCGTGGACTTTGTTGTATTACTTACAAAAACGCTGTGGAAATAAAGGACCGGGGCGCGTGGACCGTTAATCAGGCTAATGTGCGCATGGTGCTGGGCTCATACGAATGTGAATGTATCGCCACGATGTGAACCCCGATCTCGGTGTGTGAATAATCTTTTGCGTCGTCAGGGTTTACAGTTAAATCAACCCCCCCCCCCCCCAGTCCAGTGAAGCTTTATGTTACCTTTTCCTAAAAGCACAGCAGCTTGATAACTTGACCATTATTTACGGGAACGCCCCTGGATATTAGGATGGCATGAAAGTGTTTCTGACGTCGCTCCCGTAAGGGCTGGGCCGTGCTAGGGCTGGGCCGAGGGGCTCGGCCGAGGGGCTGGGCCCTTCTCATTATGAGAGAGGGTCATCTTCGGCCACACCCTTCGAGCCCGCTGGGCCCACCCTTCTCCAAGCTGACCACTCCTCCCTTCGCAGCAGCAGCCCCTTCAGCCCTAAAGGGTCAGTGAGGGACGGGAAGAACAGGAGCGAAAACAGGGAGATAAATAGCTCCCCCGGACCGGTATTGGAACCCGCGATCAGGGACGCCGGGTCTCCAGTAAAAGCAGCAAGATTATTTTTTTTTTAACCAGATTTTTAATTCATAAACGGCAGTATAATTTTTTTAAACACTGATTTATAAAAAGTTTTGATATTTATTTGGCGTGTAATTAACTTTTTTTGTGATTTCTTTGCTTCATCTGCTGTTTTTTTTTTTGTTTTTATTTATGAGTTTTTTCTCTTCTACACTTCAATTTTTCCAGTACTGTTGCCCTGAGTGCCGCCGGAGGCTGCTCGTTTGCTAAGCGACACCGCCGTGAGGTGTGACGATCTCATCGCTGGGAGCAGCAGGCAGCGCAGGCAGCGTAGGCAGCGCAGGCAGCGCAGGCAGCCAGCCGAGCTCCGCCGCCATTTTGAATACTATATATATACGGCCGCGATACGGCGGACGGCTGGCTGTCCGGTGCGCGCCGCTGTTTTCCATGCGTGAATAAAATATCAGCATCATATTCCGGCTGGCCATGCGCCTGCCCACGCGGCAGCCCCGCGACATCGCTGCTCCTCGTCATCTAGGCCGCCCACCAGGAGACGGCCTGTGCGTCCAGACAGAGCCGCCCTGTCCAGACCATCCCCTGCATGCGCATCGTCAGAACGGCCGAACGTCTCCCACAACTTCAACCACAAATATTTTTTTTTAATGGAAAGTTTGGACTATGTGTGAGCTAGGCGGAGCTAGGTTAGGTGTGCGAATTTTTTTTATCGTGAGATTTCAGAGCCTTTGCGTGAAGTTTGAGCTTTTGAATTTCGTGGGGCGTTTGTAGATACGGTGCAGTCGGTGAGTGGCGTGACGTGGCGGCGCGTGGCGGGGCGTGGCGGGGCGTGGCGCGGCTGGGGTACGATACTCAATAATGCAGGCGGCAACTCGTTGCCCGTCACATTAGCGGGCTACATAGCCAGCTGATACGCCGGCCGTCCGCCGTCGCGCCGTGTCGCATCGTGTCGCTCCGAAACACTATTCACATTCGCGTTCGCATCCCTCAACCGGAACAAAATTATTTTCCCCCAAAAAAACACCCAGAAGGTAGGCAGCCCGAAATACACCTCATGTCTGGCGACAAAGCCGCGGTCGCTTCCCAGCAACAGAGGGTGCTCCTGCACTTTTTATCCCTCCCCAATCGACCTATGTCGATTTAATCAAAATCCGGAATACCGCGCTCATGGCAGTACAAACCCGACCCAAGGAAAATGCTGCTCCACGTACGCGGAAATTTAGGGTATTTCATGAATGCATTTCTATCTGATAACTGTTTTTTATAAAACACAATCTTAGTAACTACACTAAATATAAAATTTCTTTCTAACTCGTTATTCATATAAAACATGTTCTCCGCCACGAAGCATGCCCCGTGCGGCGTGCGCGCTGCGTGTCCGACGCGCTGCTCAGCATCTGCCCGCCCGGTCCCGCGAACTGGGGCCGAAAATAGAAAGGCGGTGGGCGATGAAGAAACAAGGGGGCGTGGCGATCGCAGCGACCAATCCCCTCGTCGCCAATTTGCGATGATACGATACTGTAGTAAGAGCTGGCCCCCCAACCAGCCGCCGTTAATAGGCCACAGGAGAAATGAAGAAAGTCTTTTTCAGGAGGGAGAACGGAGGCCAAGAGAGGGGGGAGAGAGAGAGAGAGAGAGAGAGAGAGAGAGAGAGAACAGAGAGAGAGAGAGAGAGAGAGAGAGAGAGAGAGAGAGATGTGTGAACGGCCCAGGGTTCTTGGAAGTCCAAAGTAACATGGGCCGTTCTCTCTCTCTCTCTGTCTCTCTCACCCACAATAGCAGTGTCCTTACGGTGCTTCGGTGCGGGCGGGCCAAGTTGGCCCATGAATACGGCAATTATGACGCCAACTAACTCCGACCTGAGACAGTTCCAAGGCTGGGCTGCGCTGGGCTGCGCTGGGCTGCGCTGGGTTGCGCTGGGCTGCGCCCCGTGGCCGCCCGCCGCCCGCACTTGGCCGTGGGCGTACGCCGTGTCCGAGGCCGCCGCCCGGCCTAATGACTTTATGCAGGCCCGCCACCCGCCCCCGCCGCCCGCCCCCGCCGCCCGCCACCCGCCCCCGCCACGGTCCGCGCGGACCGATAGGGCGTGGTAACATAAGTCCGAATTTCCTCGTGTACCGCACACGCAACGCCGAGCGCCTGCAGATGCCGGGGTAGGCCAGCCCGCACGACACACGTGCACTGCACTTGGTCACCGTTGCCTACCCAGCAGGCGCCATATCCGTGTGCTCGCTCGCCCTGCTCTGATGTTCACGTCATGGAGCAGCGTGGCGTTGTTCTGCTGGTTTTTCAATTCTCGATTCTGGAAATGACTCGCATATACACAGCCAGTTTTACGTTACTGGCTGTAGGAGTGAGTGCGGCGCCAGGCTGGCGGTGCAGGATTACCCCGCACGTAAGCGCTCCCCTGCAGCAGGTCCGTCGTGTGTGTGCGTGTGTATCCTTTCGTACATGTAGCCCAGCCGCTGTTGCCGAACGGCGGACGACGAATCCATTAACCTAACCTAACCTAACCTAACCTAATCTAACCTAACCTAACCTAAACTAACCTAACCTAACCCAACCTAACCTAGCCTAACCTAACCTAACCCAACCTAACCTAACCTAACCTCACCTAACCTAACCTAACCTAACCTAACCCACCCTATCCCAACCTAACCTAACCTAACCTAAACTAACCTAACCGGAACTAACCTAACCTAACCTAACCTAACCCAGCCTATCCCAACCTAACCTAACCTAACCTAACCCAACCTAACCTAACCTAACCTAACCCAACCTAACCTAACCTAAACTAACCTTCCCTAACCTAACCTAACCCAACCTAACCTAACCTAACCTAACCTAACCTAACCTAACCTAACCTAACCTAACCCGACCTAACCTAACCTAACCTAACCTAACCTAACCTAACACAACCCAACTCGACCTCACCTAACCTAACCCAACCTAACCTAACCTAACCCAACCTAACCTAACCTAACCCAACCTAACCTAACCTAACCCAACCTAACCTAACCTAACCTAACCTAACCTAACCTAACCCGACCTAACCTAACCTAACCTAACCTAACCTAACCTAACCTAACCCAACCTAACCTAACCTAACCCAACCTAACCTAACCTAACCTAACCTAATCAAACCTAACCTAACCTAACCTAACCTAACCCAACCTAACCCAACCTAACCTAACCTAACCTAACCTAACCCAACCTAACCTAACCCAACCTTACCTAACCTAACCTAACCTAACCCAACCTAACCTAACCTAACCCAACCTAACCTAACCTAACCTTACCTAACCTAACCTAACCTAACCTAACCCAACCTAACCTAACCTAACCTAACCTAACCTAACCTAACCTAACCCAACCTAACCTAACCTAACCTAACCTAACCTAACCTAACCGAACCTAACCTAACCCAACCTAACCTAACCTAACCTAACCTAACCCAACCTAACCTAACCTAACCTAACCTAACCTAACCTAACCTAACCCGACCTAACCTAACCTAACCTAACCTAACCTAACCTAACCTAACCCAACCTAACCTAACCTAACCCAACCTAACCTAACCTAACCTAACCTAATCAAACCTAACCTAACCTAACCTAACCTAACCCAACCTAACCCAACCTAACCTAACCTAACCTAACCTAACCCAACCTAACCTAACCCAACCTTACCTAACCTAACCTAACCTAACCCAACCTAACCTAACCTAACCCAACCTAACCTAACCTAACCTAACCTAACCTAACCTAACCCAACCTAACCTAACCTAACCTAACCTAACCTAACCTAACCTAACCTAACCTAACCTAACCTAACCCAACCTAACCTAACCTAACCTAACCTAACCTAACCCAACCTAACCTAACCTAACCTAACCTAACCTAACCCAACCTAACCTAACCTAACCCAACCTAACCTAACCTAACCTAACCCAACCTAACCCAACCTAACCTAACCCAACCTAACCTACCTAACCTAACTTTACCTAATCTATTCATATTAAATTAGCAATCATTAATGCGAGCGGCAGGCATCCCCTGCAGTGGCGGTGCCGTGGTGCGGACGGGTGCGGAGCATGACGGAGCCGTCCGTAAGCCCCGCGCTGGGGCAGGCGCGAGGGGCGCACTAGTCCTGAAAATTTGTACAGTGACTGAAATACCAAATGACTGGGTGTGACTGGAGAGAGAGTCTGGACGGAATTACTGAAAGAGACTGGAAAGCGAGGTTCAATATTTTTCTTCATGTTCTGCTTTGAGGACATATGCTACAGTATTGGAAGCTTCGGGCGAATGGTATCGTGGCACGGTAGCCGTAGCGGTTGAGGCGCAGTTCTTTAACGGGCAGTGTCCCGGGTTCAAATCTTGCCTCCGCCTCTAAATTTTTTCGCGACGTTCAGCTCTGCTCTGTGGAGCTAGAGTGCTGGGAGCGCAGTCGACAACATCGTGGCCCGGTAGCCGCATGGGTTAGTGGACCGGTCGGCGACCGACAGGTCCGTGGTTCGATTCTTGCCGGTCGCTCAACTTTTTCTTGTGACACAGCTTGGCGGACAGTGCCTAAAATATACTTCCGAACGTGTCGTAGGTATGGCTGTCCAAGCGACCGTGCGGGCTAAGGCGCCGCCGGCACAAACCCCCGGTCCCGAGGGTCTAGGGTTCAATTCCCTAGATTCGAGGGTCCCGCCCGGGGGGCGTTCTGTGCCTCTGGAGAAATCCAGGGGGAGACTCGGGGGATGTGCAGAGCTTCTAGGGTTCGAAGCTTCTGTTTTCCTCTCTCTGAATCTGGCAGGTGCGGACAGCCGCTACTCGGTACGTAGCGAGTAGAGTACAGCGGCTTCGGCCGTGTACGAAGGGAACCTATGTCCTCCAAATCTTCGCAGGGGCGGACTCCCACGATGAGTGGGGCCAAACCAGACTGCGGTTGAAGGGCACTACAGTATAATGGAGTCCCGGAGGCCGTGGTTAGCGGAGGGGGCCTCGCGCATTGGCGCGGGCTAGGGGTTGCCGGGAGATCCGTCCGGCGCAAGCCGGGTAGCGGGTTCTAGTGCTGTGTCCCGGGGCCAACTAGCAGCCGTAAAGCACCGGTTCCCGTAAGATCACCGAAGTTGAAGGCAGGGGTCCTGGCGGAAGCCGGGACGACATAGGTTTTGTCACCAACGGTCAAACATGTCATCAGGCGTTTTTTCTCGATGAATTTTTTTCGGAATCATTTTGGTGTCTGGTGATTGGAATGATTGGGAAGGGACTGGAAGTGACTGAACATGAGACTGTTCTGTTGGGTGTACAGTGACTTTAGCATGTGGCGTACCCCTCGGGCAGGCGTCACGTGTTCTATGGGTAGTACTTTGTTATTGTGCCCCATGGGTCTCTCTCTCTCTCGCTCTCTCTCTCTCTCTCTCTCTCTCTCTCTCTCTCTCTCTCTCTCTCTCTCTCTCTCTCTCTCTCTCTCTCTCACACACACCCTTTCTGTCGGCAACATCATGGAAGTTGATATCAGATTACAAATCTTAACTCGCATCACCCTTTGGTGTGCTGACCTCATTAGTTTGGTCCTTGAGGCCGAGTCGTGTATGTGTGTGAGAGAGAGAGAGAGAGAGAGAGAGAGAGAGAGAGAGAGAGAGAGAGAGAGAGAGAGAGAGAGAGAGAGAGAGAGAGAGAGGGAGGGGGAGAGAGGGGAGGGGGATAGAATGTGGGTGCCACAGCGCGCTACACAAACCCGCCCGAGGGCCCCAAGCGGGAAGCGGGTGGCCAACGGATATTGAATTTCACGAACGTATGATATTGGTCTGAGTGCCCAGTGAGTGCGCACGTATTTCCCATGTATGTGGCGGTACCGCGAGAAATGCAAATCGTGTTCGACAAGTGTGTCGAAGGAAAACCTTTTGAGATTATTCGATTCGGGTTCAGGTAACAAAGAAATGAAACTCAAAACATTTTTCAGAGTGATGCATTTATTTTGTAATTTTATCCATCAGTATCGTAGAAAAAAGATATGTTATAAAGACAAAATGCACTTAAAACTTAATCGCAAATAATGCTAAGCAGTTTCTTAATGTGATCAAAGATTGTCAATATTGTTTTGCAATTGTTTTGCTGTTCTGCATCGCTGAAATTCGTGAGTTTTTCCCATCAGTCGTCATAAAATATTCATAGCTATATAAGTACTGTTGCTTACCTCAAAAACATTAAGCACCATGTGGAAGCATGGGCTAGATGGAGGATGCAAAAACAAAATTTTGTCCTGGTGAACATGTTATTGGAAACAATAAGTTGAGAAAAGAAACCGAGACAATTCTACAACTCATAATTTCATAACAGCAAACTTGACAACGCATCTTTCATGTTGTGGATACATACTTAATATCATTAGGGCATTACCATTCTTTGTGATTGTGCAAAAATGCATTGCCCAAAATATCACAAAAAGAAATAAGAAAGAGTGGGAAATCGTGGATAAAAATCTTAGATTCTGCTGAATAGTGTGAAGACGTAATCACTCTGTACACGTTATATACAATTATTTCTATCGTAGCATACGTTTCTACACCAGACGAAAATAGTTTCAAGAGTACCAGAGTACAGTAGTCAGACATTCAAACTGTTGAACCTCCCTGATTAATATGCCTAGCCCTTTCAGTCATTAAACCCGCTTTAAAAAAATAAATAGGTTTAAACCATTTACAAAAAGACATTCGTGACAAGATACTTACAATAAAGTTCATGAAATACTGGAAAAATTTGACATGGAATTTGTGAACATCTTTATCTACTGATCTGTCATATAAAGAAGAATTACCTACACTGTTCGACTTACACGCTACCCTTGAGGAGAAATGCTTTACGCGGGCTCACTTCGTGAGAATGGGGGCGCTGCAGTGAGCTCTCAGTTCCAGCAGAGGTCGACCGCAACGGGTTCAGCGAAGCAAGAGATAAATCTGTCGACTCGCTGTCCAGCAGACGTTATTCGTGATCACTGCCGCCGACGATACCCCGCGTCCGGGCGGGCGCAAGGGGAGGCGCGGCGCAAGGGGTATCGCCAAGGGCACGCGCCACCCACCGAGGGCCGCCGCGGCCGCACTGAGTGGCATCGGCTGCGGTTTACAGTGAAATGCGGGTTTGACCTGACTCATCAAGTTTAGTAAATGGAATTGACGGTCAGCATTTCGTTGCGTTAGTGTGGTTTCCAAACGCGGTATTAAGCATTGAACACGGAAACCCAAATCCGGCCTGGCCAGCTCGCAGGGCTGCAGTCACAAATCCCGCTTACAATACCAATTATACATTAATGTATAGTACATATGATAAACGATCAACATTGGAAATAAATAGTATCACAGAAATTTGAACTTAAGCTTGGTTATCAAATCTAGACTTGAACAGCCGGGCTGACGTCGCCTGGTGCTGCGCGGACAGTTCGTGCACGCGACGCTCCGCTCCAAGGCCGTGATCGTCATGAACGGGGTCCCGGGCGGGTCCTAGGCGGGAGGCAACGGCAGTCGCCTCAGCACGCCGGGGGGAGTCCCTCCGGAGGGGAGGACGCCGTCGTCCACTACGACGAGGACATCTCCCCGTCCGAGTATCATGAGGCAGCTGGCTCGTAGCCGAGGTTCTTGCGCTGCAGGAAGAGGTGGATCTCGTGGAAGCGGGGCCGAGTGTCCTTGCTGCGCCGCCAGCACTCGAGCATGAGGTCGTAGATCTCCCGGGGACAGAGCGGCGGCCGGGACAGCGCCCGCTGCAGCCCCGAGTCCTGGTACCAGTGGCTGCAGTTCTCCACCACCTGCTCGGAGGTGAGCTCGCAGAACGGCAGCTCCCGGCACCGGCCCAGGATCTCCCACAGGGTCACGGCGAACGACCACACGTCGCTGCGGGGGCTATGCTGGCCCTAGGAACACACGCGGAACACACCACGGTCAGGGGACGACGGCGACCATGAGAGTGAGGTGGGAGCCGGGACTCGAACCCGGGACAGTACTCACCAGCAGCAGGCTCTCCCAGGCCATCCACCGGATGGGCAGCCGCGAGCCCGTGTCGCTGCTGTAATAGTGCTGGTCGAACGCCGAGCAGAAGACGGCGTGGTCCGAGACCTTCACGGTGTAGTGGTGGCTGACGACGCAGTTCCTGGACGACAAACACTCAGTCACCACCCGGTCTTGTACGATCATCCACAGCTACGGGGTCTCTTTGTGTTTCTCACCTGGCCGCCAAGTCCCTGTGGGTCACCTCCAGGGCCTCGAGGTACTTCATGCCCGACGCGACCTGAGTCGCCATGTAGATGAGGCCTCCATAACTGCAAAAAAAAAAATAGTACAGCAACCGTCAAAAACACGAGCTACTTTTGGTCTTGTGGTCTACCAAACGACTCGTACCTGAGCGCCTGATTCTCGGGCCGCTGCAGGTACGTGAAGAGGTCACCCTGCTCCGAGTACTCCTGCAGGAGGCAGGGCGGCCCGTCCTGGCTGCAGATGGCCACTACCCTGCACACGTTCGTGTCCCGCAGGGTGGCCAGCCAGCTCGCCTCGCGGAGAAACTCTTGCCTGCAACAAGCGGGAGGGGGAATGAGTTTGTAAACCACCCGGTAGCACGGCCCTCCGCTTCGGACCATATTCAAATCTCGCGCGCTTTTACTGTCAGCACGCGTTAAACCGCGGGGCGTGACGCGGGATCACCGCCCGCTAAGACACGCGCCGGAAGCGGCAGCGCGCAGGCCGCGGGCGGGAATTTTCAAATTTCCCTCCCTTCCCGCCTCCCGAGGCCGTGCCGCCGTGCAGCAGTGCCGACGCCTTAAGACGACCGGGCCGTGCCTGGCTGTGCCCTGCCAGCGCACTGGGGGGATTTTGCCCGCTTTCGCCTGCTTTCGCCTGCTTTCGCCTTGATAATGCGGAGGTCTTAGCGGGTCTCGCCAACACAATATCACCCCGTGGACCGTGACGGATGAAAGCAGCTTATTTTGATGGTGGACGAGCGGAGGAAGAAGACGTTCCCAGTGCGCCGTCTAGAGAGCGCTGCTTGCTCGTAAGACATTTCTCAGAATCCCCCCTCCCCCTCCTCTCCCTCCCCCTCTGCCCTCCGTCTTACACCGCCCTGCTTTTCTCGCAAACACGCGGTCTACCTGCTGCTGCCTACTCCGCAGCAAATGTGAGCCGCCTCTGAGCACGGCGGGGCGGGGGCTGAGTGAGCGGGATGGAGCATAGTGCCACTCCGCCATGCCCAACGAGCCCGAGAGAGACAGACGGACGGACGGACGGACGGACGGACTGGCGGTGCTTCGCGGTGCTCATTGTGCGCGCAAAAGCTTTTGCTTACTTTGTGGTGTCCCCGCAGCGCCGTCCCAGCGACTTGGAAATAACGATCTGCTTCTTGTGGAAGGACGACAGGCCACTGTAGTCCGGGGCCCCCTCCGCCTCGCAGACGTGGATCTGTGGGCAGGGCGGAGCGAAGCGGTTATTAGGGTCGCGGACACGGGCACGGCCAAGAGGATCTGCCGCCGGTTACCGTGCCAAAGTTGCCGTCGCCGAGCTTGGAGACCATCCGGAGGCGGTGGCGGTTGAACTCGAGCAGCGAGGCGGCGCCCTCCAGGACGGGGACGCCGACGGGGGCCTGCAGGCAGGTGAGCCGGCCGACGGACAGGTGCTGCTCCCGGCGCTCGCTCTGAGGAAGGCACCAGGACTCGTGTGGGTAAAGGTCGGCTGGTCGGCACGGCGCCTGCGAACCGGAGGGTAGGCAGACCGCACGACACGGCTGCGCGGCGCCACCGCCGGGCTGCCTACCTTCCGGGCGCTCAGGGGTCGTCGACCCTCGACTCACCTTGACGATGTCGGTGGCCGCGTAGAAGTTCTCCTCCGGGGCCGGGGCCGAGGCCGCGCTCATGGACTTGAACAGCGTCGAGCTCTTGGAGGCGTCCGAGGCCGCGGCCGTCGCCTTGCCGTTGGGCCGCTGGGAGGTGGGCGGCGGCGGCGGCAGCGTCATGTTGTACGCCGTGTACTTGACGTCGTCGGCGATCGTCGACAGGTCTGTTGGGGGCAGAGAAACACCAGATATCGACAGTCAGCTCACACCTCGGGCGCCGCCGCCGCCCCGCCGTGTCGCGGAGGGGGCGGGTTTTGTGAAACGGTTGCAGGAACCAAGGCTCGGCACGGCACCGCACTGTGGCGGGGAGATAAGAGATAAGAGGAACGTGGTGTGGCCGGCCGGCTAAACGGCCGCACACACACACACACACACACACACACACACACACGCACAGACCGGTGGTGGTGTTGGCTGAACAAAGCAGGGAGCAGAAGCGAGGGAGGACGCCGACGAGCAGGATCGGCGGCGGTGGCGGCGGCGGCCAATGCCCATTAACCTCTGCCTGCTACTGCTACTGCTACTGCTGCTGCTGCCGCTGCCGCTGCTGCGCCCCCCGGGGCTCTGCACTCGGCTGCCGCCGCTTCATGGCCTCTTGATCCCGTAATGACGTCGGCCAGGAGGCCGTGCTCCGCCTCGGTCTTCGCCTCGGGCTCTGCCTTGGGCTCTGCCTTCCGTCGTGCACCCCCTCGTCATCGCCTGTCTCTCTCCCTCTCTGTCTGTCTCTCTGTCTGTCTGTCTCTCTCTCCCTCTCTGTCTCTCTGTCTCTCTCTCTCTCTCTGTCTCTGTCTCTCTCTCTCTCTCTCTCTCTCTCACCCCCCCACCCCCGTCTCCACGGTGTGCGCAGCGCGCGCGTCAAGTGGCCTCGCTGGACGCCGGACGTGGGGTGCGCGCCTCTCGACAATCCGATCGTGATCCAGTCCAAGACCCCCGTGGTCGGGTAGCCGTGCCGTCCGCCGCCGCCGCTGCCCTTTGTGAGCCCGTCTTACTTACGGACAACAGCGGCAACGGGGATCACCCGGACAGTCATTGTGACGGTCTGCCGGCCTGCCTTTGTCCGGGCGGCGCTCAGCTCGGACGCGCTCCGCTCCGTACGGTCTACCGCGCCACGGGTTCGACCACCGCCACCGGCAACAGTTATTTTTTTCCCGTCTCTGTCCTCTCCGGCGCACCGACAGGAACACACTCCTCCCGTGGTGCGCACACAAACACACACACACACACACACACACACACACACCCCTCGTTGGTGCGCACACACGCACGCACGCACTCACACACTAGCCGAGGTCATAACGCCCGGTAATTATCTGCTTCCGCCGACAGCAGTGAGAGGCCGGACAAGTGGCGCGTCTGAGTGTCGGAGAGAGGGCGACCCTCGAGTGACGCCCCCCTCCCCTTCCTCCTCCTCCTCCTCCTCCTCCTCCTCCTCCTCCTCCTCCTCCCTCGCCGTCCGCTCTCAACACGCCAACTCCAAGACAAGCAGCGCACATTCCGCGTTGCCGAGCGCCCGTAATTGACACTCGCAAGGAGTGCCGCCGCCGCAGCAAACAGCAGCATTGCCTGTCAGGAAATGGTAACGGCGACAAAAATAACGAAACGTAGTTACCAGTGTCGGCGCTCTTGGACGTGGCGTCCTTCTTGAGCAGGCCGAAGTAGTCCGTCCTCTTGTGCAGCAGCTTGTACGGCTCGTGGTAGGCGGACGAGTTCTCCGAGTCACTCTCCTCGCCCAGGACGACCTGGCCGTAGGCGCCGCCGCCGACCTTCTTGGCGCCGTCCAGCGTGTACTCGCCGTTGGCCAGCGACCCGTTCTTGGCGCCCTTCGCCGACGACGTCAGACAGGTCCTACGCAGAGAAAGGGAAGGAAATTGGAAAATGGGAAAGGAGTGGCAGCTAGACGAAATAGGCTAGAAATATTTTTTCGAAAAGTTCGATAAAGCCAGAAGATTCTAAAAAATGGAGCAATAAAAATCAAAAAAATTTGGATGTGACTCCAAAGCTTTTTAAAAATATATTTTTAGAAGTCTGAAGTGCTCTCGCTACTCCCGACCTGTTGAAGGCCTGGCCGTTGCTGCCGATGACGGGCGTCATCTTGAGGTCCTTCATGGAGACGGCCTGGCCGGGCGCCTTGGCGCTGCACATGAGGGCCGTGTGCTTGTGCAGCAGCGACACCTTCTGGCGGCCGCGTCGCCACAGCAGCAGGAACATGACGCCGCCCACCACCACGGACAGCACAAGCGCGCCGAAGATGAGCCCTAGGTACTGCGTCTGGTCCGAGGTCGCCGTCGTGGCTGCACTCACACACACACAGACACAGCGTCGTTAGCGCGCGCCGAGCGCCTGCGGGTGCCGGGGTAGGCCAGCCCGCACCGCACGCCTGCATGCAGAGGCCGTTGGCTGCCTACCCGCCAGGCGCCTCGGCTGCAGTACTCACCGGGGGTGACCTCGGCCTTGGCGTGCGGCCCCTGCGGACCCTGCGTCGTGGTGGCCGAGGCCGCGTCGCCGCCGGCGCCCGGACGCAGCATCTTCTCCAGGGACTCGTCCGTCAGGTTGGCCTGCAGCGCCACTGCGGGGACAATATCGGAGAAGGCGTTCGTGAGAAACGGCCAACCGGCTGTGGGTGGCTACTGCCGGGCTACTGCCGGGCTACTGCCGGGCTACTGCCGGGCTACTGCCGGGCTACTGCCGGGCTACTGCCGGGCTACTGCCGACTCTTGAGTTTCGTTATTATTTGATTTCCCCCTCCCCCTGTCTGGTCTGTCGTTGGGCACAGGCAGCGGGGCAGCGCGGCAGCGGGGCTGTGAGAGGTGTCTGCCAACGAGGCGGACCGATCGGGCCGGGCCGGGCCGGACCAATAACACTCACTACCCACTGCCTCGAGTACACACACGCTTCGCATCTGCCCCTCCCCCTGGACATTCCCCCACCCACAAAAGATGAAGACACAGGGATTCGTCCCAATCAGACACACACAAACAAACAAAAAAATGGATACGACTAAAAGTTTTTGACCAAAATGAAAGAATTGTTTTGACCGAAGCTTTCGGCTTTACGTTGGCAATTCGATTTGATTTCATTTTTTTTTATCGGTTGGTTCTAGGCAGCGATGCTGGTGTGTTTTTTTTTTTTTTTTTTTTTTTTTTTAGTATTCGCGCTCGCCAATGGCACTCACATCCAGAATCCAACCCCGTATCGGATCGCAATGTGGGCCTGCTGCATACCGGCACCGGCGGCAACAGCAATGCGAATACGAACCGCGTGCACCGAGTGAAATGAAGAGATTGGAATCGCAGGTCGGGCGCGCGCGCACGCATCTCATCTCTGCCTGGCCTGACTGACGGCACGCACGCCAGGGAGGGGGCACGGTATCTCTATCGCTCCACCGGCGCAATCCGAGGATGCGTGCTCTCTCTCGCTCACGGCCACCAAATTAGACGGACTGTTCCGGCGGCGAGCGACACGCCCGGGACAAACGAGGGAGGGAGAGTGAGATGAGCGATAAGAAAGTTATCGGTGGTGAGAGAGAAGGCGAGGGAGAGCGAGAGAAAAGGAGCGACGTGGTGTGTGAGGTTCGACGGGAACACGGCAGTATCGCCCGTCCTCTGTCAGAGAAAGACACAGAGAGCGAGCGAGACCGAGTAGAAAGAGGGAGGGAAAGGGGAATAAAGAGAGAGAGAGAGAGAGAGAGAGAGAGAGAGAGAGAGAGAGAGAGAGAGAGAGAGAGAGAGAGAGAGAGAGAGAGAGAGAGAGAGAGAGAGAGAGAGAGAGAGACAAAGGGAGAGAGAAGACGATGGAGCACGCCACCAATGCCGGGGGGCTGAAGGGCAAAGGAATGCAGGTAGCAGCGCAAAGCAGGTGAGTAATGTGGCGATTAATCGTTGGCCCTTTACTGTCCCTTGTACCAGCACGCCGGACCGGAACGCTCTACGACGTGGCACGGCAGGCCACGGTCCTGAGCGGCCGCTCCGTACCCTGCGGCCGTGGCCGAGGCCGTGGCCGGGGCTCTACCCCTCCCACCGCAACAAGCCCCTCTAGCCTTGCAGGGGTAGGTCGTGTGCAGCGGGGCCTGACGCCGGCGGGAGCGAGACAGAGAGAGGGGCAGCCGCAGCGAGCGAGAGAGAGAGAAAGAGAGAGAGAGAGAGAGAGAGAGAGAGAGAGAGAGAGAGAGAGAGAGAGAGAGAGAGAGAGAGAGAGAGAGAGAGAGAGAGAGAGAGAGAGAGAGAGAGAGAGAGAGAGAGAGAGAGAGAGAGAGAGAGAGAGAGAGAGAGAGAGAGAGAGAGAGAGAGAGAGAGAGAGAGAGAGAGAGAGAGAGAGAGAGAGAGAGAGAGAGAGAGAGAGAGAGAGAAAGAGAGGTGGGTGGCTATGGGACGCACGCAGGACTAACTTCCTGTCACTTTTGTCATCCAGGCAGAGGCCTAGCAGATCCTTCTGAAAGCCCCCCCCCCCCCCCCCCCCCCCCTCTCTCTCTGTCTCTCTCCCTCTCGCCGGGTAGGCCTCACCGTTTTAGGCCAGGGCAGCAGCAGCAGCAGCGCATTGGTCGGGCCGGCGCCGCACCTCCGGCGGCGCCGCTACCCCCGCAGCTACCACTGCCGCCGCCGCCGCCGCCGCCGCCGCAAAGGATTATAATATGAAGGAATGCTATACGCCCCGGCCGGGCTGCGGGGTGCTGGAGCCGCTGGAGCCGCTGGAGCCGGAGGAGTGTCGCACGGCACCGCGATATTAATACCCGTTATAAATTATATGCCCCCTCCAGCAGTACCCCCCCCCCCCCCAACGCCCCCAGCGCCCCCAGCACCCCCTCCCCTACAACCACCTCCACCACCAGCACACCACTACCACCTCCACTGCAGCTCCGAACAACTCTAGAAACAAAGCCACGTATCTGCTATTGGCACCGGGCAGGATTTACGCTGGTTTGTGAAAAGCCCGCCACGTGCAATCGTGTTGCTCTACTGGTGCGCTCATTAGCAGACGGAATTAAGGCGGGGACCGCACACACACACACACACACACTCACACACACAGCGCTGTGCCCGTAATAATGGCTGCTCGCGCCTACGTACGCGGGCGCGCACTCACACATACGTACACTGCCGTATCCATTATAATAATTATTATTATTATCATCATCATCTGTTTAAAAAAATTTATATGCTATGAGAAATTTTTCAGTAATGGAGATGTGGGTGTTGTACTATCGGACATGAAAGCCCGAGCCCGAGCTTCGATAGCCGTCCGTAGGTTGTGGGAAATGATGGAAACAATAAGAGAGTAACAGTGACAACGGAGGGCAGGAGAAACAAATCTCTAAGTTTTTTCTCGTTTTGTTTTCGTGGTTTTCTTTTTGTAAAGGAAAGCTTAATTAGCTTGGAGGCCCGGGGCGGGCCCGCCTCTTATGGCTAGCGTCTGTGCAAAGTGACCAGTCCACCCGACAGCGAGAGCGCAAAGAAAAGGAATAAAAAGAAGAAGAAGACCGCGGAGAGTGGAGTGGGGCAAAACGAGGGTGAGAGAGAGACAGTGGGAGGGGGGGTGCAGCAGAGTGAAAAGAGCTTTCAAAAACACTCACGGGAAACAAATGAAGGGAGAACTAACTACCATCATCCCACGGCTGCCCAGACGCCTTGCCTTCCCTCTCCACAAAGCGGAGGCAGCCGGCCTGCTAGCGTGTCTTTTCGTTCTTCAACCCTCTTTACTGCTGTCCGCCTCTCTCTCTCTCTCTCTCTCTCTCTCTCTCTCTCTCTCTCTCTCTCTCTCTCTCTCTCTCTCTCTCTCTCTCTCCCTCCCTCCCTCGCTCACTTCACAAATGAACGCCGCAGGTACGAGTACTTTGCGCTGTGTTTGCCTTGGCGCGGACCACGTGGTTAATCAGGTCGTTAAATTCATGCCGGCCTCATCCTCCTCCTCCACTTCTCCTCTCCTTCCATTCCTTATTTTTATTCCCGCTGCCCCGTCCCGCCCCGTTCCGTCGCCCGCTCGCTTCCCGCAATATTAAACACCCGCCGGCGCCACCATGACATCCCTGGTGTTCGCGGCGGCGTCTTCCCTTCCAATGCGTCAAAAATTATTATTCGGCCGCGGGAAGTCGTTCGTATCGGACATTCTTCTTCGCTTCCTGCTGCTTCCTGCTGCTTCCAGCTGCTTCCAGCTGCTTCTAGGTGCTGCCGCCGCTGCTACTACCGCCACCACCGCCGCCGCCACAGCGCTGTCTGCTGTGTTGTTCTGCCGATACCGACTGTTCTCGTTATTGGCAGTGCTTCGAGTCATCGTCGTCGTCGCATCGAGCGGAAAGCTGAGACTGCGTAGGGACAGATACTCTAAGACCCCCCCCCCCTCCTCCCGCAAGCAATTGGCCCGAGTTCGAACAGCTGTGCCCGGTCATAGCTGCCGCTACCGCCGCTACCGCCGCTGCCGCTACTGCCGCTACCGCCGCTGCCGCTACCGCCGCTGCCGCTACCGCCGCTGCCGCTACTGCCGCTGCCGCCGCTGCCGCTCCGCCAGCGCCGCTAACCAGCTCCCGGAGGAGCGCTATCCTTATTAGTGCCAGACCTTTGGGCCGCTGTGAGCCGCCGCCGAGCTCCGGGGAGAGAGTAGGGGGAGGGGGAGGAGGGGGCAGGGGGAGAGGGAGGGGGCAGGGGGGGGGGGGGTCAAGAAGGAGAACGTGGTCGGGCCCTCTAGGGAGATGATTGGGGCACAGAGCGGTAAGGTGCGGCGGTGGTTGTGAGGGGGAGAGGGTCACGCGCACACACACACACACACACACACACACACACACCATCCATCCATCCATCCTCCGCTTCACAACTACTGCCCTCCTCTCCGCTTCCATTCCACATAAGCAGAAAGGCAAAGAGGTCGGTTCGTCGTGCCACAGTCGGGGGGCTTGCTGCTTCCACGTCTAAAATTCCTGCCAACCAAACTGGCGACACAGAACCAAGAAAGGGGCTGCTACTGTACCTCAGAAAAAAAAAATTATAACCAAAGAAAAATCGGGAAGAAGAAAAGGCCCAGAAGGAGTTAGAAAATCGATCAGAATAAAATTCGTTAGAAAGTGATTTTTTTTATAAATCAAATTTTGCTTTTCAATCGTGGTACGCTTGTACCACGAGAGTGGGCCCGTGCTGTCAGGGTGGGCCAGCCCGCGCAGTTACCGGCTGCCTACCCCCCGGGCGCTATGCCCACTCCGTCATACGTGGTCACGGACGTTTTTCGCGCCGTGACAGGCCTCGTGACGTCACGACGACACCGCGATGCGACGCGCAGAATAATTCAATCTCCCCACGTCGTTGTGAGAGTCAGCATAGTCGTCGTTGTCGACGCGTCGCGGTGAGAGAGAGAGAGAGAGAGAGAGAGAGAGAGAGAGAGAGAGAGAGAGAGAGAGAGAGAGAGAGAGAGAGAGAGAGAGAGAGAGAGAGAGAGAGAGAGAGAGAGAGAAAGAGAGAGCGCCATGTGAGTGCAGAGGAAGGGAGAGAGAGAGCCTTGAAGTCGATTCCCCCACGGAGAGGGGAAGGAGCGACGATGAGTAATGTCTGGATGGGATCGGAGATGGAGATAGCGGGCGGCGCCACGCGGGCTGGCAGGGCGGAACATGCGGCCCGCTCTCTCCGTCTCTCTCTCTCTCTCTCTCTCTCTCTCTCTCCCTCCATCACACTCACTGGCCCATTCACGGCTTTGATTCCCGCACTTTGCGGTGGCGCCGAGAGGGCATGTCATCGCCCTTACGGCGTGTCAGGCATAGAAGACTACCTCATACCCCGCCAAACGAAACGGATCACTTCGAACCGAAACGTTTAGAAATAAGTTCTTTTGCTGTTTTTTTTTTTTTTTTTTTTTGGGGGGGGGGGGGGGGGGTTAGATTTTGTGGAGTCGGCAGGTACCTACCCGACTCGAACGCCACCTCGCTGATGAGGATCCAGGTGGACGCGAACTCGAGCTCGACGCGGACGTGCCGGGCCACTCTGCCGCCCAGGGGCACGACCAGGTCCCGGGCCTCCTCTGTGCCGGGGGTCATGACCACGGGGGCGGGGGCGGCAGTGGTTTCATTTCCGGCAGCGCCCTTCGCTGGGGCCTCGGACTGCCGGGGCAGGGACCTGGGCGTCGGCCCCTCGCCGGGTGCGGCAGCGGCGGCAGCGGCGGCAGCGGCGGCAGCGGCGGCGGTAGACATGGAGGCGGCGGCGGTCGGCGCGGAGGTGGCCGCCGCCGTGGGCACCACCAAGTACTTGGTCCGCTGCAGCCAGCGCCGCCCGTCCACGCTGAAGGACACGGCCACGCTCTTGGGCACCTGCAGGACGAGAACCCATTCAGAGCACCGTGGTGTGATTGCTTCCGTTAGCGAGACACACACTGCGACGCTCACCCTGACGCCCTGGCTGACGCGGTTGTTGACGTGGATCCGGACGCCGTGGAACTCCCGCGGCCCGCCGAACAGGAAGGCGATCTCCAGGGGCCGGCCGTCCACGGGGCGCCAGCCCACCCACCGCCGCTCTGCGGGCAGAGAGCCAGAAGGTGACGCGGGCCCGTATGCCGAGGTAGGGCAGTGCGATTATCGATTAATCGAAACTCCAAACCGATTATGTAAGTAATCGGCGATGATAGTTTCAGACAGTTGATTTCGAATGGCAATCAATTACCGAATTCCAATATTGATAACGATCGATGAACGAGCATAACAGGAATTACACCCCATCGGAAATCGTTCCCTCTCCCTCTCTAGTGACTAATATACTAATTTTTCCTTCGAAAGACGCCAAAATGCAGGAGCACATCTTCAGTTTTTAAATTAAATAATCGCGTTAAAACTGCATATATTTTCAACGTTATCACTCTAGCGATGGGCCCGGTTCGATTAATCGGTTAATTTCGATTAATCGGGGTGATTTTTGATGCCGAGGCCGGCCGAGGCCGTACCGGTGCCGTCCGCCCCGGGGCTGCCCAGGAAGTGGTCCGGGCCGCGCAGGCCGTCCACCAGCTGCCCCAGGTCGCCGTCGTAGCTCCGGTCCACCATCCCCGGCGGCGGCGCCGTGTAGCGGACGACGTTCTCTGCAACACAAAAAGAGAAAGATATATTAATAAAAACCAGATACGTTAAAACTGGAAGATTTGATGATTCGCATAAGCACGAGTTAGGGACCCCTCTCATAATACATTGTCTCACTGTATTTCGGTCATTCCTTTCCTTCCATCTTTTCGTGCATACGTCACGCGCCGTGGAGGAAAATAAAATTATGACTGCCTTAAAATCAAAGAATATTTTGCTCACACTCATCTGCTGGACGCTCTTCTCTTTCCGGAAACAATCTCGCCTTCCGGGGCTCGGAAATAATCAATTTAATCGTCTCGACAGGGCGCCGCTCCGTCTGAAGAGGTGAGACTCTTTTCCGATCCGTTGAGGTCCCTGCCGCGGCCATGGGCCCTGCCCCGCCTGCCCCGCCTGCCCCGCCTGCCCCGCCTCTGCGCCGCGGATTTCAATCGCCTTTGCGCGTCCAGCTCGCTTCACCCCCTGTCCTTGTTCTTATCAGGAACCAAACAGTAAAGGAGATGGCGAGGGTCCAATAGGCTTTCTCTTTATTTAAGGAGAAAAGGGGGGCAGCGGGCGGTGCGGCAGTATCAAAGAAAAGGTGGAAGGGGGGGGGGGGGAGTCGTATACAATTGTTTTACAGTAAACCCCCGCCCCCTCCCGCTGCCCCCCTCGGTCCTGGACAAACAGAAGGTCCCCGCTTGTGGCAGGGCGCGGGGTTTTCCGGATAGGAACGGGAGAGCGATTCTCACCCCCCTCTGCCTGCCTGCCCCTTTTTCTGATATGCACGCGTTGGCTCACTCAGCCAACCTTCCTCCCCCCCCCCCCCTCACTTCCCCATTTCCCTGCCTGACGCGACAAATGCACACTCAATACTGACGAGCCGCTGCTGCCGCTGCTGCCACCGCCGCCGCTGCTGCTGCCACCGCTGCCGCTGCTGCTGCCGCTCGGTCGTTTCACAGAGAACAGCTCTGGGCCAAAATAGCCGGGGCTCCGGGGGAGCCCCCCCCAAGTCAGCATTAATTCAATGCCGAGCGCGCAGGATTAGCACAAGTATTGTTCCCGCCATGATGAAGTATAGTTCGCCCCCCCCCCCCCAGTCCCTCTGTCTGTCTGTCTGTCTCTCTCTCTCTGTCTCTCTCGCACCCCGTCAGCCCCGCATTACTATTGGCTCCCAGCGTCAGCAGTGGCTAATGGCTTCTTCCCGCAGCACTGCTCCCACTCTCGAAAAAAAAAAAAGAAAAGAAACGAGAGATTCCGCGACGAGTAATTATTGTTTTCTGTTCGCAACCAACTTGGCGCGCCCGCTAGTTGACTCATTTCCGGCCAGCACTGAGAGGAATTCTACAGACACTGTGAAAAACAAATATATATTTTTTCGTACAGTGTGAACGAAATGTTCAAGAGAAAAGGGGGAGGGGGGTTCATCAGTTCCAAGCATGAGTTTCCCCACTCCAGCAGGTCCTGTTCCATGAGGCAACACGCGAGTGGTGCAAGCAGTGCAGAGGAGGCGCTCACAGGCAGACCTCTCTCTCTCTCTCTCTCTCTCTCTCTCTCTCTCTCTCTCTCTCTCTCTCTCTCTCTCTCTCTCTCTCTCTCTCTCTCTCTCTCTCTCTCTTTCTCTCTCCTCTGCACTCAGACTTAATGAGTTGAAAATAACCCCTCCGCGCTCTGGCGGCAGGCATTGCAGGAGCGGGAGAGACAGAACAGAGAGAATAAAACGAGACACCACCTGCAGCTGTGTGCCGCGCGCCGAGAGTTGGTTAACCTTTTCCAGCTGATGAGTCGACGGCGGCGTGCTCAACCACCCCCTCTCTCTCTCTCTCTCTCTCTCTCTCTCTCTCTCTCTCTCTCTCTCTCTCTCTCTCTCTCTCTCTCTCTCTCTCTCTCTCTCTCTCTCTCTCTCTCTCTCTCTCTCTCTCTCTCTCTCTCTCTCTCTCTCTCTCTCTCTCTCTCTCTCTCTCTCTCTCTCTCTCTCTCGCTCTGACCTAGCGCTATCTCTGCGTGAAACAAAACAATAAAACTGCAGTCTGGGACTGGGAGGTGAGAGGCCTGCTGATGACGTCACTCAGCCAAATGCGCATTTCTAAATCCGAGTCGCTCTTTCTCTCCCTCCCACCCCCCAATCCCCTTTCCACTTGCTGCCTGCGGCTGCTCTCCGTGAAAAGCAAGCAGCTGCTGTTGCAGCAGTAGCAGCAGTAGCAGCATATACAGCGCGGAGTGGAGCGGAGCAGGTCTAGAAAATACATGCAAAACTGGGAGTGCGGCGGCGGCGGTGCAGGTCAGCGGCTGTACACGAGTGCGCACACAGTAAGAGAAGCCGCGCGAACCCGGAGGTGGGGGCGGGGGCAGGTCACGGGGGCAGCGCCCGCCCCCAGCCCGCCCCCGGCCACCCAAACAGGGCGGCACGCAGTCTAGGGGCCGCAGCAGACACCGCGCCGCATGCTACGCGAATACTTTGGGCCTGGAATCGCTCCCGGTGCGGGTACGGGCCTATGGAATAGAAAAAAAAAGAAAAAAACGAAAAAAATTGATCCTCTGGCACCGCGGCGGGCCGCTGCGGGCCGCCACAACAACGCGCTCCCAGCCGCTCGTTTTCCCTGCGCAGAAGTCCCCTGTAGCCGTCCGTGATCAGCTGCGGCGGTGGTGGTGGCTGTGGCGCCCGCGGCGGCAGCAGCAGCAGCAGCAGCAGCGCTTCCACTGCGTATAAGCAAGGCCGCGCCGAGCCGAGCAGAGCCCCCCTCCACTCTGTTCCCGGTACAACCCCGTGTCGGTTCCCGAGGTACAGGCCGCACACGGCCCACAACAAGCCCTCCCCGCCGGGGGCAGCCGAGCGGACCGGAACCACCCTTCCTACCCCTCTGCCGCTCACTCTCACTCTCTCTCTCTCTCTCTCTCTTTCCCTCTCTCCCCTGCAGGGGGGCCCTATACTGCCATCCCTCTCGCTCGCATTGTGGCCGGCAGACAGGCCGTGCAAATCGATTGCCATATTGGACCGTATCAAAGCGATCGTGGACCCGCTCGACTGGACCGTGGTTCCTCTGTGCCCCCCCCCCCCCCCCCCATCTCTCTCTCTCTCTCTCTCTCTCTCTCTCTCTCTCTCTCTCTCTCTCTCTCTCTCTCTCTCTCTCTCTGCCCTGCTCTCGCAACTCGTCCCCGCTTGTGCTCGCTGTGACGACAGCAAAACTAGTAGGCACACACAACCAGACTGCTGTTTTTCGGTTTGGCGGTCAGCTGGTCCGCCCACCAGAGCTCGCTGTATCTTCCCCTCCCCTGCCGTTAGGCTGGCTACAGACCGGCAGCCGCTTCCCGACTTGTGCCCCGCTGATACTTACGCTCCCAGGGACATCCGTAGAGCTCCACGCGCATGCAGACGGTGCGCGGGTACTCGCTGTACGGGATGAAGCGCACCCTGGTGGCGACGAACGGCAGCGCCAGCTTCTGCAGCGCCACCAGGTACGTGTTGCTGTTGCCCGTCAGCACCTGCGGACACAGACAGAATAAAACGTCATTTTGCGTAGTTGTCGGAGTACACCGCTAAATATCGTCTTTCGTTAGGAAAGTTTCTTTTTTTTTAAATAGTTTCTCAATTTTAAATGGACGGTCCAGGGTCCAAAAACGCGGAAGCTGTTTCGAGCATCATCCTAGTACTGCCCCCAGGGCAGCTCCGGGCAGCGATAACAGAAACCGGGGCACAGCATCGAAAAACAAGACAGAACAAAAACCGGAGGACACATGACGAGGTTCCCACACCACACCTCTGTACACACGGCCAAGGCCTTGGCAAGGCCCGCGAGGCGTGGGCTGGGGTGGGGAGAACGACGTTGATAAAGGATTGACACAAAACCGTCCATCACGGAGGCCGCCCTGGGCCTGCGGCAGCCTGCGGGCCGTGGGGGTCTTGTCTTGACGACAACAACGTCGTCCCCCGGGCGGGGCTCGCCACGGCCCCGGCCGCCACCGGCAGATTACTGCCATAAAGTTGGACCCGCCTCCCGTGCCTCCGGTGCCTACGGTGCCTACGGTGCCTACGGTGCCTCCGGTGCCTCCGGTGCCTCCGGTGCCTCCGGTGCCTCCGGTGCCTCCGGTGCCTCCGGTGCCTCCCGCCTCACCCCATGAAGACGGCCTTCGTCATCTCAGCCCGGATGAAAGATTAACACGCCACCATTAAATCACAGCTCGACGAGGACCGTGGTTGTGGACAGTGGCGGTTTAACTGCTCCATCACAGGGGGGGGGGGCGATCCTGAAAATTTTCAGGTGTTTGCCCTACCTTTTAGGCGGAGCGCCGGCTGGCTGCTGATCTCACAGGGGGGGGTGATCGCCCCCCCCCGCCCCCCCTTAAACCGCCACTGGGTGTGGAGGGGTCTGTCCGAGGCCCAACAATTACGATGCACAATCGAAATAGCTCTTGAAATAAAATTGATTTTGAAGCAGTCACTTTGGCTTTTTTACAAGCGTTAGGTTAGGTTAGGTTTCTAAGGTTAAGATGAAAAGTTTACGTTAGGCTGCTAGGTTAAGATGAAGAGGTAAGGTTAGTTTGCTGAGGTGACGATGAAAAGGTTAGGTTATTTTTCCCCCTGGTACACTGTTTTTTTCCCGGATTTTTTTCCCACCCCGGGACTTAAATGATTTTCCGGAGTCTTTTTCTCTGTATTTTTCTTGTTTTCTCTGATGGTGGTGCACATTGATTAGAGGACCCCCCCGAGGGGAGTGGACGTCTGCGGCTCCGGCAGTATCGACACAGCCGGCTGGAATAACCAGCGCTGCCGCCCTTTGCAAACACCGGGAAACAAAGCCGGCGGCGCGGCCATCAGGGACCGCAGCGCCAGTGCTGCCACCCCCAGGGCCGCCAGCCCAGGCGCCCGCTGCGCCCGCGCAGACTTACTACTACTTCACGATTGATTTGTTTGCCGTTGGTATGCCTGGGAGAATTCGAGTTGGGCCGGCGGCGGCAGCGGCGCAGGACGCACGGGCGGAAACAATGACGGCCCCGCATCAGGGTGGCCAACCCCCGCCGCTACCACAACAACTTGTCGAGGGTCCGGGTGCCGTGGCCGCCGTGGCCCGGTCAGCCCGCCCTGCTCCGCGCCTCCCGGACCCAGTTCGGGCGGGAACCTCAAATGAAATTGCATTCCAATTGTTTGGTTTTGTTTGACATTTGTCCCAGTTGGCCCCCGTCCGTCGGGTCGAGTCGGCGGTCGTGGCGTGTGGCGTCCGGCGTGGCAGTGGCGGGCTCTGGCCGCAGCAGCGGGGGGTCCTGGAGGGGGGGGGGGGGGGGATTAGCGAACCGGGCCCCGGTCTGTGTGTCAACCAAGTTCACTGTCCGCGCAGGAGGGGAAACTTTCAGCAGCGCCGGCCGCTGCTTCCACCCTCTCCTCTACCTCTCGCTCATCAAATGCAAGCAGCCTCCCTCCCCCCCCTCTCTCTCTCTATCTCTCTCTCTCCCTTACTCTCTCTCGCTCTCTCTCTCTCTCTCTCTCTCTCTCTCTCTCTCTCTCTCTCTCTCTCTCTCTCTCTCTCTCTCCCTTACTCTCTCTCTCTCTCTCTCTCTCTCTCTCTCTCTCTCTCTCTCTCTCTCTCTCTCTCTCTCTCTCTCTCTCTCTCTCTCTCTCTCTCTCTTTCTCTCTCTCGCTCTCTCTCTCTCTTACCCACGCCCCCTCTCTCTCTCTCTCTCTCTCTCTTACCACCACACTCCTCTGGCTAAGTTCAAGGTCTGGTGAAAAATTCATCAGTCCGCCGTGCCGTCTCTGCGCTTGCCGTACCACAGCGCGCTGTGTTGGCCCGCCTGCGTCTCTCACTGCGCCAACGCGGCACCCATTGTGGCCAACCCCCTCCCCCCCCCCCCCACGCACCAGCCGCACCCGCTCCCCGTTCTCAATGTCCAATTGCCGGCAATGTGGCCGTATTAAATTTTGTAACACCGGCGCTGCGCCCCCCCCCCCCCCTCTCTCTACCCTGCAGAGGTCGGCGTAGGCTGCTGCGCGATCCAGGACGAGGGACCGTCAAATTCTCTGTCTCTGTGGGTTACATTTCTATTGTCTGCGGACGATTGAGAGCAAGAGAGAGAGAGAGAGAGAGAGAGAGAGAGAGAGAGAGAGAGAGAGAGAGAGAGAGAGAGAGAGAGAGAGAGAGAGAGAGAGAGAGAGAGAGAGAGAGAGAGAGAGGGGGGGGGTACAGAGCCGAGGACGACGGAGACAGGCCACGGCCCGACTGCGGGTCCTATGGCTGCCCTGGCTCCGGCCCGCGCTCCCGCATTCATATATCCCGCGTCGGCAAATTTGGGTATGAAAAATATATCAGCATCATTCTCCAGTTCGCTCTCTCTCTCTCTCTCTCTCTCTCTCTCTCTCTCTCTCTCTCTCTCTCTCTCTCTCTCTCTCTCTCTCTCTCTCTCTCTCTCTCTCTCTCTCTCTCTCTCTCTCTCTCTCTCTCTCTCTCTCCTCCTCCCGCTCAAATCCCTGTCGCCCCGGTCGCGTGTCCTTGGTCCTTCGTAGAGAAACATTGAAAAAAGAAAGAGAGGAAAAAAGGGGGTCACGGAATAATTCGTGACGAGTTTGTTTTTCTTCTGACGGTCCGGGGAGACACGCGCCGGGCGTGGCGTGGCTAAGTCTGAGCCCGAGATGAAATCAGGCCGGTTATCGAGTCGGGGTCAAACTCGTGGCGTCCATTTTTAATTCCACCCCCGCCCCCTTCTTTTTTCGCCGTTCCTTCCCCCGTCTCATCCTTGTCAAACCTGAAACCTCTGCTACTCCTCTGCTACTGCACTCCATCTTTAAGAACTCTGCGCGCTAACTCTTGAAACCTTGTCTGTCCCCCAGCCAGACCCCGCTCTCAGGCCCACGCCCCGCCCGAGTCCACCCCTGCGCCCCGCACCCCGCCCCCGTGCCGCCCCCGTGCCGCCCCCGTGCCGCCCCCGTGCCACCCCCACGACGACCGGCCCAGGGCCCTTCGTACCGAGAGTGGACTCTCTCACTCACTCTCTCCCTCTCTGGCAGGGCTCTCAAATGAAATGACTATCAGGAAATGGACTTTCTACTTGATTGGAAACTACCGGAAACGGACTGAGGATACGGCCTGGTGTGTGGAAGGGGGAGGGGGGGGGGGCACCTGTGAGCGCTGACCAGCGAACCCCGCAGCAGCAGCAGCAGCAGCAGCAGCAGAAGAAGCATCTCACCAGATGGAAACACGGTAAAAATAAAATGAAAGTGAGCGTCAGTGTCTGTCGACCCCTCTCCAACTAACCACGGCCGCGCTAACCAGGCACGCACTCCGTTCGGTAGACGTGTAGGGTGTGTACATTAGCGGGCGTGGAGGAGCTGGGGCGTCCCGGAGCCCCCGCAGCCCCCGCAGCCCCCGCAGCCCCCGCAGCCCCCGCAGCCCCCGCAGCCCCGGAGTCATTAGTATTCATTGCCCCGGTGCATGATGAATACCTGCGTGCAAAATGGAGGGGTAGGCGGCGCAGCGGCGCAGCTCGGCAAGGCCGGGGCGTTTTCGCGGTGCAAATCCGAATCCACGACGCGCGTAGTGGGAGACAGAGAGAGGGAGAGAGAGAAGCCGGAAGCCGGAAGGAGCGAAAGAGAAGGAGACAGGGTGAGGCGAGGCGCGTAGAGCGACGACGGAGCGTCTGTTTACACTTGGGAACAGATAAGAGAGCTTATATAGTGTGCTATCCCGTGCTAATGCTGTGCCAGCCGCCGCCAGGAGCCCTGTGGAGAGACCTGTGGAGAGACCTGTGGAGAGGCCTCCGGGGAGGGGAGCTCTGCTGACAGTCCTGCGGTGAGTCAAGCGGAGAGTTCTGTAGAGAGGCCTGTGGAGAACCCTACTGACAGTCCTCTGCCGAGAGCTCAGTAGAGAGGCCTGTATAGAGTTCTGATGACAGTCCCACGGAGAATTCCGTAGAGAGACCTGGCTGACAGCCCTGCGGGAGACAGTGCTGCAGAGAGCCCTGCGGGACACGGGACCTAGTCTGGTGAAAGCGAGTTGACGGAGCCAGAGACGGTATGAAAGGGGGCTCGGCCGAGGCCTTATACCCCCTCTACAGGCCGCCCCCTAAAGAGAAGAACATCACAGATCTCCCAGCTCTGTCCAAACCACACAGCTCCGCCGCTCTGTCCCGCCCCCTCCTCGCCTCCGCGCCCCTCCGTACTCTCGAGTCGTCGTTGACGTGATCCCCGCCGTGCCCAGCCCAGCCCGGCTGCCAAAGCTAGTCCGTCCGTCCGATCCATCGATTTATTCAAATCACGGCGGCGAAAAAGTTGAACTTGAAAGGAGAGGGCTGTGACGGCCAGGATCGGTGACGACGGGGGGTCGCCGGAGGCCGCAGACGTGGCCGTGGCCGCCTAGATGACGGCCGAGGGCATGAGAGGAGTGCCGAGGGGGTCCAAAGTGAGAGCAAGAAGAGGACAGCCGACCCCAAACAGCCGATCGGTGCCGATAAAGTGTACCAGTGATAACCAGCCAGAATATTGAATCGGCCATCATAGCCCACTTTTTGAATTTACACACGATTGAGTGGCATAAAAGGCGTTCGCAACGCACCCGAAAAATTGGCGTCGAAATGGAAAATCTCAAGATCGTTTGAAGAAAAAAACTACTGTATAAATGTCTCAATAGCAGATTAAAAAAAAAAAAAAAAAACACAAAACAACCAAAAACCAATCGACTTGGTTAGAAGCTCAAGGGTTTCTATCCAATCGCCAACTGCAGTCTCACGGGGACCAGATCTGCGCTTGTGTGTTGTAGGGAGGGAAAGAAGGAGGAGAGAGCGAGAGAGAGAGAGAGAGAGAGAGAGAGAGAGAGAGAGAGAGAGAGAGAGAGAGAGAGAGAGAGAGAGAGAGAGGTAGAGACCGTTTCCACCGTTATTAAAAGGAGAAAAAAACACCACATAGATGTTTATCGACAATCTCCTGTAGGAACGGTAACCAGGTACACACAAGGCCCCCGCAGCACAGCAGATTCCAACCCGTCCTCCGCTTCGCCCCCCTGGACTCTAAGGGTGGGGCCCCGGCTCGGGTTGGCCTTGTGTGTGTGTGTGTGTGTGTGTGTGCGGGTGGGGGTGTGTGCGTGAGTGCGAGTGTGTGTGTGCGAGTGTGTGTGTGTGCGTGAGTGCTTTCACCAAAGGGGCGGCCAATCCAACAGAGCGCCGCATAGTCAAGAGGCTCAGGGACAAGCAGCTGTTTGTTTTCGGGGAAATTAAAGCGGGGCTGAGGGGGAGGGGGGGGGGGGGGGGGCGATCGACGGCCGAACTGGTCCCGATTTCTTTCAGACCGCTGAAGTCCCCGGCCACAGTCCTCGCGCCCGCGACTCCGGCCCCTGCAGTCGGCGGGGTAGGCAGCACGCAGCACCAACGAGCAGCTCCGCTCTGCCTACCTGCCGGGGGCTCGCGGACTCACCTTGTAGCCGCTGTGGTCGCGGTACGGCACCCAGCGGTTGAGGGCCGGCCGCCAGTACTCCAGCAGGAACTGCTCGGCGTACTCCTGGCCCTGGCCGTTGCCGAAGCGGCCCTGGGTCTCGGTGCGGGTGATGAGGTGCTCCCCCTGCAGGTCCACCTCCAGGTACTCGCGGACCTCGCTCGAGATCTGCGCCTTGGGGCACCACGCGCCGCCGTTCATCTCCTGCCGGATCCTGAACAGACAGAAAAAACAAAAATTATATTAGGTTTTTTTTTTTCAAGCTTTTTTTTTCAGCGATAGTGCTGAGTCGCATGTTTGTAAACTCAATTAAAACTTCCAATAAGTTAGTACATAAAAAAAGCAGCCCTTCCTTGCGACCGAGTTATTTATTTAAGACGGTATCAGGAGGGATCGAGGACTTGTCCCCTTGTCCCCTCTAGGTGCCCCGGTGCCCCCGCGCTAGACTGCGGAATCCCTTTAGCTGTGAAATTGGAAAGTGAGGTAAGTTCATTCTCCACTCCAGGAGCAAAAATTAAGGGGAGCGGCGGGAGCATCTTATTTTGATCCATTCGGCTGGAAACTTAATAATGGCAATTAGTCCTTAGGAGAAGACCGGAGGGAGCGAGAGAGACAGAGAGAGAGGAGGTGAGGGCGGGGCGGGGATGGGAGGGGGGGGGGTTGCTTTGGAAGTACTTTATATCCACCTCTACGCGCACGGGCCTTATGAGGTAGGAATGCCGTCGAAGCTGTGCTGGTCCTCTGTAGTAATTTCTAGATGACTCCCGACCCCGTATAAAAGAAAGAAAAGCAACGTTCGCCCATCATGGAATTAACCCCCGCACATTTGTGTGACCTTCACCTCACCAAGATGGTCTATCTCTCTAATCCGCAACCACACCGCAAATCATCCTTTCGCCATTAATCAGCATTTCGCCAGCTGTTTTCAATCAGCGAAAGTGCCTTTTGACGAGAGAGAGAAGACGCCATTGGACGTGGAATCAGCCCTCTCGAAAACAAATCGAACCACCCTGCCTCGCCTTCTGTATCACCCTCTCCGTCTGTCTCTCCTCGCCATCACCCCCCCCCCCCTCTCTCTCTCTCTCTCTCTCTCTCTCTCTCTCTCTCTCTCTCTCTCTCTCTCTCTCTCTCTCTCTCTCTCTCTCTCTCTCTCTCTCTCTCTCTCTCTCTCTTCCTCTGCGCCACCGTCCTTGGGGAAATCGTGATGGGTCCAAAAGTCAACGCGGAGGAAAGAGAAAGGTTATTGGAGGGCCAGCGGCGCGCCTCACAGCACCGCCGCCGTATTCTCTCCCCCTTCACACACGCACACACACTCCACACACACGCACACACTCACACACGCACGTTCGCTCACATGTTGCTGCTGCAGACGATATCCCACAGGAAAGTCGACGCAAAATAATGGCATGCATCGTCCCCTCCGCAGTCCTGCTGCACCCCGTCTCATTGCTTTTCCAAGTCCCCCCTATGTCTCCCTCCTTCTCCTCCCCCTCCCCCTCCCTCCCTCTCTCCCCTCCCTCCCCCCTCCGATCCCTGGGCATTCCGTAAGTAACAACTGGTAATGGCGCCCCGCTGTCTGGCCCCGGCCCTCTTCCCCTTCCCCCGGCCGTTTGCCGTGCGATGGCGGCACAACGCAATCTCTCTAACAGGAAAATTGGGGAGGTCTCGGCGGCGGCGTGTCTGTCTGCCGGTCTGTCTGTGATACTCCCTCAGCCGTACATGTGCCTCCTCACCGCCATATGGAGGGAGTTGTCTCTTCTCGTGTGCTCTTTAAATAGAGAGGTGGTGAGGGGTTGCGGGTAAGGGAAGAGGGGGAGGGGGGAATCACGTGACGAAGACCCAAGGTGAAGACGACGGTCGTAGAGCCGCTTTGACCTTTTGTGTGGGCCGCACACCTTCAGGGGCCTCGCACACACGCGCACACGCACGCATGCGGACACACACGCAGCCCGAAGACCCTTTGGAAGGCTCCCTTCGGCCACTTTCTCTCCCCCAGTGACAATTACCTGCGAGTCACCTGGGGGCGCCAGTGGCTCAGCGCTAAGCCTCGCGTATTGGCTCTGTTTGGACAGCCAACGACCCTGACCCCACATCCACACACTGAGCCCTCTCTCTCTCTCTCTCTCTCTCTCTCTCTCTCTCTCTCTCTCTCTCTCTCTCTCTCTCTCTCTCTCTCTCTCTCTCTCTCTCTCTCTCTCTCTCTCTCCCTCCCTCCCTCCCACCCTCCCACCCTCTCTCTCCCCACCAGATGGTCCACCACGCTGGTCGTATATATGTATACTCTCAAAAAAATAAAATCGAGGAAGAAAATCGAGACGTCTGAGACAATTATTCGACCAAAAATAATAGGTTAATTTCAACGTCCTACTTAAGTTCATAAAGTACTTTTTGACCTTGGCTCGTGTCTGACGCCGTGATGGAGATACTCTCTGCTACGGTAACCCTCATGATACCCGCGTATTGTTTCCGCTGATGTTCTTCTTGACTCCTTCTCCATTTCCGGTTTGGACCTTCTCCGAAATACCCTATACGCCATCATCGCAGTTTCAGTGTTTTCGGACAGTGGCTCCGAGTGTAATTGTCCTGGCTGTTGTCGCGTGCGCTCGAGTGGTCCTCGGCTTCAGCCACGGCCCTTGACACACGGCTATTACTTTGTTCGGATTATCTACGACAACCTGCCGCGTGCGCCACGATTACACGAAGACAGAGACGCCGACAGCAGGGCGCAGTGAGATAGAGAGAGATAGAGCAGCCTCACCCCCTCTCGCTCTCACTCACTGCACAGTGCGCGCGCTGCTACGGCTGACGGATTATCGTGTGTTACCGCTCCATTCTCCCCGTTGTTCGTTCGTTAGTGTGTGTAAACAAGGCGTACGGCAGCGTGTGAATGGGAGGGGTGGGGGCTGCAGTGAAGGGGTGCGCGAGAGTGAAAGGTGCTCCTCCGAAAAGGGGGGGGGGGTGCAGGAAGAATCATCACCGTCGAGATCAGTACGCAGCAAAAATACGTATGCTTCAGAAAAGAGGGCAAAAATGAAACACATACGGAAAAAAATTAGCACTTGCAACTGATTTTTCAGTTGAGTTTCTCACAAACAGTAAAATTTTGTTAGGATAATCAAAATTTTGTTGTGGGAACTAAATTTTAGTTGCATACCAACGAAACGTTAGTTTCTCCAACAAAGAGATTCGTTACGGGCCCTCGACGAACTATTTTCTACTTTTTGCTCATTCGACGAACGTTGCGTTGGTGCAATTAAAATTTAGTTCCCCCAACAAAATTTTAGCTCACCGAAAAAAAAATGACTGCTTGTCTGAAAATGAACTTAAAAATTAGTTGCGTCAACTTATCTTTTTGTTTGGCACAGCTTAACGGATTACGTGAAAAGGAATTTTTAAACATGTGATGAAGATTGGGGGGGGGGGGGGGCGAGATGTCCGGGCGCGGTTAATTATTGCTGGTCAGTCGACATGTGTCGTGAGCAATAGGCCCGTGCGCTAACGGCCCGTAACGAAACTTTAACAAAGGTGCGCCCCACTGCAGTGCGAGGGGGATGTGGGGGAGAGAGAGAGAGAGAGGGAGGGAGAGGGAAGGGTCGGAGGAGTGAATGAGGCGAGTTATGCCCTTCCCCCGGGATGCGCCCCGCTGCGAGTTAGCTACTTGTGGAGGGGACTGGCGCACGCGCTGCTCACACGCACGCACGCACACGCACGGGCACGCACAACATACGGACCAACAACATCCCCAGGGCCCCAGACCGAAGACCGCGCGGCTCGGCGGCGGCTCAAGGAGGGAGAGCCCCACACGCGCACACGCCACCACCCGCCGCGGGCGAGCTCTGGACAAAACTTACAGCAGAACGAAAATGAATCGGATGAAACTTATTCGCGACCAGTTAATGGCACGACAAAAACTGTGAGCGACACTGCAGCGGTGTGCAGTTGCTGACGATACAAGCGCGCCTCCGGCCTCCGGCCTCTGACGGCGCAGGCATCCGGACCATCATCGGCACATCATCAGTTGTCGCGCATGTTTCGTTCCACAGTTTTCCGAAGGGATTACAACCGAAATGCAATGCATTCCGGATCGTACGGGAGGGAATGAATACATCACCGCACACTAATGATCAACAAAGCCCCCCCCCCCCGCGCTCCCCCCTCCCCACTTAATCTCTCTCATTTCCGCGGGGCTGTGACGTCATGGATAGAATTGGCAAACGCATGTGGGCCGCTGTGTCTGTGTGGTTGGGTGTGCGGCAGCTCGAATGAAAAGGAAAAAAGAAATACTGTCCGGAATATATGAAATAACTGGTTGAACTGTGCAGAAATAACCAGCAAGTCACTTTGTCGGTAAAGTCCACGGGGAGTTTTTTTTTTCTCTCTCTTTTTTCTTATAAGCCTTTGACGTTTCTCGTTATCGCCACCCTCTTGATCCAGTTTACAAGCTTTGTTACATTGTCGCGGGCAGAATAAACTTGCGCGCGATGCATGCTCTTGCTGGCCCTTTGCCTGTGCGACGTCTGCCCACTCCTCCCTTGCTTCTTCTCCTCCTCCTCCTCTTTCTTCTTCTTCCGTTCCCCCCTTTTGAAGGCCTTCACAGCACGCTCAGCGGCGTGGAAAAAGAGGGGATTTGCGTTAAGAAGCACAGCAACAGCAGCGCCTCTGCTCGCGACAGTCAGTTAGCAAAGGACGCAGCGTGGTCCCAGGACTAAGGACCGATAGGGCGAGAACGTCTTCTGTATCCTAAAGAGAGAGAGAGAGAGAGAGAGAGAGAGAGAGAGAGAGAGAGAGAGAGAGAGAGAGAAATGTGTTTCATATTTTCCTCCAATAAACCTAGACTTTCCCCGCTTCTGGAGATCTCTTCCAGAGCCCCTCCCTCGCTGCCCCTTACCCTTGCTGCCTTGAGCCCGGCTGGGCCGCGGCCCCTCCTGGGGTACTAAGCTGCTTCGGCTGCCCCAGAAAACTATATAACGACGGCTCGGACTGCGCCATGGAGCATACCGCCCCGTCAGGTGCCCGGGGGCCGCCGGGTGCCGCCGGGGGCGCATTGTCTTGGAAATGCCAGTGGGTCACCCTCTCACTCGCTCGGAGTGGTGTAGACAGAGACAGAGTGGGGGCAGCGGCAGCAGCGGCAGCAGCGGCAGCGGCGGCAGCGGCGGCAGCGGCGGCGCCGTTGTGTGCCGCGGAGAACGGAGCGGCAGAGGTAGGCAACGCCCGCCACGCGGGGCCGTGCGGCGCGTTGCCTACCCTCGCTCCCGCGGGCGCCACGCCACGGGGCCGTGAGCCAAATCCCCGCTCCGACACGAGGGGCAAGCAGCCGAACATCATCCCGGCCTGAATTACCTGAACGCATAAACACTCTGACACATCCTTGGCCTACAAAAGGGCGGGGACGTGGTCCCGGCCAACCGCGCTGGGGCTCGTACATATTTATGTAGAATACAAGATACAACCCCCCCCCCCCCTCCCCCCTCAACCTCCTTGCGTCGTGTTTACCCCCTTTGGTCGCCGCGTCTCGCCCCCTCCCCCCTCGTACATTACGGGCTTAAATCATATTCAAATTTCTTATTGCAGGCATGAGGGCGGGGGAGAGACTTATTTCATTACTGGCCGACAGAGAAAAGGGACGCGCGCGCGCGCGGAAAGAGGGAGGGAAAAAGAAAGAAGTTAATAATTGAATTGTGCAAGGAAAGCGCAAGCAAGGATGCGAGACAAGTGTATGGCCTTGACAGGACGGGGCATCGCCTGAGCCGTTTTGTGGTGGAAGGGCGCACAGAGAAATTCTCGTCCTCCCGTATACCCACGGAGAAAAACTTCGTCAGTGCCACAAACAGAATAGACCGAAAACGAAATATTTTTTGTTTTTAATTTCTATCGGGGGTGCGAATATGTTTGAACGATCGGGAAATCTGAACTCGTTTCTGTACCAATCACTAAAGATTCCGAAACCCGGCATTGCGCAGCCGCGGCCAAAATAATATAGAGCAATGCGGCCAGAGACTATGCAGCAGCACAATGTGTGTGTGTGGGGGGGGGGGGGGGGGGGGGCACGCGTCAGGCTACGCTCCGACATAAATCGTTTTGCCTTCAAAGGAATCCTTTATGCAGGGCGGTGGTGGTGCCGAGAGGGCGGTGCACGCGGGGGGCGCCGCGGGGACCGCGGGGGCTGCGGGGGCTGCGGGGGCTGCGGGGGCTCGGGGGCACGAAATAAAATCCATTCATCATTTAGAGCTGTGGCGCAGGCAGCACGCGTGCCGGACGGAGGCACCGGCTCGCGTACTACTGAGGGCAGAGCCGGCAGGGTCGGGCCAGCCGGGCAGAGCGCTAACCAGGTCAAGGGTTCCTCCGGCACACAGCAGACACGGCGCAGGCAGAGGCAGGCGGTGCAGTGCTGTGTTCACCGCGCGTGGGAGCGAACAAAAAAAAAAAAAAAAAAACAGGTCAGCTCCAGCGACAGGAATTCGCTATTTTTCATTTGGTGTTTTTCTCCTACTTTTTTTTTGAGATTTCTAAAGCTGCGGGCTGTTTCAACAACACTGTTTTTTTTTTCAGTGGACTAAAAACAACAGAATGAATTTTGGTCAGATTAAGTAATTACTCTCTTGGACACTGTTTCTCGAAAGTAAGTGCCGTTAAAACGTTTAAAAATAAAATCTGATTACCTGTAACAGCGCGGGAATCAGAGTTTGAAACCGTATCCGGGGTGATTTCCATTCCTCCGCGAGCTGTGTACCTCGGCAGCAGCCCGGAAGGACGCCTTTGTTTTTAAAAACCTGTACGGCGGCTGGGATTGTGTATGGGAGCGGCACCGCTAAAATATTCACAAAATGCACGGGCCAAATCCGATTTGGCGATCGGAAAAAGGAGGGAAAGGGGGGCGGGGAGGGGTCTGCGATGAAAATGGAACTCGGAGATAGAGAGAGGTTCGGAATGCGTATGGGGAATGACAGGAGAACCCTTTCAATGCGAGGCTGCGGGGAGAGAGAGGGGGGGGGGGAGTGTATGTGTACAAACCGACTCCGCAGCGCCGCAGAACGAAAACGAGAAAGGAGAGGGGGTCTGTGCGAAAAGAATGAGCGGAGTTCCTGCCGTGGGCAGGTGTATGAGCATCGCTATGGTTTCTCTTAGTATTATTTAGTTTCTCTGATATTATTTTTCCGTTGGAACTCGAATGAGTTTTCTGTGTTCCCGCGAGAATCCCTCGGTCGGCCTGTCCGAGTGGCACGCGTGCTGGCAGAGCGGCAGACGATAGAGCCCTGGGCAGGTCAGGGCACTTGCATGCACACACACACACACACACACACACACACACACACACACACACAAGCTGCCTAACCAGCCCAGCCAGCCGGCCTGCACGAGCCTCGGGCTGTTTGGGCTCGCTGCTCACTCTCTCCTTATTTCCCCACCTGCCCCCACCTCCTCCTCCTTCTCCTGCCCGTACGCCGCCTGCGCTTTTATTCCCCCTTTTGTTTCTTTCGTTTTCTTATCCCCCTTTACCGCACGGCACGTTATTATTCACAAACTCCGTAACGATTCCGTATCACGCCTGTGTCGATGTGGGCCCAGCTGCAGACATAACCAGAGACAACACGGGCGGAGCATGTCCTGGAAAAAACAGGCACATGTGAGTTATTTCCAGAAAAAAAATATCGGTTTCTTGCGGGTAAAAAATAAATAAATAAATCACAAACTCGTTTTAAAGAAAACTAGCGAGCCTTGATTGAAGTCGGGTGCGTTCGCGGTCAGTATCGGTGTTTACATCAGAGAGGGGGGAGGGGGGGGGGGAGACAGCGGCATAGCGGGGAGGAAACAAGTCATCAATTCCCTTTGTCCCGAGAGCTCCTTTCTTCTCCGCTGTGATGGGGCGAAATCTGTGTGGCCCCGGCCGGGAATCGAACCGCCGTAACTTCCGCGGGGTCCTGGGCCCTCTCCGGCAGCCTCCGCGCGGGACGCTCGCCGTCATCGTGACGACGAGGAGAAGCGGCCCGGCGAAGGTACGGAAGATAACCCCCGACAAAAGGACGGGCATAAGAGGGAGAGGAGAGATGAAAAGGGGGCCGTTGGCCTCGGAGAGAGGCCGGCAGGCCCCGGCCATCCCCGGCCAGCTGAGGGGGGGGGGGGGGGGGGGGGGGGGGTTGAATTAGAGGGCATGAAATATAAACAGCAGCATATGGTGAGGGCGGTCCCGGGCCGGGCCGGGCCGAGGAGCCGCTATTGTGGAGCTGCAAGGGCCGTGGGCCGGCTGGGCTGCTGGACAACACTGACGATCCTCTAAACCATATTTGATATGTTTCTTCGAAAGGATTTTGTGTGTTGAAAAGGTGCACCTTCTCTCTCTCTGCCTCTCTCTCTCCCTCTCCCTCTCTTCCATCTGCGGAATATGTTCATTGCATTAAACCTGCAGGGCGAAATGGATGTTGCCTTAGCTAGCTCCAGCGGCATGTGTGTATGTATTGCATGTACCGCGTATGTGCGGCGCCTCGGGGCATCGTTACACAATGCGGCAGAAACAGAGAGAGAGAGAGAGAGAGAGAGAGAGAGAGAGAGAGAGAGAGAGAGAGAGAGAGAGAGAGAGAGAGAGAGAGAGACAGACAGAGAGGGAGGGAGAGACCCATGGAGAGAGAGGGAGGGGGGGGGGAGGGAGGCGGTGGGAATAGATGGAAAGAGAGAGCGAACGGACGCGCACGCACGCACGCAGCACGTCCGTGGGACAGCCATCGCACACGCACGTGGCCCGCCCCGGCGCGTGTAAGGGGTCCGACGTGCTCGCCGGGGGCAGCGAGGCCCCGTGCGGGTAGGCAGCCCTTTAAGCGTGGCAGCGGCAGGGATGCCTACCTTGGGCCGGCCGTGAGGGTGGGTGAGAAGGAGAGAGAGAGAGAGAGAGAGAGAGAGAGAGAGAGAGAGAGAGAGAGAGAGAGAGAGAGAGAGAGAGAGAGAGAGAGAGAGAGAGAGAGAGAGAGAGAGAGAGAGAGAGAGAGAGAGAGAGAGAGAGAGAGAGAGCGAGAGAGAGGCGAACAGGAGGCGCCCTGCAAATTCTCAGCAGTGATTGGCAACGGCCGATGTATACGGTTAGGTTTTTCTGTGCGTTTTTCTACCAGTGCACGCCCTCGACTTGTCTCCGCCTCTCCGTCTCTCTGTCCCTCTCTCTTGCTCGCACGGTATGACGCAGCAGCGGCGGCGGCCCTCTGCTGCACACAAGAGCGGGGCCCCCGGGTTATTTACCCGGGCTTTAAATTGACTAGGTAGTGCAAAGAATGCGGCATAAAGGGGAGTATTGTGGCCTCGGGGAGCGCGAGCAGGAGCAGGGGAGGCTGCAGGCTCTGGAGGGCGTGCTGCCAGGCGCAGCCCGGCTGCCCGCGGCGCTTGCATAGTGCTCCTGGAGGCCGTGCCCGAGGCCGTGTGTGTCCCAGCCGCAGCAACAGCAGCAGCAGCAGCAGCAGCCGCTCCTGCACAGCGAGAGCGCGTGTGCACACAACGCGTGCGCGCGCGCACACACGCACACACACACACACACACACCTATACACACACTCACACACACACACACATATACACAGAAATACACACAGAAAATCGGTTTCTTGATTCAAAGAAACTTTGGGTCAAGGTAATTTTTTTTTTTGCTTGAATCGATGGAGGTTCTTTTGGTGTACGGTAAATTTTCTATTGTATGCAGGAAAACTCCTTCAAATTAACGAAACTATTTCATTGTCCCCCCACAAAGGACGGCGTCTTTGAATGAGGGAAACGGTTTTCTGAGTGTGCTCTGGAATGAAGGTTCCCGGTGTGGGGCGGGTTTTGGCGGCGCTACCTAAGGAGGCGGCACTGAGGGCCCCAATCGAGGGGGCGTGGGGGCGTGAGGCTCGTATGAATGCTCATGGCGCATTAGCGCAGCCCTCCATTAATTCCTCGCTCTTCTTCCTCCCCAACGCGCGTGCACGACCGCTTTTCGGCCCCCAGCCGCCCGCTTTCTTTTTAATTTTATTTTTTCCCCTCCCCTCAGCAGAGCGTGGGCCGGGCCCCGGCCGTACCGGTCCGGACCACAGCCTGGGCCAGCGCCGGGATGGATGCCGCCTCATTACTTGTGGCGCCTCTTGGAATGACTAACCGGGACCCGGGGCCCGCTCGGAGGGCCACACCAAAGGGACGACACTTTCCTCCGGCCGTTTGGTAAATCGTCAGCCTCGCCGCTCATTCGTTTCCTCCGCGGTGGCGCGCCACAGTAATCCTCCCTCCCCCGGGAGAGCCGCTCACAGAGCACAGGGCACTGACGGCGTTACGTGTTTTATGGACCTGGCTGGCACCTGTCCCCACTCGGACAGCTCGGCAGGGATTCTACCCCCTCCTTACCCGGCCCCCCGACTCTCTTTCTCTCTCTCTCTCTCTCTCTCTCTCTCTCTCTCTCTCTCTCTCTCTCTCTCTCTCTCTCGCTCTCTCAGCTCCCTTCCGGCCCGCTGGGGGCCACATGAAATCCCTTCCTCTTCCTGACAACGCCCCCCCCCCCCCCCGGACGCGAACCCTCTGCTGCCCTGTGACACAGGAGGGAGTCATTAAACTGGCACCGCAAGCCCCCTTTGTCCCCCCCCCCCCCCCCAAGCCCCCTTAGAGAGTGGCCACCACTCCCTTTCACTCCCCACCCCCACCACTGGACGGTTTGATAAGGATTCACTTACCTGGCGTTCTGCGGCCCGACGGACTTGGCCTCGTAGGAGGACGAGGCGGAGATGGCGTGGTCCGGGATGTGGCCCGCCTCCATGCCCAGCGCGCCCGCGCACTCGCCTGCAAGCACACCAACAAAGTCACGCGCTCAAATACCGGGCAAATCTGGAGCAGGAATAAAAACATAACACCGATGGAAAATATGAGAGAGAACACACGTTATCCATCAAGAGAAGAAGTGTGCGTTTTCACGAACGTTCTGCATTTCGCAAACGAGTCGAAGTCGTACCTCCGTCACACTCGTCTATTATTTGCGCGCTGCTCAACAAGGCAGTCACGGCTAAGGGCCTTATCCCGCATGCCTCAACGCCCTCGCTGGAGCCTTCGGCCCGAGCGGGCGATACAGCGACGAGCGTTCTCTTCCTCTCCCCCTCCCCCCTGCTAACCCCTCCTCTCTCCCTCTCTCTCTCTCTCTCTCTCTTTGGCTCCGGTTGGCACCCCAACCCGCCGACCCTTGGATCTGTTCTTATGTTCGAAGCCGCTCTCTCTCTCTCTCTCTCTCTCTCTCTCTCTCTCTCTCTCTCTCTCTCTCTCTCTCTCTCTCTCTCTCTCTCTCTCTCTCTCTCTTTCTCCCGCTCACACACATACACACACACACACACACACTTTGGCACGAGAACTGTGTTTCTCGCAGAGGCAGTGTGAGTACCAGTCTGGCACAGGGAATTACACGGCTAATAATCCGGCCCCGCCCCCGCCCCCAGACCCAGCTGCCTGCAGCCCCGAACCTTCCCGCCACCGCTGCCGCTGCCACCGCCGCCGCCGCCGCCGCCGCCGCTGCTGCTGCTGCTGCTGCTGCTGCTACTGCTGCTTCTCCATCTCGGTCCAAACACGACGTAGCGCTGGCTGGCGTACTGTCTGGCTGGTCACGCGGTAAGCGGTTGCAGCAGCCCCTCTGCACAGCTCCTGGACATGGGGACAAGTTCCACCCCTTCCAAAGAAACGCTTTTTTGGGAGCTTTTTTTGGGCGAGTGTATCTATGTGTGTGTGTGCGTGTGTGTGTGCTGCGGCTGCGGCACGGCAGTAGGTAACGGCCCTCTTTACTGACGGCATGATAGCACGATGCCCTGTGAGCCCCACCGCCGACCCGGGTCGGGACGGGGCTCCTCGCTTCCGATTTCCCGTAATGCCATCAGACCCCCCCCCCTCCCCCTCCTCCTGTTCGAATCACGCCAACCTCAGCGTTACTTTTGTATCCGCACCGCTGTTCCCAGTTCCGATTCCACCTTCTCCAAATCCAATTTGCGCAGATCCGCGGGGAGTCTCGCGTGGCGCTGCGGCCGCCAGCAGGCGACGCGTGCCGGCCGCGTGCCGGCCGCGTGCCGCAGCAGACGACGCCGGGCAGCGACAGTTTCAATTCGCCTTTGCCGCGCGCATTCTCTGCCCTGGCTGTCCGCTCATCTGGCCGGCGCCAAGCGTTTTAATTACTCATTTCCAAACATGCTGTTTATTTACTCTCGCGGAGCCGCCGCCGCCCGAGGCCCAGAAAAACCGTGGCGAAAATGAGATGAGGGAGACGCGGAGAAATGAGGGAGGGAGGGGGGTGGGGGAGGGAAGGGGAAACTTAATTTGTTTTCTCAAGACAGACGGAAGTGGTACTGCGACCGTCACTTGTCGGCGCGGCGGATTCAAATCAGCAGCGCTAACCGCGTTCATTATGAGAGAGAGAGAGGAGGGAGAGAGAGAGAGAGAGAGAGAGAGAGAGAGAGAGAGAGAGAGAGAGAGAGGGGGGGGGGGGGGGGAAGTGGAGCAATGGAGATCTGAAGAAGGGCAGAGTCCGCTGAGTCGACGAAAGTTGGAGAGAAATATAAACGACCTGGAGTGGTCACCGTGTCTCACTCAGAGGATGACTGCAGCTCCCAACACCGCAGCCGTGCACTCTCCGGAAGTAGGTCAACAGCCGTGCACCCTCAGAACCCGGCCAAAACGTACGAGGAAGTCTGATACAGGAAACATTCCCACGGGACTTCCTCCCCCGTCAGGGTACCGCACAGTTGGAAGCACCTTCCCTTTAAATCCCAAATTGATTAATTAACAGAAACGTTCTGTTGTTGTTTCGGCTTTCGTTTTCGCTCAATTCAATTCCATCCCCCCCCCCCACCTCTGTCCCCCAATTCTATTTTTTGTCACATAGAACGTTTGTCGCCAACTTTGGATGGGGGGAGGGGGGGGGGCAGATTGATGAGTGAAATGTCCGTCCGTTCAGTGTCGCGAACAGGGTCGGACGGGGGTGAAGGTGTGTGAGGTGGGGAGGGGAAATTTCAACATTATTCAAGAGGGTGGTTCAGATTAATTAGAGGGCTATGTACTGCGGACGCTCTGTACAGGGTGAGGGGGCAAGAGCGAGAGAGAGAGAGGGGGGGAGAAAGAGAGAGAGAGAGAGAGAGAGAGAGAGAGAGAGAGAGAGAGAGAGAGAGAGAGAGAGAGAGAGAGAGAGAGAGAGAGAGAGAGAGAGAGAGAGAGAGAGAGAGAGAGAGAGAGAGAGAGAGAGAGAGAGAGAGAGAGAGAGAGTAAAAGATGCGAGAGGGCCGAGAGCAGGAGTCAGGGATGGGGGAAAAAAGTGGCCAGAAGAGCCGGCTGGAAAATCGCCGTTTAAAATAAATACTACAAAAAAAACAAGTTCGTTTTTTCCTTTATCATTTGCTGTGTCCTGTGGAAGGGGTGAGGGGCGGAGCCGGAGGAGCAGTACGCCGTCACGCGACGCAAAAGCGGTGAGTTTGCACAAATTATTTCAATACGCCTCGGGCCGTAGCGTGCGCCCGGACTCGAAAAGAGTTCAGATACCTCTCTCTCTGTCTCTCTCTTTCGCTCTCTCTTTCTTTCTCTCTCTCTCTCTCTCTCTCTCTCTCTCTCTCTCTCTCTCTCTCTCTCTCTCTCTCTCTCGCTCTCTCGCTGGGGCAGTGTGACCCTTCTGCTCTCCGAGGGTCGAGTCGAGAAAGTTCGTTAGGAGACATAATTTATACCGGCCACGGGCATGCCACCGCACCACTTGGGAGAGAGTGAGAGGAAGGGAGCGAGCGAGCGAGAGAGACGGCAAAGGAATTCATTTTCGGAATATTGGTGCGCCACTGCAGGACGGTGATAGCCTCTCGTTGCTGCGCGTGGATGCATACGGTGCACTATTTTGCCAGTGAGGGGCTCCGGACAGGACACAGCGGGTGCTCGCCGCATTTCACACGTTGACCAGCCCTGCCAACTGGAACGGAAAACGAATCGAAAACTGAGGATATCGACCCTTACCGTGGCAGTTTTTTTGGGTGCTTCTTTTCTTATATTTTCCCCCTCTTTTTTCAATCTTATATCCCTTCCCCGTTTTCACCCTCCTATTTGCTATCTGGGAATTCCACATCTGCCCCGGGAAATGGTCGCGTCTTCTACGGTGACGCATTTCCTCTCTACAGCAGCAAAAAAAAGACAAAGAAAGAATCATGAAAATATTTGAGCAGCTTCTCGTGCCTCAGCCGCCCCCTCTGCACGGGCGGGGGCGGTGGGGCGGCGACATGAGTAGTACAGTTAACAAATCTTTGCCGACACCACCCCTGCTACCGCCGCATGACCCGCACCACAGCCCCGAGGCACAACACGGCCGCCCCCGCCACTGCCGCCGCCGCCACCGCCGCCTCCTCACTGTGTGGGCCTCCCCTTGGGAAATCTAGTGGCACTGCTGCCACCATTGCCTGTGCAGCCTCTGGCAGCAGCGGCAGCAGCGGCAGCAGCGGCAGCAGCCTCCCCCGGCCAAGCCGGGCGGCGGCGGCGGCGGCAGCGGCGGTGGTGGTTACCTCACCTACCGCTGTGTAAACATCCAGCACGCTCATCGCGCCCGGCAATGCTGCATCTCACTCTCCCTCCACCAACCAACCACCCCCTTCCTTTGTCTCCCTCTCGCACTCTCACTCTCTCTCTCTCTCTCTCTCTCTCTCGCTCTCTCTCTCTCTCTCTCTCTCTCTCTCTCTCTCTCTCTCTCTCTCTCTCTCTCTCTCTCTCTCTCTCTCTCACTATCTCTCTCTACTAGATGGTGCCCTAGAACTCTCACGAGCAATTTACTTTTTTAGATTTTCAGCAAAGCAATCGCAAATCCTCAAAGGAGACGCAGCAAGGAGAGAGAGAGACAGAGACAGACAGACAGACAGACAGAGAGAGAGGGGGAGATGGAGAGAGAGGGAGGGAGAGAGAGAGAGCAGAGAGAATCAGAGAAACGCACCGGGCAGGGTGTTGGGGTTGAGACTTGTTGCTGCCGAACGGCTACGAAGGGGAGAGTGAAAGGGGGGGGGGGGGCATTGCGATGTAAAAATGAAAGTTTTCGGCAACAACAGCCCCCCCACCAGGCCGGGCGAAACCTCCTCATGCTGACCGCGTTGTCGAAGCGGGGGCGGCCGGCGAAAGTCATGAATGTGCGGCAAACTGAATGTCGTGCCTGAATGGCCCAGCAGTGTCCCACTGGTGACCCGCACTAGGGGGGGGGGGGGGCAACCATTTATTGTGCCACAAGCGTAAATAAGGGCATAAATAATGTATAAATCTGATAAACGGGGGCTGATATGTTCTATTCGCGTTACCTGGGAATGGAAACACAAACACTCGCACACAACACACAACACAACAACAACAAGAGAAGATAAGCAAATAAAACTCATCAGTGACACCAAAGCGACATGAGCCAGATAAATAAAAGTATGTCGGCGCGCGCGCGCGTACACCGACGTGTGTGTGCGTCGGTATAAATGTATTAGATGCTCGGCATTTTTCCGGAATAAAATTTACTGTTTAGCGCGTCGCTTTTGAAAACAAGCCGGGGATTCAGCGCACGCAATAACAAAAGGGAAAGAGAGGAGAGTGATATTAATTTCATGTTTGTGTCGCCGTGTGTGTGCGTGTCTGGCCTCAGCATTGGTCCGCCCAAACGGGCAGCGCCTGCAGAACGGAGGATAGGCATCGTGCCGCACAGCCCCGTGCTACCGCCGGCTGCCGTTGCCTACCCATCGCCGGGGGGAAATATTCTGTTTTCCTTGTGGTTCGCAGTTGACAGAAAGCTGAAGACGCGCGTACCAAACAGCCTGCCGACATTCATGCACTGCTGGGGTCCACATTACCCGAACCGCCCCCCCCCCCCCAGCGCCACGCTCCTGGGAGGGCCGCCGTCAGAGAGACACAACTTTCAGAGTCTTTGACGCCCAAAGTCCGCCCCCTTCCCCGCCATTTCCCTTTGACGGCGCCCAAAAGGCACACCGGGAAGAGAAAGAACGGCGTCGGGAGAGGGCCGCGAAACGATGCAAACGTTGTCACAGCTCTCTCTCTCTCTCTCTCTCTCTCTCTCTCTCTCTCTCTCTCTCTCTCTCTCTCTCTCTCTCTCTCTCTCTCTCTCTCTCTCTCTCTCTCGTTGGAATCACCCAGGGGGCGGAGTAAGTCGACACCTCGCGGGGGACGGCGGCAGTGCAGCGTCACACACTCCTCCCCCCTCCCGCCCACTCCCCCCTCGCCCTCTCTCTCTCTCTCTCTCTCTCTCTCTCTCTCTCTCTCTCTCTCTTTGAGAGAAAAATACATGAGGCGAACCCTGGAAGGGCGGGGCAGGGCGGAGGCAGGCGGCAGAGCAGTGCGACTTTGACCTTCTTAGAGACAGGGAAGGCGCTCCCTCCCGTGACGTGCCCCGGGCCGCGGGCCAGCAGGAAAACAGCGTAAACCAGACACGTGGCGTTGCCTTTTGGTAAAGAATGTTTTTAAAAAACACTGTCAACAAAAAAATGGATAGGATATCGAGATGCAGAGTTTTGTTAATGAATTGTATGAAAAGTTTCCGTTTTATTTTTCTGGGAGTGTCCTCTCGCATCCACTTCCCGTCTTTGGTATTCTTGTCCACCCTGATGAGGGTGGCGCCGCTGACCACAGCCGATTAGAAAGAGCCGCCAAAAAGCCTCAATGACGGTAGCGCTGCGCGCAGAAGGACAGGGAAAAAAGAGACCTCCAGAGATCATAAAAAAAATGAAGAAATGGATGTGCGCGAGACGTCCTGACAGACGGCGGCGGCCCGAGATGAATAGCAAACACCGCCTCGGAATTAGTGAAATTAGAAACAACACGGAAAAATCTAAACGAAAGTGACCAGCGATGGGTGGGTGAGGGGAGAGGAGAGAAGTTGGCGCCAGCTGCTGCATCATCGGAGCGATAGCAAACTCTGTGGAGGTGTTTTGGGCCGTAGGCTCTGGCGGACCCTGCTTACATAGCCGGCACCTCTCTCTCATCACACACACACACACACACACACACACACACACATACCCGCACGCGCGCACACACGCGCTCGCACGGCCTAAACACGTCCTGGACGCCGACGACTCCTCCCTCATTAACCGGTTCCCGCCGCCACCACTCGGATTAGCTCACGCGCGCGCGGCCTGTTAAAACACAGACTAACGGCTGAACGCGGTGCGCACACATACACAACAGAGAGAGAGAGAGAGAGAGAGAGAGAGAGAGAGAGAGAGAGAGAGAGAGAGAGAGAGAGAGAGAGAGAGAGAGAGAGAGAAGCCGCTGATGACGCGTAATCCATCCCTCTCCCACCACAGTAACATAATAACAGTGCAGTCAGTACTGCTGCAGTGACCCCCCCCCCCTCTCTTTCTCTCTTGCTCCAATTCTCATTCTTTCTCTTTCTTTCTTTTTTTCTTTCTTTTTCCCCTCTTTTTTCGGCTTCCTACCGCTCAGAGTTGTTGTTACATCAACGTTGAATTACGAGGCACGGAACAGTTGCGAAGGGCGAGAGCAATGCAATGCAAAGAGGGTTCCCCTGAGACACGCGACAGCGTTCTC